>OY856413.1:66648100-67045600 GCA_963693085.1 Alisma plantago-aquatica | reverse complement strand
TAATGCTCTTGCTGCTTTCATGGACCCAATAAATCGACGATACCTTTCCTATCTGTGAATGAATTACTTGCATGATTAGCTACCATCTTGTGATGTATGATTTCTAATGCATAAAAAGAATACTATTATATCAAATTTGGAGTAAAGGAGTGGTGTGAAAGTGTGAAAATGTTGGATGACTAGAGATAATGATCATATTTTCTTAAGTTTGATTGTTTATTTGTCATTTAAAGAGAGAGATATGCTTATAATCTAGATCTAACCTAGTCTCGTGAGAGGAGGGAATAAACACTAATGGGGATTGCTTGTAAATGAAGCTAAGGGTATACAATGTTTGTGAGTTTTCTGACGTTGGTGAGTGCACTTAGTTGATGAAACCCCATCCAAGTTCTATCCAAAATATCAAATCTACCAAAAAGATCTAAATCTTGTTTTGTTTTGCTGACTTAGTCATCCTTTAATTAGTTCTTGTTGTTCTTGTTCATTACCATATTTTTTAAGGAACATTAAACTTACTCTTGATTTGACTTAGCTAAGCTAATATATTAAGTCCTAAATAGACTGTCACCCTTATCCTTACTACTTAGAACTCCATATCATCATTGTGGGTATCTAAGTTATCAAGTTATAAATTTAAAGTACGATTACCCCTTTCCGTCTCCATTTTGCACAATCAAATCATAGGCGATCAACTTTTGGTGCCATTGTCATGGACAAGAAAATCAGAAACTATTAAGGACATGAGGTCTACTTAGACATTGGTTGTGCTATTGAGTCTAGTAATAGACTCAGTTGCACACACTTTGTGTTGGTATGTATGCCCTGAGAGCCAATCATGGGATGGTTGGTGGGATACATCAATATTGATTTGATAAGCATAAAAGGAAAGCTTCCAATTCTTCTTGGTTCAATCATATGAGATAATGATAGAACAGATTGAATGTCTAGAGAATGACAATACTCAATGACGTATGCTTTTAGGTTAAGGACTTGAACGATGAGATCATAAGGATACTAAGAGTTTGTACATTCTTATTATGTCCCTAGTTGGATGTCATTGTGGAAGGTAGATAGACAACAATGACACACAAGACTAGATTGTGGTGTTGGTTGATGACAAAATCTCATTAGTCATGATATGGAGATATCAAACCAAACACATAGGTACTTGTTAGAGAACAAGCGTACCAGACAGACCCACCATGAGTTTGACACATGGAACCATGACATGGTAGTCACAGTTAGTTCTCACAGTGATGGTGGTGAGTGTGATTCTTTGAACTGAAATCACTACACTCAACACATGTCATTGGGTACACTTTGATATCATCAAATGCAGTCCTGAAACATGTGTTGTTATAAAGGTGATGATTGGGTGGCTTTGACACATGGGGCTTTTTAGGGGTGAGTGATAGATATGGGATTTGTCCCTCCTGAGGGAGCTTGATACCCATGGCCACTTGATGAGTAGGATTGAGATAGGCATGCATGCATTTGTGAATCAGTATGTGATATTGATGTCAAACATATCTCCTCCAATCTACTCTGAGATCAAGAAAGTGAATGAACGTTGAAAGGATGACTGTTCCATGCCTTGAGTTCATTCGGGATATCAGTGACAAAGGAATTATACGTTCACTGTAACACCATTCACAGATTGTAGGATTGAAAGTTGTTCTCCAACTTTCCTTTTCACTTGGGTAGCACTGATGTGCGAATAGGCACCGCTCTTTGCTTGTGAAGTCATAAGTGTTATGGACTTGCACTGCCCATGTGAAATGGACCTGTAGGGTCACACACATAGGATTTAACCTGGAAGAGGAGTTTATCCAAAAACGATGTTTAGATTGATTACTAAAGGAGTTTAGTAGTTCAATTAAACACTCAATTGATAGCTCAGTATCATAGTGTTCAAGGTGTTGGACCGATTGATTAGAGTATTAGATTGATTGAAACTGCAATTGACTAATTTTGCATAGTCTGCTGCCCCAACCGATTGGCTCATGTGATGAACCGATCGTCTCAGGTTGGTGAACCGATCGGCTCAACTGGCAACTCATGTGTCATGAAACGATCAACTCAATTGTTGAACCGGTCAATTTGTGTGACCAACCGAGATCATTTGGAAAGTTAGAAGACTATTTTGCAAATACAATTTGTTTCACTTGTACAAATTCGATTTGGACAAGGATTAATATTTGATTAATTGGAAACAAATATGAAAGTCAATTTGAGTTGGATCAGGACCACGAAATGATCGGCTCAGATCCCCAGACGATCGACTCAGGTCCCAAACGATCGGCCCAGGGCCCGAAACGATCATTTTAGGGTGTGAAACGATCAGTTCAGCTGGCACAATTGGTTGTTTTGTGGAAAATCTCGAACCCTTCTACTCCTGTTTAATCCCGCATTGCCTGGGGTAGAGAACCCTGTCCCATGACCCTCCTATATATATAAGGCTATTGGGGGCTTCTCAGGAACAACAACTCAAAATACCAGTTGCTCAGTAAAGTTGTCATTCTCCCTGGTTGTGGTAACCGAGAGAGCTCGAGCAAGTGCTACTCGATAAGGGAGGCACAACAAGGGAAAGACAACTGCAGAAAGGCAACTGGTTGTAGGAGAGTGTGTTGGTGACTAGTACGCCGATAGGAGGGTGCGACTCCTTCCGATCCTTATGAGATAAGGAGATCGGAGTTCCAGGTGGTCTGTGTGGACTACTTCAGAGGTGGGAGACTTTGAAAAAACACTAGAGGGGGGGGGTGAATAGGGTTTTTAAATATTTTAACAATTATTTAACTCAAACAACCACAAATGAAGAATGGAAGAAGGATACAGGTGTTTAGAGTGGTTCCAACTTTAGCAAATACTAAAGTTGTCAGTCCACTACCCGGTTGCTTACCCAACTGGGATTTTGAAAGTATTAACTTTATTACCTTCACAAGGATTTACACAAAATACAATACTTTCTTTACACCCCTTGAACAACCTTCATTTGAAGTAGATGCACCAACTTGAGGTAGCCTTCTTGAAGTAACTCCAAGCTCCCCCTTGAAGTAGCCTTCCTCTCTAGAAGTAACCTCCCGTTGCACCAACCTTCTTGAAGTAGCTCAAGGTCCCCTTCTTCACCAAGAAGATCTTCAACCTCTCCAATCCGCAGCCTCCAACCTAGGAGTAGCAAGGAGAGTACAAACAACAATAGAGAACAAGAAAATAGAAATTACAACTTATCCTTTTATAGCACAAGGCTTGATTTGCCTAGATCAAGCGTGTAGATCTCCTAACCAAAGTGTATGGAATTGTAATTGCAGTGGATAGGAGATGCTAGCCTATAGGACATGAAATTTGAGCTAAGAAGGGAAGTAGCCAATTGTCACAATGCTCAATTTCTCACAAACAGGTTGCACAAAGTCAATGTATGCTCAAAGATTTCTCAAGTGTAACAAGTGAGTTTAGGTGTCCTAAGGCATGTCCTATTTATAGGAATGTCCTACAAGTGTTTAAGGACATTCTAGACATCTTCTAGGGGTTTCTAAGTGCTTAACTAGTCGTTAGATATAAGTTAGTTGCTTTAACAACGGCTAGTTGATTAATTCTGCAGTTGCTGTCAGAGTCCATCTCGGTCGAGAAATGGTCGACCGAGACACCTACTCGGTCGAACTTTTGTCGACCGACAGGCTCTCTGAATCAAGTGTTTTGCAACGTTTATCTCCAACTGCCAACCACCTTGTCAGCTGTGTCTAACGGCTACTTGGGTCTTTCTCGGTCGAGAAGATTGTCGACCGAGAGTGTCTCGGTCGAGGAGTTAGTCGACCGAGATTGGCCCTGTTTCAATTTTTTCAATTAAAGCACTAAGTGTGTGTATGAGTGTGCATATGTGACACTTATTTGAAGGGGATGACCTATCTAAATGTGATGTTTAGCTAGGGAGAATCTAACGCTTGATTTACATGAAATCTAAGTACTTGTACATTATATATTTGTACAAGTTTTTACAAAGCGATTACATTTCATGAAAATATAAATATGTAAGCATATGGATTTCCCTAATTGCTTTGTCATCCACCTTATTCCTGCAATACTCAAGTAGCACGTTAGATTAACAAGAATGAAATGTTTGTCATTATCAAAACAAAGGGATTTACAAATGTCCATTTAGCCAACAATCTCCCCCTTTTTGAAGATGACAAACATTTCCTAAATATAAAATAAGAAAGTATAAAAACTTGTGAGTTTCATACCTGAAGATTACCTTTGTAAATTTCTTCTCTTGTTTATAAAATGTGTGCTTATTATTCCCCATGAATTATGGAACATGAAATCCAATCCTTTAGGGAATATAGCAACTTTCAATGTAAAGCCAAGAGTTTATGAAACTCATTGATTGAGTTTTGCACAAATACTAAGTTTTATATTTATTTCTCCCCCTTTGTCATTTCAAAAAGATATCCATTTAGGAATAAAAACTCCCCCTTAATTATATGTCCCAAAAAAATGTCCATTAAAAGCCAAAATGATGTAAGTAAAAGTTATTTTTAAGAAGCACAAATATCAAAGAAAACATCTTCCAAAGGAGTGATAAGCAATTGCTTCCTAATTTTGTTAAATTGGTCTAGTGGAAGCAGTTTTGTAAAAATATCAGCCAATTGATCTTCTGTATCAACATGATGAAGGGAAACATGATTCTTGGAGATATGATCCCTTAAAAAGTGATGACAGATTTCAATATGTTTAGCTCGGCTGTGTAAAATAGGATTATGTGCTAAGTTTATAGCGTTCGTGTTGTCACAAAAGATAGGCGTAGATGAAAGAGTAAAACCATAATCATTTAACACTTGTTGCATATAAAGCACTTGAGCACAACAAGATCCGGCTGCCATATATTCAACTTCAGTTGTAGAGAGGGCAACCGTGTTTTGTTTCTTGCTAAACCAAGATACTAAAGCTCTCCCTAACAGGAAACAACCACCACTAGTGCTCTTGTGATCAAGTCGACAACCAGCATAATCCGCATCAGTATAAGCTTTAAAATCCAAGGATTGTCCTTTTGGATACCATAAACCAAAACATGTAGTGCCGGCTAAGTATCGAAGAATTCGTTTAACTGCTTGAAAATGAGAGTGCATAGGTTGTGATTGAAATCGAGCACAAAGACCAACAGAAAACATGATGTCCGGTCGAGAAGCAGTTAAGTAAAGCAAACTACCAATCATGGCTCTATATAAGGAATCATCAATTGGTTCCCCATTTTCATCCTTATCAATTTTTATAGAAGTGGCCATAGGAGTAGTAGCATGTTTGCACTGATCCATCCCAAAACGTTTTAAGAGTTCTTTAGTATATTTTTCTTGGCTTATAAAAATTTCGGCAGGCGTTTGTTTAATTTGGAAACCAAGAAAGAAAGTTAGTTCACCCATGAGGCTCATTTCAAATTCTTTTTGCATAATGTCACTGAATTGTGTGCACAACGATTCATTAGAAGCTCCAAAAATAATGTCATCAACATATATTTGCACAACTAGGAAATCAGATGTATATGTTTTGAAAAATAAAGTAGAATCGGAATTTCCAATAGAAAAACCATTATCAAAAAGATATGTTTTGAGCCTTTCATACCAGTTCCTAGGTGCTTGTTTTAAACCATAAAATGCTTTCTTAAGTTTATAAACATAGTCACCTTTTTCCGATATTTCAAAACCGGGTGGTTGGGCAACATATACTTCTTCTTGAATGATTCCGTTTAGAAATGCACTTTTTACATCCATTTGGTAGAGTTTGATGTTTTTATGTGCAACAATAGCTAGTAACATTCTTATAGCTTCAAGTCTAGCTACTGGTGCATACGTTTCATCAAAATCTATTCCTTCTTGTTGATTATATCCTTATGCTACTAACCGAGCTTTATTCCTTATTACTTCTCCTGCCTCATTTAGTTTATTCCTAAAAACCCATTTAGTTCCAATGATGGTTTTATCTTGTGGTTTAGGAACTAAATCCCATACATCATTTTTAGTGAATTGGTTTAGTTCTTCTTGCATTGCTATTATCCAATAATCATCTTTAAGAGCTTCAAATATCTTCTTAGGTTCAATGATAGAAACAAAGGCCATGTTTGCAACATCCTTAAAGGAAGACCGAGTTTTTACTTTATCATTTGGATTTCCAATAATTAATTCTTGAGGATGATCCTTAATAAGTCTAGGTATAGGTTGTGTTTCAGCTTGGTTATTGTTTGTAGTATCTTTCTCACTGTCATTTGGTATGTTTAGGTTTTCGAATTGATTAGTAAGATCAATTATTTCTAGATTTTCTGATTTGGACTCTTCATGAAAAGAGACATGAATAGATTCCTCAACTTTTCTAGAGATAGTGTTATAGACTCTAAATGCTTTGCTAGAGGTAGAATATCCCAAAAAGAATGCTTTGTGTGATTTAGAATCAAACTTATCTCTATCATCTTTGGTATTTAAGATATAACATGTAGATCCAAAGGTATGAAAATAGTCAACTCTAGGTTTCTTAGAATGTATTATTTCATACGGAGTTTTCTTCAAATGAGAGTGAACGGTTACTCTATTTAACACATAGCATGCAGTGTTTACAGCTTCAGCCCAAAAGGTTTTGGGTGTGTTATGTTCGAGCATCATAGTTCTAGCCATTTCTTGTAGTGATCGATTTTTCCTTTCAACTATACCATTTTGTTGTGGAGTGCGTGGAGCAGAAAAATTGTGAGTGTACCCTTGAGATGTGCAAAATTCTTCAAATACATGATTTTCAAATTCTCCACCATGATCACTTCTAATGGTACATATTTTGCTTTGTAATAGATTTTCAATCATAGAGCAAAATTTTATAAAAGCATTAATAGTATCATCTTTGGTTGCAATAAAATGTACCCATGTATATCTACTATAATCATCAACAATAACAAAACAATATCTTTTGCCACCGATAGATTGTGTCCTCATAGGTCCAAATAAATCCATGTGAATTAATTCTAAAGATCTACTGGTGCTAAGTTCATTTTTTGGTTTAAAAGAGGTTTTTGTTTGCTTTCCCAATGTACATGGTTCACAATTTTCAACTTGATCAAAGGATAAAGTAGGCAAACCACGAACAAGATCATATTTCACTAACTTTTTGATAACATGTGAACTAGCATGTCCTAGCTTTTTATGCCATAATTGTAAAGTATTTTCATTTGCAAGAAAGCATTTTCCTACTACAGATTTCATAGAGTTAGGTCTAAGGATATAAAGATTTCCAACTCTTTTTCCTTCATAGACAACATTTGTAGTGTTTTCTATTAATAATTTGCAGCACGTTTTGTTAAATAAAACATCATAACCACTATCACATAATTGACTCACACTTATTAAGTTATGATGCAAACCATCAACAAGTAGAACATTCTTTATTTCGAGGTTTGTACCAATGTTACCTATTCCAACAATTTTACCTTTACCGTTATCTCCAAAAGTGACTGTTCCACTCTTCTTTTCTTCAAAGGTTTGAAATGCATCCTTGTTTCCGGTCATGTGTTTGAAACATCCACTGTCAACCACCCAATCCTGCATTAGAATGTAGGTTTTGGTACCCATGTGATGGTCCGATATGGTTAGAAGCATTTAAGTAGAGACTGTATAAAAATTCTGATTCAGAACTTCAGTCGGTCGACAATTGTTCGACCGACATCTTTCTCGGTCAACTAATCGTCGATCGGGATGATTGCTGTATTGCAAATTAAAGACAGAAATTCAGCCGGTTGACTAATTTTCGACCGAAATAGTTGTTGTTCACAGGCATCTGGTCGGTCGACAAAAGTTCGACCGATTATATTTTCGGTCGACAATACTTCGACCGACTAAGTTTCTGTTTCAGTACAACAGTTCAGAAAATTATTACAATGCATAAAACCTTTTATTAAGTTGAGATAATACAATATGAATTGCAAAATTAAGCATTTGATCATATCTCAACTGAATTGCATGCTACTCTACTAAGTTTGGGATTTTGGGACCCAAACTAAGTAGGAATCCTTGGTCTTATACGGGCATGAAAATGAATAATGTCCAAGACGTAGACAAAAATGACAAGTAATAGAGTCAACTTCATTTCTCTTTCTAGGAATTGTGTTCTTAGGTACAAACATAGTCCGAGTTCTTTTGGGTTGATTTTTCTTTGGATCATATCCCAAACCTTTTCTTCCATTGAAACTAGAGGAGGCTTTTAGGATGTTGTCAAGGATATCTTTTCTTCTTAACTCATGTAGGTTTCTTTGTAGCTTAGCAATATTATCCATCTTCTTGTGTAAATCTTTTCTAGCTTGATCTAAATCAAATAATAGGGAGTCTCTTTCTTTTACAACATTGTCATAGTCTAGATGGTTACACAGAATTGGTTGAGTCTGAAAATCTTTTAGTTTAGCTAACAATTCAGTCTTTTCTTGAGAGAGAAGATCAACATTTGTTTCTAGAGTGAGTAGCTTGTTAGTGCAATCATTTAAAGATGTTTTTAAAGACAAATTTTCAAGATCAATGTTGTTCTTTTCAGAAGAGAGATCATTTAATTTAGCATATAGCTCATCATTTGTTTTGATAACCTTATTTAGTTTCTTCTTGACATCAACATATTTATCATGAGTTTCTTGTAAACTAGTAATTAACTCTTCTTTAGGAAGATCAAGTAGGCTTACCTCTTGAGAGTCTTCATCATCTTCTCTTGCCATTAGACATTCCACCTTTTCTTCTCCGCTTTCACTTTCACTTGACTCGTCCCATGCAGCTTTATAGGCTTTTTCTCCTCTCTTCTTGTGTGAGCTTTTCTTTCCTTTCTTTGCTTTAGGACATTCATTTTTGAAATGTCCTTTCTTTCCACACTCAAAGCACCTAGGAGGAGAAGAAGAAGAACTAGCAATTTTGTTAGATTTAAATCTTCTATATTTCTTACCATTAATAATCAATGCTTCTTCTCCTTCTTCTTCACTTGACTCCTCACTTTCTGGTGTGATTATCTTTGAAGCTTTTAGAGCCACATCCTTCTTCTTTCCTTGCTGAAGTTCATGTTCTCTTCTTTCTTCCACTTCTAGGGTTGCTTCATGAGCTTCTAGATTGCCAATGAGTTGTTCCATTTTCAGCCTAGTGAGGTCATTAGCTTCTTCAATGGCTGTCACCTTTGGCTTGTATTTAGGAGGAAGTGATCGAAGGATTTTTGATACCTGATCTTCTTCAAGAACAGTTTTTCCTAGGGCATTTAAACCATTAATAATAGAAGAGAATTTTGCAAACATTTCACTAATAGATTCATTTGGATCCATACGGAAGTGTTCAAACTTTTGTTTAAGCATGCTAATCTTAGAATTCTTGACTTGAACTGTACCTTCATAAGTTATGGACAGTCTATGCCGGATGTCATAGGCTGTGTCACAGTTTGATATCCTATTAAATTCTCCTACAGAAATTGAACAATATAAAATGCTTACAGCTTTGGCATTCATTTGAGCCAACTTTACCGTGTTTGCATCCCACTCTGCATATTGTGTTTGAGGAAGCTCGTATGGGGTTGACACCATCCTCCATAAGTCCCAATTGATGCCTTGGAAGTAGAACTGCATCCTTCTCTTCCAATATGTGTAGTTTGTTCCATCAAATGCCGGAGGTCTAGCAACAAGTGTTCCTTCAAGGTTAAGGTTGTTAAGCACCCCGTCACCCATTCTTCAAGACCTTGTTAAGGTTCCTTGAAGCCTGCTCTGATACCAATTGAAAAAACACTAGAGGGGGGGGGGTGAATAGGGTTTTTAAATATTTTAACAATTATTTAACTCAAACAACCACAAATGAAGAATGGAAGAAGGATACAGGTGTTTAGAGTGGTTCCAACTTTAGCAAATACTAAATTTGTCAGTCCACTACCCGGTTGCTTACCCAACCAGGATTTTGAAAGTATTAATTTTATTACCTTCACAAGGATTTACACAAAATACAATACTTTCTTTACACCCCTTGAACAGCCTTCATTTGAAGTAGATGCACCAACTTGAGGTAGCCTTCTTGAAGTAACTCCAAGCTCCCCCTTGAAGTAGCCTTCCTCTCTAGAAGTAACCTCCAGTTGCACCAGCTTTCTTGAAGTAGCTCAAGATCCCCTTCTTCACCAAGAAGATCTTCAACCTCTCCAATCCGCAGCCTCCAACCTAGGAGTAGCAAGGAGAGTACAAACAACAATAGAGAACAAGAAAATAGAAATTACAACTTATCCTTTTGTAGCACAAGGCTTGATTTGCCTAGATCAAGCGTGTAGATCTCCTAACCAAAGTGTATGGAATTGTAATTGCAGTGGATAGGAGATGCTAGCCTATAGGACACGAAATTTGAGCTAAGAAGGGAAGTAGCCAATTGTCACAATGCTCAATTTCTCACAAACAGGTTGCACAAAGTCAATGTATGCTCAAAGATTTCTCAAGTGTAACAAGTGAGTTTAGGTGTCCTAAGGCATGTCCTATTTATAGGAATGTCCTACAAGTGTTTAAGTATGTTCTAGACATCTTCTAGGGGTTTCTAAGTGCTTAACTAGCCGTTAGATATAAGTTAGTTGCTTTAACAACGGCTAGTTTATTAATTCTGCAGTTGCTGTCAGAGTCCATCTCGGTCGAGAAATGGTCGACCGAGACACCTACTCGGTCGAACTTTTGTCGACCGACAGGCTCTCTGAATCAAGTGTTTTGCAACGTTTATCTCCAACTGCCAACCACCTTGTCAGCTGTGTCTAACGGCTACTTGGGTCTTTCTCGGTCGAGAAGATTGTCGACTGAGAGTGTCTCGGTCGAGGAGTTAGTCGACCGAGATTGACCATGTTTCAATTTTTTCAATTAAAACACTAAGTGTGTGTATGAGTGTGCATATGTGACAGTTATTTGAAGGGGATGACCTATCTAAATGTGATGTTTATCTAGGGAGAATCTAACGCTTGATTTACATGAAATCTAAGTACTTGTACATTATATATTTGTACAAGTTTTTACAAAGCGATTACATTTCATGAAAATATAAATATGTAAGCATATGGATTTCCCTAATTGCTTTGTCATCCACCTTATTCCTGCAACACTCAAGTAGCACGTTAGATTAATAAGAATGAAATGTTTGTCATTATCAAAACAAAGGGATTTACAAATGTCCATTTAGCCAACAGACTTCTGTCGCTCGGAGGACAGCTATCAATCCCGACAGTCCTGGTGAGACCAAGAGCTGCACAGACACCGTCCAAGACCGGAGGTGAAGACCGCGCAAGCCACGAGGTAACGTCACCGAGCAAGCCTTGGGACAAGGTATGCCTCTACAAACCATCCTTCCTATTATATAGACGTTGGCACGATTCCTTTATTCTGGGTTTGGGAGGAGAATTTTTTTTGTTTCCACTTCCTTCTCTGTCTCCCCTAAAACCCAACAGTAGTATCAGAGCCACATCAACTGCTCTATACTTTAGGATTATCGATGTGATCGATTTTGGTTTTTCACCTTTATTTATTGCATACGATGCGATTAAAATTGGCTTTATGCATGTCCAATCCTAAATCCACAAATCCCAATATACATATATGATATGTAATATGAATGCACTCGATACACGTCGCCTTTAAACAAGTTTTGTGGTGGATGTATAGCGTGGTTATGGACAATAAACCCTATGTGTGTGCTTGGTTGTATGTGGTTGCTTGCATCTCGGTCTGTGTACCGATTTCCTATCTTCTATTGTTGATGTAACTCGAGATAACTTGAGATTTCTTTCCTACCTTTGCTCCCCCCGAATGTAACTCAGGGTTTCTCAATAAAATGTAAAATAGGATAGATCTTTTATTTCCTGTTATGTCAAGGAACGGCGGACAATCTGATGACGACTGAGATGATCAGTTTAAGGTGTGAACTGATCGGTTGGCATTTTAGATGACCAGTTTGAGGAGCGAGATGAGCGGGTGGCAACCTGAGGATTTGCACGATGACCAGGCAAATCGATTGGTCAGAGGAGCCAACCGATTGGCTGGTGGCACCCAGACGACCGGCCAGAGCGAGCAGGTCATTCATGTGATGAGTTGATCAACTCAGACGGCTATAGCACTTCATCATGAACATGTTGCATGTGATGTAGACCTAGATGACCGTGATTCCTCTTGGCTCGAGGAATCACATTAGGATGGCCATAATCAACGCTTTTATCGTTTCACATGTTTTCTGTGGGATATATCATGTATATGATACGTTCTATATATTGTGGTGATTGGATATGTATATGTACCTATAAAAACCAAACCCCTCATTAAATATTAAAGTTTTAGATGCCTTCCAAATGCGACACACATGAAAAGCTTGATCGACCAAGTGTGGGCACGCCCTAGCGTGGTGCACCGTCTATCTCGTGGAAGCATGAAGGATGAATATGTGGGTCTACCCTAGCAGGGTGCTTATTCATCGTGTGGCTTTGGGTCAGACTTAACAAGGTGACCTAGATAGGATCTAGCACCTTGAGGCATGGAGGTGATCATGGCAAGGAGTTTCATATGACATCTTTTAAGAGTTGCATATTATGCAATTGGTAAAAGTTGCCTACCTGGAAGATCTAAGTTGTGGGTGACAGCCCTAGCTGGTCCATGACTTAGAGAATTTCAGGATCTTGACCCACTAGAAGGTTGTATGCTGCAATCTTCCGAATTGATGGTGAGGGCTATCAATTTGAACAAAAATAGTGGGAGCGATAATTAATTAAAGTCCTAATTATATCGTCAACCTTTCAAATCAATCAAATAAGTCAAAATTGAGTTTTGGACTAAATTGCATATATTTCCTTTTGTAGTACAAATGACAACAAACAACAATCACTTTTCGCTGCGATCGGTCCTTGAAAAGGACAAGATGAATGGGACTAACTTCCACGACTGGTTTAGATCATTGAGAATTGTTCTCACTCAAGAGCGAAAGCTCTATGTCCTAGATACTACAGTTCCAGAGGAACCTGCTCCTACCACACCAAAGGCAGAAAGGGATGCTTATAAGAAGCATTCTGATGATGCCATTGATGCAAAGTGCTTGATGTTGTGCTCCATGAACCACGAGTTGTAGAGACAACATGAGAACATGGGTGTCATTGAGATGATTCAACATCTCAAGAAGATGTATGAAGATCAAGCACGACAAGAGAGATATGATGTCTCTAGGGCGCTGTTCAAGTGTGTCATGACAGAAGGAGATCTAGTTGGTCCTCACACGCTCAAGATGATTGGGTATGTGGAGAACCTGACAAGACTGGGATTTCCCCTAAGCCAAGAGTTGGCTACTGATGTGATACTTCAATTGTTGCCAGAATCCTACAGTCAGTTTGTGATAAACTACAACATGAACAACTTTGACAAGCCGGTGATAGAGTTGTTGGGCATGTTGAGGACAACCGAGACACAGATGAAGGACAAGCCTAAGTTTGTGATGATGATCAGTAGCAAGAAAGGCAAGTCCAAGCGTAAGGGCAAAGGCAAATCTAAGAAGAGTTCTGATGCTAGCCAACAACCCAAGGCGTCTTCAGCTCTCAAGGCCAAGGGAGGTGTGACCAAGAGAGGCAATTGACACCATTGTCAAAAGCCAGGACATTGGAAAAGGAATTGCCCACTCTATCTGGAAGGACTAAAGAAGAAGGAGGTGACAGACGTCTCCATCTGAAGGTGTCATGAAATAAACTTGTAACATTTTTGAGGTATATGATACCAAGATATAAAATGCAAAGCACTCAATAGATGGGGCAAATGTTGCTGCCATAGAAAGGAGTACTTTAGTTTATTTTCAGCCTTAAAGGCATGTAATAGAGTTATGAACTGCTATTTCATATTTGCCAATAGATAGAAACACATTATTTTTGCATATTGTATGAAAATAATGGAAATTAATAAAGTTGATGTTTCCTTATGTCAATGCCTTGTTTATCTTGTGGTACTTGGTATGCATAAGATAAAATGATACCTAAAAGTTATTGATAACTCAAACAATCAAATTAGCATAAATAATGAGAAATTCATTTCTAGTTTCCATATGATGGATAAATCTAGACTCTTTTGGTTAGCGAACCAGTAAGAGACATGGATATCTTAGACATGATTAATCAATCTTCACTAATGGTAGTGGGAGAATGATTATCCTATTAAGTATAATACATATGATGTATTTACATACCTATTGGAGCAAATGCTAGTACTTCAAACAATGTTTATAGAAATACCAATATGAATATCTTGAAGTGTTCAAGAGTATCATAGTTGAAGTACGGATTTGGTAAAGTGTTAATTCTTGATGAGATCAATGAATGAGATACTTAGACCAAATGTTTGAGAACCTTGTGAGTGATTATGATAGTGTATCATAGTGAGCTCGTGATTAAGGCATGGTGATGTATAAATCAATAAGGAGTCATACTCTAAGGAGTTAGAGGATGATTATCAAATAACTAATTTCTTCTTAAAAGAATACCCTACACTAATAAAGGACATTAAGAATCACAAAGGGTTGTGAGTTCTTATATCCTTGACAGATACACCTCGATTATCTATGTGATGAGTTGGTCATGTGATGAATCAACTATCTAGATGAATATGAGGAATCAGATTTTGAGTTATGGTTTATGACCATTACATCCTAAATGACTTCCATGTGAACCATAAGGTATGGCCTTGATGGTAGCACACATTGGGATGAAATCCATGAGTGCATATGAGTCTTAAGCATTAAGACACATGGATGACATTTTGAGAAGGATGATGCTTGTTAATTGCAACTTAATGACTAAGAGATTTGGTATACAGATGCTAAAACCACATTCCTATGAGGAATAAAACAAGGATGTGTATATGACACAACCTATAAGGTTTATGAATCCATTAATGCAAATGAAGTCTATAAGTTACAATGGACTAATCAATGTGATTAATTAAGTACAAGCAACTCAGAGCTGGATCTTTACTTTGATGATATAGTCAAAGGGTATGACTGATATGTCAAAGATAAAGAAGGGATCTGTGATTTAGTCAGTATGTATTTGCATTCCACATGTTAAAGTGAAATGGAAATGTTCTAGAATGGAAATCCAAAGTGGAAATTATCTTTAGGGAAGAAAGAGATGTTTCCTATGTGATAGAAATAGATATCTATAGAGATAGTTCTCGAAAACCTCTTGACCTGAAAAAGGAAAGCATACATTGGCAATCTATACTGAAGGGTTCAGTATGCACAGATTCAGTGGGAGAAAACTTGTCCATGTTACATGGAGTTAGTATCCCAAGGCCAAGTGTCTAATTCTTATGAAGAATGGGAACACTAAGCATAGATATGGATCTATCATGTATGTAATCATACCATTATCTTGAATGTATAGGACATAGCAAGAACGAAATGCATTCATCATCTTGTATGTAGGACATGACAATATGATATGCTCATCCTGATAACTCATATGTGGGACATGATGAGTGGATGTCTGTCTAGTTCCAGTAAGGGTTACTGGAATACCATGAGAACTTTATAAGTACTTGAGAAGTACTAGTTCTATGGAAATAAGGAAGGGTTCACTGTAAAGAGTTACACTGATGTGAACTTTTGAAAAGGATAGAAAATTAATCGCAAAATATATATGAGATATATAAAAGTGAATGTTTGTTGATAAATGGAAATGTTCCATTAAACCTGTTTAAAAGGAAAAGCTGAGTATCCGTGTGTTAGAGAACAACAGTGGATACTATATGGATCTAGGAGTTCATAGAGATGAACTTATAGATATTCCGGTCATTGATGACAAGTAAGGAGTACTTGGTCATGCAATGTGGATAAAGGTTAGCAAAGGAATACTAGATCACATATTACGACAACTCCATCTCATACGTGTGACATACAATGAAGAGATGGGAGACATGAAGTTAATACCGACTTTGGCAAGGTGTTGCCATAACTCGCTATGTTAGCACTAGAGCACAATAACATGTGGAACATGTTTTAAGATCACTATGAATATGATTTAAGGGTGATTGGCTCGTAGTGAAAGTGGGAGTCTGTTGGTATGTATGCCCTGAGAGCCAATCATGGGATGATTGGTGGGATACATCAAGATTGATTTTATAAGCATCAAAGGCAAGATTCCAATTCTTTCTGGTTCAAGCATATGAGATAATGATACAACAGATTGAATGTCTAGAGAATGACAACACTCAATGATGTATGCTTTCAGGTTAAGGACCTGAACGATGAGATCATATAGATGCTAAGAGTTTGTACATTCTTATTATGTCCCTAGTCAGATGTCACTGTGGAAGGTAGATAGACAACAATGACATACAAGACTAGATTGTTGTGTTGGTTGATGACAGAATCTCATTAGTCATGATATGGAGATATCAAACCAAACACATAGGTACTTGTTAGAGAACAAGTGTACCGGACAGACCCACTGTGAGTTTGACACATGGAACCATGACATGGTAGTCATAGTCAGTTCTCACAATGATGGTGGTGAGTGTGATTCTTTGACCTGAAATCACTACACTCAACACATGTCGTTGGGTACACTTTGACATCATCAAACATAGTCCTAAAACATGGGTTGTTATAAATGTGATGATTGGGTGGCTTTGACACATGGGGATTTTGAAGGGTGAGTGATAGATATGTGATTTGTCCCTCCTGAGGGAGCTTGATATCCATGGCCACTTGATGAGTAGGATTGAGATAGGCGTGCACGTATGTGTGAATCAATATGTGATATTGATGTCATACATATCTCCTCTTATCTACTCTGAGATCAAGAAAGTGAATGAACGTTGAAAGGATGACTGTTCCATGCCTTGAGTTCATTCGGGATATCAGTGACAAAGGAATTATACGTTCACTGTAACACCATTCACGGATTGTAGGATTGAAAGTTGTTCTCCAACTTTCCTTTTCACTTGGGTAGCACTGATGTGTGACTAGTCACCGCTCTTTGCTTGTGAAATCATAAGTGTTATGGACTTTCACTGCCAATGTGAAATGGACCTGCAGGGTCACACACATAGGATTTAACCTGGAAGAGGAGTTTATCCACAAATGATGTTTAGATTGATTACTAAACGAGTTTAGTAGTTCAATTAAACACTCAATTGATAGCTCAGTATCATACTGTTCAAGGTGTTGGACTGATTGATTAGAGTATCAGATTGATTGGAACTGCAATTGACTGATTTTGCATAGTCTGTTGCCCCAACTGATTGGCTCATGTGATGAACCGATCGACTCAGGTTGGTGAACCAATCGGCTCAACTGGTGAGACGATCGGCTCATGTGTTGTAAAACGATCGGCTCAATTGTTGAACCGGTCGATTTGTGTGACCAACTGAGATTGTTTGGAAAGTCAAAAGACTATTTTGCAAATACAATTTGTTTCACTTGTACAAATTCGATTTGGACAAGGATTACTATTTGATTAATCGGAAACAAATATGAAAGTCAATTTGAGTTGGATCAGGACCATGAACCGATCGGCTCAGAGCCCCAGACGATCGGCTCAGGTCCCAAACGATCAGCTCAGGACCCGAAACGATCGTTTCAGGGTGCGAAACGATCGGTTCAATTGGTGCAGTTGGTTGTTTGGTGGAAAATCTCGAACCCTTCTACTCCTGTTTAATCCCACATTGCTCAGGGTAGAGAACCCTATCCCATGACCCTCCTATATATATATAGGGGTATTGGGGGCTTCTCAGGAACAACAACTCAGAACACCAATTTCTATGTAAGGTTGTCGTTCTCTCTGGTTTTGGTAACCGAGAGAGCCCGAGAAAGTGCTACCCGATAAGGGAGTCACAACAAGGGAAAGACAACTGTAGAAAGGCAACTGGTTGTAGGAGAGTGTGTTGGTTACTAGTACGCCGACAGGAGGGTGCGACTCCTTCCGATTCCTTATAGGACAAGGAGATCGGAGTTCCAGGTGGTCCATGTGAACTACTTCATAGGCGGGAGACTTCTGCCG
Source organism: Alisma plantago-aquatica (assembly GCA_963693085.1). Classification (NCBI taxonomy): domain Eukaryota; kingdom Viridiplantae; phylum Streptophyta; class Magnoliopsida; order Alismatales; family Alismataceae; genus Alisma; species Alisma plantago-aquatica. The sequence continues at coordinate 67,027,582 of OY856413.1, read as the reverse complement.
CTTGGAGGACACTTGTCAATCCCGACAGTCCCGGTGAGACCAAGAGCTGCACATACACCGTCCAAGACCGGAGATGAAGACTGTACAAGCCGTGAGGTAATGTCGCCGAGCAAGCCTCGGGACAAGGTATGACTCTACAAACCATCCTTCCTATTGTATAGATGTTGGCACGATTCCTTTATTCTGGGTTTGGGAGGAGAATTTTTTTTGTTTCTGCTGCCTTCTCTGTCTCCCCTAAAACCCAACACTTTGAACCAATTGCACTATATCCTAAAATTTTAATTGCAAGAAAAGTATCTTACCTTGACCAATACATTTTTGTTAGGTACTTAGTGTAATTTGACTCCCTTCTTCATCAATAAGGAAGATATCGATGCACAAGAAAATGGGAATGGAAACAATCCATGATTTTAACATGTAGGAGGTGGAGGTGGACAAAACAACACAACACCAATTCTTTCATCCATTTGTTCCTATACAACAACTTCTGTTAAAAAGACAAGACAACATCTGGTACTTATAAGAAAACATGTGTCGAAGTTTAAGCTGAATCCAACATTCATAACCATAGTTCAACAATGAACCTTCAGAGTCAATTCCACCAAGGAAAACCCTTACTATCACAATTAGTTCCTTTAAAAATGTGTATGACACCTTGAAGTTTAATTAGGTTCCTCAAGATGATGTCTATTTTAAGGCCTTATATTTCTCTTTGAGGAATTAGGAGCATTCATGGTACCAAACCTTGAAGCATACTAGAGTGGAAAGGCTAATGTTTTTTTTTACTAAGTTCTTCTCGATTGAGAAGACGATCAGATGTAGAAACAAGATCAAAAACTTTAACAACAAACCTATAGAAAACCTGAGTGATGCCTTTAAGAGACCAAGCCCACTAGAGGGAATGCTCCCATTATGGGTTTGATGAAGGCTATCTGATCACTACATTTTATAATAGTCTATCCCAAAGCAAGAGGGAATTCGTAAATGCAGTAATGTGATGTAACTTCAAGGGGAATTACTCAGAGTTCTCAAAAGAGATCATATCAAACATGGTTGCACTACAATCTGGGTGAGATTACAAAAGAATTTGGATTCAAATTCTTTAGAATTCCTTACATCAAAACTTGACCAGATAGAGACATATGTTTGTGCTTTAAAGTAAAATAATGTTAAGGGAAATAACAGTTTAGAGACGGTCATGCACTCTATCACATGTGGAGAGACTTGTCATAGTTGTGACTACTACATCTACTCCCATGAAGAAGAAGACAATCAAGAAGAAACAATAGAAAATGTATCCTATGCTAACTATGCGAGACCAGATCAACCTAGATTTTCTTATGGGAACACAACCACAACCGAGAACTCTCACTTACTCAACCAACCACCAACCCACCTTATAGACCACCTGGGTTTAGGAGAGGTAATGGATCATTTGAGTATACTCGTATTACAAACTACCAAGATATTAGGAAGAACATTCAAAGATACAATCAAAATAATCTACAACCTACCTTGATGGATGAAATGTTCAACTTCATAAAGTGATAAGATGAGATTAACAATATGCTAAACTGAAGCACTACCAACACGAACAATATACCAAGCATTATGCAAAAAGAAATGGGAAGAGTGATTGAGCAGATATCTAATATGCAACAACATAACACAATGATTGATCAATAACTAGAGAGCATGTCTAACCTTATAAAGATCCCAATACGGAGAATGCCATTTAACACAAATGGGAATCTAAGAGGCCGTGAAATTACTATAAAGGGCAACCTTAAGTCAAGAACAATCCTAGATTCCACAACTACTGAAGTTTAATAGGAAAATACCCCAAGTGCTAACTCTCAATCAAAAATAGTTGATAAGAAACAAGGGATAATCCCTCTGGTCATTTTTGAGAAGACAAAAATAAAGGAGAAAGGTAAAGGGAAAAAGTCAGCTAATTATAAAGAAACAAAGTCATTTAAAGACGTTCTCGCCAACAGAGATCCATAGACTCCTAGGAATCTTTCCCTTGTAAATTGATAAAATCTCACCTGAATAAGAAGTATGAGAAATTCATAGAATATGTAAAGATACTACACCTTGATATTCCTTTCTTGATACTACAAAAGAGAGGCTGACCTATGCCTAAATTTCAAGGACCTTATAAATTTAAGGAGAGGAAATGAGGTAGAGATAGTTAAATTAGAAAAAAAAAGTCGAGTGATTTTGTGAAATCAAAGATGCTCACAAAACAAAAAGATCCAAAATCCTTCATGTTCCCATTCAACATGGGTTACAACGAATAGAGGAAAGGACTAGCTGATTTTAGAGCAAGCATAAGCCTGATGGAACTAACATTAGCTTAGAGTCTTGGTTTTAAAAATATGGTAAAAATGGGGATGATAGCAGATCACACTTTTATTAGACCAATATGCATCGTCAAAGATGTCCAATATTAGTTGGAAAATTCTTTATTCCATGTGATATTATTGTAAATAACACATTTGAAGACCCAACCTACCCAATGATCTATAGAAGACCCTTTCTCACATAGGAAGAGTGCTAATAGATATGGAAGTAGGGGTTATAACAAGTAGGGAAATAAATAAATATATTGACTTCAGAGTCAAAGATTCCATGAGAGATACATCCTTATTCGAGTTTGTATATTTTGTTGATAGCTACAATTAGCTCTGAACTGACATATCAGAACAAAATTCCATAGTGGATCCTCTAATGAGGGCCCTTGCTAACGAAACTTCTAATATTGACAATCTTAAGGTCAAGGAATAGTGGAATACCTAGATGTGGATAGACATGACGACATCATTGAGGAAATTAAAACTATTGAGTATGCTTTTCTGAAAAGGACTTCAATAGAAAATTAAGCCCTAAATTCTTGGATAGTGAAGGGATAAATCCTATCATCATAAACTCTAATCTATCTATGGTGTAGAAAGGACAACTTCGTAATGAACAAAGGTTTAAAAGGAAAACAACTAAATATTATATGGATGACATAGAGGGATTAAACCTACTGACTGCATGTACATGCTATATTTATAAGAAAATGCGAAGTCTCTATCCCAAGGAGAAAGAAGGTTGAACATCTATGAGAGTTGTCCCACAAAGAGGTTATCAAGATGTGTGATGCATGAATTATATATGTCATCAATGATAAAAGAATGGGTAATCCCTCTCCATGTGGTACCCAAAAAGGGTGGTATGATTTTGTTGAATAGAGAGAATGGTGTCAAAATACAACTAGGACTATAACCAGGTGGAGTTTGACTATAGGAAACTTAACCTGGATACTAAGAAAAAACATTTCCCCTTTCCATTTTTTGAACAAGTTCTCGATTATCTAGCCCACCATGCTTATTTTTTGTCTTCTTCATGGATATTCAAGATTCTATTAGGTACCTATCCATCCCAATGATCAAGAAAAGATGGCATTTACTCATTTTTATGGTACTTATGATTTTAGAAGAATGCCACTCATTTTATGCAATGCACTTGTGATGTTTCAATGGTGTAATTTCTATATTTTTTGATTTTGTTGAAGATATAATGGAAGTCCTGGATGGGTTTTCCATTTACAAATCATCCTTTGGTAAATGCCTAAGATACGTGTCTCTTGTGCTGAAGAAACGTGAAGAGAAACACTTAGTTCTCAATTGGTACAAGTGCCATTTCATGGTATAGGAAGGAATTGTGCTAGAGCATAGAGTCTCTGAGAGAGGGATAGTAAACAAATTTGAAGCCATATACAAATTTCCACCACCTAAGCTGATAAAAGGGGTAAGTGATTCCTTAGTCCATGTTGGATACTAAAGACACTTCATTAAAGAATCCCTTATGTACTTTACTTGTAAAGGGCACCACCTTTATTTTGATGATAAATGCCTACAATCCTTACATATTTTTTTTGGTCGGTCCAAAAAGCATGTTACTATTAAATGAAATCCAAAACTTTGGGCACAAAGAAGCACCCCATACAACCAGGATAGAAATCCAGAAAAAAAAGCAAAAGGCCTACACCAAGATCTCCCAAGAAGAAAAGGAGCAAAAGATGAAAAACAAACCCCTATCCTATGCTAGCAACTAACACACAGTTTAAGAGTTGCTTACAAACGACTCAACAATCACTGACATTATGACCACCTTCAAAGTGTGACATCAAGCCGCCCGAGGTAGCCTTAAACTACATGGGAAGATAGCAACGTCAAGGGCCAGCCATCATAACTACTTACATGCGTGCATCCAAAACAGCAGAGAAGGAACCAAAATAGCACATCCAAAGGTTATGATAAATAGCTTATGTCCATGGAGGGGAACCCCCCTGACCTCCATATGCATTCTGCTCATCTCTAAAATAATGGATTTCAAGGGTGTGCCACCCATCTTCATCAGCCGTCGTCATACCCTTCTTAGGAGCCAAATGATAACAATCTACAGCCATACAAGAAACAAGCGGATCAGGCTTTTGCAAGTATGATGAGCACATTAGTACCCAACCAACTTCTTTCTACCTGACTTCTTCTTTCTATTTGACTAGACTTGATCGTAGACCTTAGATAAAGCATCCCAATGCTCTGATTCACAATCAGAGACGTTGTATACCTCATCTTCTCCGAGCAGGTCCTCTTTGGAGTGGCTCAAGAAACTGCAGCTGTTCCAGATTTTATTCAGCTAAAAAGAACCAGAACCAGATGATTTTTCACCCTGCTTGGCAATTTCCAATTCCCAGTCAAAGTTCCTACTGCCAACATTACAAATAGGCGTACCCCCAAACATGTCAGGTTCCTCCATTTGAATGTTGGACGAAGAACAATGGGATAAATGGATCTCTCGTTGACTGTCAATGACAATGTCTTTAACGTGTTGGAAGATAAGTTCCCGTAAGTTATCATCCTCATCAGAGTGGACTTCACAAGCACTGCTCGATTGTTTCTTTGCAGGCTTGTTAGCCTCCTTGGCATTGCGTCAAACAAATGACTTGCCCAATTTGACTTGAACGTCCCTTTCAGGTGGAGGTTTCCTTGCCTGTAGGGGGCACGACATCCCCTTATGCCCGAATTCCTTGCAGCTGGGGCAGATCACTGGACGAGCAATCGGCTCCACCTTTAGGGATTTCAGTGACGAATCAACCTCCACCTTCGCAGCTCTAGGGAGCTTATGCTCGCAGCTGACTTTGATGCAGCCGATTGCATCTCCGAGACAACCAGCAGTAAAGGAGTGCTCATCGACATCGACTGGTATGCCCATGGTACTGGCGACACAGGTGACATGTCGCCTGGTCCACGACAAACCAGGGTTCTCGATCTTGAACCAGATCGGGACCCACTGAAGGGAGAGGGGCTGGAGGGTCGACCCTGGGTTCCACGTGTGGACGATGATCAGTGATCCGTCCATGAACCATGACGCCTCATCTAGCACACGGTTCCTCTCACTTTTATTCAACATCTTCACGATGAAGCCGTCTCGCTCCTCAGTTATAACTTCGATAGGACCACTAGGCCGCCAAAGCCTCCGCATCCAACCACTTAGTTGGCCGCTGAATGGTTTCCTACCCACAAATCTCACAGAGAGATACTCATTCCAGTTAGGAATCAATCAATCTTGGCTAGAGATTATGGCGCACTTCTCCCCATCTCGTAGGCTTGGCTCAAAATAATCTACTTCCACTTTGATTTCTGCCCTTTCAAACCTACTAGCAACAAGCCAGTCTCCAAGTCGGACATGATTCAAAGTCTCTGTAGATTTACCCGAAGACGGCTTCGAGGAGATGGTGATGACGCTTTCGGCCCTAGGTGATTGAGGAGGGTCTGGTATCTTCCTGCCTCCTTCTCCATCAGCCTCTGATTGGCGGTGTGGAGGAGCAGATGAGTGCTCTTTTTTTTAATAAGCCAGGGGTCTCTTTTATTCATCCCACACCCCTCTTGTGGGCTAAATCATCATGAAAATTACAGCTCCTGCTTATATTAAACCGTAGGTGTGAAACATAAACCAGTGTACATAATCATCAGATATTCCACTCATCACCCCCTGACTTTGAAACAACTTCAAACTGCAGCAACCATCCTCCTATGCATCTGATTTCTTTAACACGACATATGGAACCCTTCTCTTCTCCAACGCAGCCATACCCCTTATCTTGTTCGGAATATTCATAGAATCGGATGAAACAAACAACTCATCCATACTACTGCCCCATCTCCCCAACTCACGAGGTATCGAGCAGATGAGTGCTCAGCAGTAGATTTATCCCTTCCCCTTCCCCCTCTCGCGCTAGGAAGATGCCCTCGCCCTCACCCTCTTCCTCTCGGCATGGCGACACCAATTACAATCCTTACATATTTTAAAGCATTACTTCACTATATCCCAATAATCAAAGCTCTGAAGAGGAATCTACCCTTCAAGTTAATGTGTGATGCAAGCAATGATGTAGTTGGAGCCATGTTGGGATTAGTAAGGATATGAAACATCATGTCATATATTATGCTAACAACATGCTAGATGAATCTAAAGGGATTATGCTACCACTGAGAAGGATATTCTATCTATTGTTTATGCCTTCGACTAGTTTTGATCTTACTTGACACGTTCTAAAGTGATATTGTACACTGATCATGGATCTTTCAAGTATCTCATGAGTAACAAAGAGAAGAAGCCAAAATTGTTGATATGGGCACTCTTTTTATAGGAGTTTTATCACAAAATCATTGATAACTATATCATACCAATTTTGTGGTACCTTTTTCAGACCTTAAAGGGCTTTCTTAAGTTTATATACATGGTTAATCTTGTCAGGAATCTCAAAGCCAGGTGGTTGAGAAACATATACTTCCACTTCTGTGATTCCATTTAGAAAGGCACGTTTTACATCCATTTGGAATAGTTTGATATCTTTGTGGGCAGCTAGAGCTAATAAAATTCTAATAGCTTCAAGTCTAGCCATGGGGGCATAGGTTTCATCAAAATCCATCCCTTCTTATTGATTATATTGTTGAGCTACCAACCTAGCTTTGTTTCTAACTACTTCCCCGACTTCATTAAGTTTGTTTTGAGAAACCCACTTAGTTCCAATGATGGTTTTATCTTGTGGTTTAGGAACTAAGTCCCATACATTATTTTTCATAAATTGATTTAGTTCTTCTTTCATATACATTATCCAATATTCATCCTTTACAACTTCATTTACCTTTTTAGGTTCAACAATTGATACAAATGCCATGTTAGCAACATCTTTAAATGATGATCGGGTTTTTATCTTATCAAAAGGATTTCCTATGATTAAGTCTTGAGGATGGTCCTTGATTAATATAGAAATAGGTTGTTGTGTCTCATTTTTTTGTTCCATTTCAGAATTTTAATCATCTTTTGTAGACATGGTTAGGTCCTCAATTTGATGAGTAACGTCATTTAAGTTTTCAATTTCATTTTCAACACTTTATCTTACCATTTCATGAAATGTGATATGAATTGATTCTTCAAATTTTCTACAAATGGTATTATAGATACTAAATGCCTTACTAGAAGTTGAATATCCCAAGAGGAATCCTTTATGTGATTTAGGATCAAATTTATCTTTATCATGCTTTGTATTTAAGATGTAACAGGGTGTACCAAAGGTATGTAAATAGTCAACTATTGGTTTCTTGATGAAGATAAGTTTATAAGGAGTCTTCTTAAGATGGGAGTGAATTGTTACATGATTTAATACATAACATACCATATTGACTGCTTCAACCCAAAAAGTTTTAGGCGTATTGTATTGAAGTAACATTGTTCTAGCCATTTCTTGTAAAGATCAATTTTTCCTTTCTACTATCCCATTTTGTTGTGGGGTGCAGGAGCTGAACAATTATGAGTGTACCCTTAGGATATACAAAATTCTTCAAAGATGTGATTTTCAAATTCCCCACGATGATCACTCCTAATGGTACATATTTCATTTTGTAGTTTATTTCCAATTTTAGAACAAAATTGAATAAATATTCTAATTGTATCATCTTTAGTTGAGAGAAAATGAACCTAAGTTTATCTACTATAATCATCCACAATAACAAAGAAATATCTTTTATCACCAATAGATTGAGTCCCCATAGGAACAAATAAATCCATATGAATGAGTTCTAATAATCTAGTAGTGTTAAGGTTTTGGATTCGAAAGAAGTTTTACTTTGCTTGCCTAAAGTACATGGTTCACAATTTTTAGGTTTATCAAAAGAGAGTTTAGGTAGACCACGAACAAGATCATATTTAATCAACTTTTTGATAACATGTGACCTTGCATTACCTAGTTTTCTATGCAATAATTGTAAAGATTCATCATTTGTAGTAAGACATGTTCCAATAATAGCTTGCATCATTTTCCTTCCTAATACTTCATGTCATGATAATAGGGGAACTTACAATGCTATATCTTTAACCCCTAAATCTAGGGTAGTAAACCTAATTATTTCCCATAACATCTACCCTAGAGAAAACAAAATTGAAATCTCACAATATAGGATGTGCCTAATCTATGCTATACTAGAAATCATTCCTTTCAACTTCAATCACATCATCCTATCTAATATGTTTGACTTTTCTGGAAATCCTCCCTGTGCTTATTTTGTGTGCCAAATTATCCAATTCTATCTTTACAAAAACCTAGAGGATTTAAACTACAAGTGTGATAGGCGTCCTAAAAAACTTACCAAAAACACTTTAGATAAAATGGGACTTGAATTTGGGCATAAGAGAGCTAGGACCAAAGGAGAGCCATCCACCGAAGGAAACCCTCCACATCCTGCTCCTCTTAGCTACTCCTTAGAAAATCCAGCAAATGATGTTTGTTATCTCAAAGGGGCTACCTATCACCTTGGGAGACAATTAGACTACAATCACCATGCCATGACCTATCTCAATCAAAGAATGCAAGCTTTGTTTCCCAATGTTCCCAACACATATCCATATACACTCCATATTGGGAGTCTCTATCCTTTTAACTCTTCAATCCAATACACCCAAGTCCCATCATCACCATCACATGATCTTTCCCATATCCAATACTCACCCAGGCAACTCCAGGACATAGCTGCACACTTCAGATTTGATCGGGCACCTACATTTCTGGAGGCATATGCTCTTACCAAGATAGGTGCACTTGATTGGTAAACACTTGTCAAGTATTATGGTGATACTCCATTTCTTGAGAAAGATCCCGAAGTTGATGTAATCTTGCAATCTTTCAAGTGATGATGTACTATGTAGTGAGTAGTACAACTTATATAATCATTTTAGTAAATCTTATGTTGTTATCAATGAAATTGAGCTTGTTTGTGTTCACTTGATCATGATAATGAAAATCTATCTTATGGCTTTCATTGGACATTTTTTTCACTTTGTTTTTCTTGTTACAACTTGTGTATGATTTTGAGGGGGAGTAAAATGATTATATGGCTATCTTTTTGAAATGACAAAGGGGGGGAATAATATAAAACAAAATAAATGAGTTTCATGTTCACTTGGCTTGGCATTAATTGATGCTACATTCATTAAGTGATGGATACCATGTTCCATACCTCTTTAGGAATAATTAGCACACACTTCATAAAAGCAATAGAATCTTTTCATCTCAGGTAAATCTCAGGAAACTCATCTCATTTAAATTATTTTGATTACAGAAATGTTTTTCATCTTCAAAAAGGGAGAGATTGTCAGATAAATTGGACATTAATATACCCTTTGTTTTGATGATGAAAAAAATTTCAAACTTGTGGATCGAACATGTTATTTGAGTATTTTAGGGTTCAAAGGAATAAGGAAATTCTACTAAGTGGAAAGATGAAGATCAATACAAATTGAAGGTAAAATGTGCTTAATTGTATATATGTTCATGATTGTACTCAAATGTAAACATGTGTACAAAAATATAATGTACAAGTACTTAGACATCATGTAAATCAATCATTAGATCTTCCCTATGCACTTATAACCCTTAGATAGATTTCCCCCAAAGTTATTCACCATCACTCATTGAAACACACACTTAGTAGATGGTTCAAAAGTCTGAAATAGGGACACCCTCGATCGAAAAACTTGTCGAACAAGACACACTCGGTCAAAGTTTTTATAAATTGATAACCACCTCAGTCAAGATTATGAGCATTTTTCAATAACTTACACATTTGTGCTCTAAAATGCTCTTCGATCGAAAATATTCTCGACCGAGCAAACTTTGGTGTAAAGGTTATGACTGTTAGACCAAGTGGTTGGTAGTTTAAAATAGATGTTGCAATACATTTTCCTTAAACCCCAGATCGGTCAAAGAAAATCTTGACTGAGACATAGTTCGGTTGAAAAACTTGTCGATGGAGCAGGGTTTTGGATTGTTCTTTTAAGCACAAAAAAATTAGCCATTTCTAGCCAATTAATGTACACCTAACAGCTAGTAAATCACTAAGAACACTCTAGAGACTCCCTATAACATTCCTAAGTACTTGCAAACCATTTCTATAAATAGGAGAGCCCTTCAGACGCCTAAAGCACCCTAGCTACACTTGAGAATACATTCTTGTGAGCAACAAATCCAAGAAACAACTCCCATCCTATTCTACAAGCTCCAAATTCATGTCCTATAGCCATAGACTCTTAGCCACATCATAGAAAATTCCATCCTAAGTGGTGTGAGAGGTCTAACGCTTGATATAGATCAAAGCGCTATACACAATTGTTGTATTTCCTTCTTCCAATATCCCTTCACAGGTTCAAGCTACTTGTGCTCCTTGGCTTCTCCAAGATCATGGAGGCTGCTTGAGGGAGCTCGGTTGAAGCTACTTCTTGGTGGAGAAGGCTGATTCAAGAAGTGTTTGAGATTAATTCATGGAAGGCTCCTTCAAGGAAGGTTGGAGCTATTTCCAATGTAAGGCTCTCTCAAGGTGGTGGAGCTACTTCTAGGAGGAGAAACTTGCTCTAAGGGTTTGGAGTTACTTCAAAGAAGGCTGCTCCAAGGAGGTTGAGGCTACTTCTATGAGAACCCATTACACTAAATGAGATTACTCAAAACATAAAGCACAATCGATCACTAATTAATCACATACCCAAAAATATGGGTAAACTAAAACTGATTTCAACGTCAACACCTTCTCAGAAACATTTGCATAAGAGCCCAACATCTTTCTTATATCCTTACTATGCCAATAATTTGATACAAATTGTTCTATCACCTTAGACACAACATATATACACAGGAGAACAATATTTGCATATGCCACACAACAAGCATTAACATGCTAACAAAATTATGATTCATTTGAAACACCATATACAAACTTTTCCTTCTCAATGGATTCTCAATTATAAAATCAGATTCTACATTATTTTTCAAAACATATGAATCATATTTTCTTTTTATTCAAATATATGTTGATGACATCATCTTTGGTGCTTCAAATGATTCCTTCTATAATCAATTCAGTTATATTATGCAAAAAGAGTTTGAAATGAGTCTCATGGGAGAATTAACATTTTTCCTTGGTTTTAAAATAAAACAAACGCCTGCCAAAATTTTTTTAAGCTAAGAGAAATACACTAAGGAACTCTTAAAACAATTTGGCATGGAAAATTTCAAACATGCCACCACACCCATGGCTACTTCTGCCAAAATTGACAAGGATGAAGATGGTGAACCCGTTGATAATTCCTTATATAGGGCCATGATTGGTAGCTTGTTATATTTGACTACTTCTAGACTGGATATCATGTTTTCTGTTGGGATTTATGCTAGATTTCAATCAAACCCAATGCACTCTCATTTTCAAGCTATCAAAAGGATCTTAAAATATCTCACTGGTACTATCAACTTTGGTTTGTGGCATCCTAAAGGACAATCACTAGACTTAAAATCTTACACCAATATCGATTATGTTGGTTGTCGACTTGATCACAAGAGAAAAAGTGGTTGTTTTTTTTATTACTAGGAATAGCCTTAGTATCTTGGTTTAGTAAGAAACAAAATCTAGTTTCCCTATCCACCACTGGAGATGAACATGTGGCTGCTGGTTCATGTTGTTCTCAAGTACTCTATATGCAACAAGTTTTGAATGACAATGACTTTACATTTTCTTTTACGCCGATTTTTTGTGATAACACTAGTGCTATAAACTTGGCCCACAATCCTATATTACATAGTGGTGCCAAACATATTGAAATGAGACATCATTTCTTAAGAGATCATATTTCTAAAAATAATATATCTCTCCATCATGTTGATACCGAAGAGCAATCAACGGATATCTGATTTTTTGTGATAACACTAGTGCTATAAACTTGGCCCACAATCCTATATTACATAGTGGTGCCAAACATATTGAAATGAGACATCATTTCTTAAGAGATCATATTTCTAAAAATAATATATCTCTCCATCATGTTGATACCGAAGAGCAATCAACGAATATCTTTACTGTGTCTCTTCCTCTTGATAAATTTCAATATATTAGAAAGAGGTTACTCATTACTCCCCTAGAGGAATTATTCTTTGATATATGTGATCAAAATTCTTAATAATTTTCTTACTTGAATTTTATGTGATTTTAGTGCATACAATTCTAGAACTATTTCTTTGGTTAGTCACAATAATTTATTATCATGAATAAGCACATAAACAAGCTCAAATCAATTCAACAAAAATACTCACAATTTCTTATTTGTTCGAAAATATTGTGGACCAAGAAGATACTTGGTCGACAAAATTCTCGACTGAGTTCCACTTGGTGGGACCCTCGGTTGACAAGGCAATTTTGAACCAAATTTCTTCTAGAAATTTTGTAGACTGGTTTTTTTTGCACATATGTCCCTCGGTCAAAAATAATTTTGACCAATTCCTCATCTCAACGGTCAAATTTTCAAATCCTAAAAGTCAAATGAACTAGCCGTTACACGGAGCATGAAAATAGTGTCGTTGGGCCTTCAGTTGACAAAATCATCGATCGCGTAGGTCCATGTTTTTCTATAAAAGGGACCCCAATCCGCCCATTCTATTCACACCTCAATTGCTTTCTTCTCCATCCCCTCTCTAGTGTTTCTAAGAGCTAGTTTTTAGCAACACTCTTGCAATACTATCTCTAGCTCTTCTTCCACCTCATCTTGCAGTGGGAAGAAGCAAGTAGCTGCAAGGGAAGAACAGTCACTCTAGCCTTGAGCGTCATCAATGAAATTACCTTCAAAGACGTTGTTGTTGGAGAATGCTACCTAAAGCTCACCTCAAAGACCCCTCTTCCTCGACGTTCAGTGGACAATAACAAATTCATCATGCTCCTTGATCTCTGTGAGCTCTTCAAGTTGTAAAAATTGACAGAATTCCTTACCCCATCCTTCAGTTTCTGGTCCACCCAATCTGTCAATGAGTTCTATGCTAACCTCACTAGGGACTCCAATGAACCATTTTCTTTGACCTCCAAGGTTGATGGGCTAGCTTTTTGTTTCTATGAAAAAGATATCCTTAAAATGCTAGATATAGATGAGATGGAGTATGGAGAATTCATAGACCTAACTACCACAAACCCTATATCCAAATTGTCCACCGATGATAACACCATTAGCTTAGGAGATATTAAAAAGGTAGGTCTAAGTATATATAGATTTTCTATTCTTTTTTCATCATAAACAACATTATTAGTGTTCTCTATGAGTATCTTGCAGCAAGATTTGTTAAAAAGAAAATCATAGCCACTATCACATAATTGACTAACACTAATCAAGTTGTGTTGAAATCCATCAACAAGTAGAACATTTTTAATTTGAAGATTTGTACCAATATATCCTATTCCAATAATTTTACCTTTGGTGTTGTCTCCGAATGTGACCGGTCCACTCTTCTTTTCTTCAAATGTTTGAAAAGCTTCTTCGTTTCTAGTCATATGTTTGGAACAACCACTATATACCACACAATCCTACAAAAAAGATAGATTTTGGTACCCATGTGATGATCCTTTTGGTTAGGGACATTTATTAAAGCATTTTATATTTTAGAATAACCAATTAGGAAGAGTTTTTGAAGGTTTTTGAGCAACAAGGTTGAATATAGTTACAATTTTATTGATTCAATAATAATCTTTTTACAAAACAATACTCGGTCGACAATTTCTTTGACCGAAATGTTTTTTTGTCAAGCTATTTGTCGGCTGGAATGATTTGGTAGGAGATACAATTTTGACTAAATACAATTTTGCGATGAGACATTCCACTTCCTCTCCACTTTCACTTTCATCACTTGATTCATCCCAAGCAGCTTTGTAAGATTTATCTCCTTTGTCTTTCTTCTTGAAGGAAGATTTCTTCCCTTTCTTTATTTTGGGACAATCATTCTTCACATGTCCTTTTTTACCGCTTTCAAAACACCTAAGGGAATGAAGAGGAAGAAGCATTAGAATTTTTGTTATATTTATACCTTCTATATTTCTTACCATTTACAATGAGTGCATATTCTTCATCATCTCCTTCACTTGTTTCATCACTTTCTTGAGTGATGACCTTAGATTGAACCTTTGTTGTAGCTTTTAAGAAAATTTCCTTCCTTTTTCCTTTTTGAAGCTCAACCTCCAATCTTTCTTCTTCTTTAAGGGTGGCCTCATGAGTCTCTAGGTTGCCAATGAGCTACTACATCCTCATTGTGGTGAGATCATTATCTTCTTCAATGGCTGTCACCTTTGGCTTGTATTTTGGAGGCAAAGATCTAAGAATTTTGGACACTCAATCTTCTTTACTTGTATACTTGCCTAATTCACTTGAGATGTTAACAATGTAAGAAAATCTTGCATACATTTCACTAATAGATTCATTAGGTTAAATACAAAATTGTTCAAACTTTTGCTTAAGCATATTAATTTTGGTGTTTTAAACTTGGGTAGTACCTAAATGTGTTATGGAGAGTTCCATATATCATAAGCCATATCACATGAAGATATTCTATTAAACTCACTTATAGAAATAGAACAATATAGTATGCTTACCGCCTTTGTATTTAATTGAACTTGTTTTACCGTGTTTGGATCCCATGTTGCATATTCAGTTGTGGGAAGCACATAGACACCATCCTCCATATCTTTAAGATGATTCCTTGGAAGTGGAATTGAATTCTTCTTTTCCAATAGGTGTAGTTGCTTCTATCAAAATGTGGTGGCCGAGTCACAGGAGTCCCCTCAAGGTTGAGGTTGTGAAGTACAATGTCCCCCATTCTTCAAGACATGTTAAAGCTCCCATAAGACCTGCTCTGATACCAATTGAAAGATCTAGAGGGGGTGAATAGAGCTTTTTGATAATTTAAAGATAATTTAAAACACTCAACCAAATAAGAAGGAGGAAACAAGAAAGACACTTGTGTTTAGAGTGGTTCGGACCTTTGAATTCAAAGGTTGTCGGTCCACTACCCAATTGTCTCCAATTGGGATTTTGAAAGTGATTAATTTTATTTACCTCTCAAGGATGTTACAATAAAATACAATCACCTTCCTTGAAGTAGCCTTCTCCTAGAAGTAGCCTCAACATCCTTGAAGAAGCCTTCTTTGAAGTAACTCCAAACCCTTGGAGCAGCCTTCTTCTCCTAGAAGTAGCTCCACCACCTTGAGAAGTAGATACGACCTCCCTTGAAGCAGCCTTCTTTGAAATAATTTCAAGAACCTCTTGAAGCAGCCTTCTCCACCGAGAAGTAGCATCAACCAAACTCCCTCAATTAGCCTCCATGAACTTGGAGTAACCAAGGAGCACAAGTAGTTTGAACCTGTGAAGGGGGATTGGAAGAAGGAAATAAAAAAATTGAGTATAGCACTTTGATCCTGTAACACCCCGATTTTCATATCACATGAGCAGAAGCATTTTTTTTTGGGTATCACAAACATGACTATCATTGCAATGAAAGTAAATGAAATACTTTGCATTTAAGAAAAACTGATTCATACATAGTTTTGACAAAGGAAACAAGTCTAGTTTTGATAAAGGAAACAAGTCATCTAATATACTGTGATGACAAGACCATGCATAAAAGAAGAGGTCTAAACTTTGGATCATCTCGGTAGATGGCACCCCACTAGGAAAGCTTGAAAACCTGCTACACCTTTTCTTATTCTTTAAATCTTCTACTGCTCCAAACCCTGCGGACATCGCGTCCCCAACCATGCATTGGAAAAAACAGTCGTTAGAGTAAGTGGCATGAGTATTCTAAAAATGTACATGACTAATAATCTGAAATTGACATTATAAACGACAAAATACTAGCAAGCTCTGAGTAAAATCTGAAACATAAAATCTCTTATTTCTTAATCTGAAATTTATATCTTTCTATCTTATCTTTCTCTAGAGACATGTACCCTGGTAAATAGATCTCATGACCTACGCCAAAGTGCCTAGGTCTTACTTATCTTATCTAATACCCTCTCATCATTACTCACGAATGAGAATATGGGCATCTCTAATCTATGGTATCTTTTACTTATGATTTTTATCTGACTGTGGCCACCATTATACAATAAGTCCTCCTCTGTGACACCGAAGTGTCCTCTATGGTGCAAAGCACCCTCTGTTGGCACAACGTGCCCTCTGTTGACACCGAAGTGTCCTCTATGGTGCAAAGCACCCTCTGTTGGCACAACGTGCCATCTGAAATGGAGTAAACACTCCTCAATTGGCAACAAATGCCTCTGAATCATCCTGGGACTCTCTGGATGAGGACTTATTATATAATGTATTATGTGAAGGTTTTGAATTAGTTATCTTAAGTCTATCTTTACTAAACTCTGAATCTAAACTTATCTGAAACTGAGTACTCGACACGTACTTAGTTTTGAATCTGAAATCTGAATCTGAATCTCTTCTCTTTAAAATCTGAATCTGAATCTTTGCTCTTATATTATGTACTACATATACATCTGAATGAAAACATGTACCTCAATTACTACATAATTGAGAATGGGTCTATAACCCTTATCATGTATCTTTATTATATATCTGTCTACCCATGCAATGAGTAGTCCAAGTCTGAATCTAAATCTCTTATCTTTAAGTTCTAAATTGAATCCATTACTTGATTTGAACATGTATCTCATTATCTGGGTAAACTTTATTCTAAAACTCTTATTTGGTAAGATTACTTCATTATACCAATTATATCATAAATGAGTCTAATGTCTTATGAGAAAGGATCTGACATGAATATGGAAATAATAAGTACACAAAGTATCTTAAGCCAAGCTTATGAAAGTATCATAAGTATCACATATTTGAAAATATCAATTCTGACAAGATGGTTCAATCCTTCTTATAAAATATGATATTACCCTGAAACTTTGCATATGAACATACATATTAAACCTTAAATACCAAAATAGAAATCTTATAAAGTATTGTATTACAACCTAATCATAAATTAATGTGTCATTATCTTATAATGCCATCATGAACTCATTTTTACAATACATTGTGATCCCAACAATACCTTTATTTCTAAAAGTAGACCATGTCTTAATATTCTGAAATTCATTTTCTTATATTGTAATTAAATTCTAGATATTATTCATTCTAAGGAATCTAGTTGTTATATCTATACATATGTATGAAATCTTAATAGAATGTTTTCTACTTAAAATCTTACTACATAACTATGACTACAAATATGAGAAATTATAATAACATATGTGTACTTACATTCTTCATACAAAGCTATTTGAAATCATCAACTAAGTATAGGTACATTACTGGCATATCTTATCTTGAAATCGTATTCATTACTTCCAAACATTTCTAAGAAGTCTTATAGGAATATGATTCTTCAACTTTCTCATGGACTTGGTCCATGAGTCACAACTATTTTGAGCAACATATCACTATTTTAGACTTTGGGTATCTACACTTGCATAAAGATAGAAATATGAGAATAATATTATTTGTAAATCTTAACATTGAAGTCTTAGAACATTAAATCACATAGATCATGAAACTCTTATCAGGAGACATGTAAACATATTGAACATAAACTATGAGTACTCATGTGCATGGACCACTTACCTCTTGTGTTGATGATGTCATTAACTTAGTCTTTGATTTCTTGTCGCAAATCTTAATCACCTGAATATAATTAAAGTTTTATAAGTCCAAGTACATGTTCCCTCTTTCTATTTCTAAATCTCAAAACCCCATCCTCCTAATTATATATACCAACTTAGGGTTCTTATTTAGACTAAACATAACTTTAATCTGAAATCACCATAAAATATTGGTGTTGAAATAAAATAAACTCTTATTATGTAGTTACTATATAAATCGTCTTATGCACTAATATGAACATATACTTCATATAATGAGAATAATTACCAAACATAGTCACATATTAGAAAACTTACTGACTTTGTTAGGAAATCAAAATATAATGCCATCATGCTAATAATATTAAACCTAATTAGCCATACATATACCACTTATTGTCAAGATAATCATCTATTACCCTCACATAATGGTCACTCAGGTCCAAATCTTAGTACAAATATGATAACACAAGAAAATCCATCAAATCTCTTGAAGAGTAATCACACAATATAGTAAGATTATGTATAAAATATTAGGTCATTTAAAAAAAATCATATCATGGGTGAAATACCCAAAATACCCTTATTAGGGTTTATATCAAAAACCTCACTAAAACTTTATAAATGAAAGATCAGGATCTGAATTAATGTTAAACATATCAAAATACACATTCAGTAAAATTTGTATGAATTTCTAAATTCGTTTTCTATTTTTAATTGACCAAACATCAAAATCATATAGTTTTGAATACACTATTTTTAATAAATAACAAATATCAAAATCATAATCTGGAAGTATTTTTATGTGATAGTACTCATCATGAGCTTTCTGTACGTATCTTATTTGTCCCAAACTGAGCTCTACATCTCAAGATATGAATTTTTGAAGTTTACCTAGACTTGGCCAATCTCGGTCATCGAGATCTGATCCAGCGGCCCTCGTCTCACGTGCATCCTAGGCTAGGGCCGGCGCTTCATCCCTTCCGGCTCTGTGTGTGTAGACTCAGACAACAACAGAGTACCGCTAGTCCATCACCTCCGGCGAGGATGATCTTGCGCCTGAGGCCGCGCGACCGCAAGGGAAATTGTGCCTCGTCTCCGGCCAGTCCCGATCAACAAGGGCGGCGCTACCTCCTTGGCCTGGGCGGTCGGGATCAAGGATCCCTCGTGGGACACCTTCACAGCTGCCACCAACGGCACCACCCAGTTTCTTCTTCTTTGCTCTCTTACACCAGCCCACAATCTTGTCCAGAACCCTAGCTACGAATCCGTCCAACCCTCGGGGTCTACAAAATTAGGCTTTTATAGCGCTTTGCCTTCCGGATCTTGGGCAAGCATACTCTTTGTGGGGGCTCTGTTCCGCCCCCTGTTCTATTGGGCGCGGCTCTTCAGTCCGATACGGACTGGAGTCGCCCCACGTTTTTTTTATTTTCTTTTTCTCCTTCTTTTTGATAAAACTCCAAACTAAAGAAATATTTATACAAATCATTCTATAGCTCGGTTTGACTTCAAATTTTGGGATAAATATTATATTATCATCAACTTCACATGAGTAAGATTTTAAATAAAAACTAGCGGTACAAATACTCCAAACATGTCTTTCAAATAAAAACAATATAATTACTAATTTAATAACCTAGGCCACTATATACATCACAGTCATCTAAATTTTCTCCCTTTACCTTGTATATAAAATATCCATCTATCAAAATTATATTGAGTATTTATTATGAACACAAAATGCTAAATTCCCAAATTTGAATTCCAAGGACCTATATGTAAACCTAGATTGGCCTAATTAGCCTTGAATTGATTTCTAGGGCACATGGCCCATTCTTTGGTCTTCTAGAGGGTCCATAAACTTGATCATCTTCCTGATTATGAAAGTTAACATTCAACCTGACATAATTCCTCAATTTAACGTTCTTTATGATAAATTTGACCAATATTACATTTCTTTATAATATTAAGATCAAGACTAGGTCTAGGTCTCCAACTATTAACTAGAGTCATCACATTTCCTTCATTAATATACTTTGATTTTCACCTCATATCGTCAAATTAAATATCAAATTCCCAAATTTTGAGGATATTACCAAAACAGTCATCATTGCACAAAAGACAACATCTTCCTTCTTTTTACTTTATTTTAAGTATCATGAGAATTGGATGGGACCTCATTGAAATTCTAAATCTATCATATATATTGAATTCATCCATAACTTAATCATGTACTTATTAGGTTCCAAAAATTTAGGATGTGACAATACTACCCACCTTTTTGGGAATCCGTCCTCGAAATTCGGATAAACTATAGGAGTCTACCCACCTTAAGGTCCTGCTTACATCTTCATTTATTATGAGGCACACTTATGTTCAAACTTTTGTATGAAAAGAGATATGTAATGTATTATCATAAAGATTTATGTGAGTATTATCTATTACCTTGGTCTACTTCTCAACTCATATTTAGGGTTTATGAAACTAAACTTGTCTCTATACTTAAGGGCATCTACCCCAACCTTATCATGACTTCCTAACATTAGCTGCACATGGTTGTCTAATCTTGGGTTCTTTAGGTAACTCCTACATTCCTAGATATGTGGTGATCAGGCACATACCTAGAAATGTGGGATCCTGGCATGCTATCCGTCACCAACCCACTAACACATGTGTCTCATACCACATGGACTAGTAAGAAAGGAAAGATGCGTAGAAGTCTAGTGCTTATGAAATTCCTTTTCAATTCTCAATTGGCTGGCCATAACCATTGAGAATGGAGAAGAAACATCATTAACTAGGGTTAGGTTGAAACATGAGACCTAGAATAGGTAAACATCTAGCTCTGACATCTCTATTTCTTCTAAGGTGAAAACTCTTAGTCGTTCTAGGTCATTGTATCTTTTCTTGGGAATCTATCCCTAAACCCTAATCTCTTATCTTCATCTAGGGTGACTATGAGAATCATACTTACCTAGTGGCCATTTACCAAATTGCTCTGATACCATATTGTAACACCCCGATTTTCATATCACATGAGCAGAAGAATTTTTTTTGGGTATCACAAACATGACTATCATTGCAATGAAAGTAAATGAAACACTTTGCATTTAAGAAAAACTGATTCATACATAGTTTTGACAAAGGAAACAAGTCATCTAATATACTGTGATGACAAGACCATGCATAAAAGAAGAGGTCTAAACTTTGGATCGTCTCGGTAGATGGCACCCCACTAGGCAAGCTTGAAAACCTGCTACACCTTTTCTTATTCTTTAAATCTTCTACTGCTCCAAACCCTGCGGATATTGCGTCCCCAGCCATGCATTGGGAAAAATAGTCGTTAGAGTAAGTGGCATGAGTATTCTAAAAATGTACATGACTAATAATCTGAAATTGACATTATAAACAACAAAATACTAGCAAGCTCTGAGTAAAATCTGAAACATAAAATCTCTTATTTCTTAATCTGAAATTTATATCTTTCTATCTTATCTTTCTCTAGAGACATGTACCCTGGTAAATGGATCTCATGACCTATGCCAAAGTGCCTAGGTCTTACTTATCTTATCTAATACCCTCTCATCATTACTCATGGATGAGAATATGGGCATCTCTAATCTATGGTATCTTTTACTTATGATTTTTATCTGACTGTGGCCACCATTATACAATAAGTCCTCCTCTGTGACACCGAAGTGTCCTCTATGGTGCAAATCACCCTCTGTTGGCACAACGTGCCCTCTGTTGACACCGAAGTGTCCTCTATGGTGCAAAGCACCCTCTGTTGGCACAACGTGCCCTCTGAAATGGAGTAAACACTCCTCAATTGGAAACAAATGCCTCTGAATCGTCCTAGGACTCTCTGGATGAGGACTTATTATATAATGTATTATGTGAAGGTTTTGAATTAGTTATCTTAAGTCTATCTTTACTAAACTCTGAATCTAAACTTATCTGAAACTGAGTACTCGACACGTACTTAGTTTTGAATCTGAAATCTGAATCTGAATCTCTTCTCTTTAAAATCTGAATCTGAATCTTTGCTCTTATATTATGTACTACATATACATCTGAATGAAAACATGTACCTCAATTACTACATAATTGAGAATGGGTCTATAACCCTTATCATGTATCTTTATTATATATCTGTCTACCCATGCAATGAGTAGTCCAAGTCTGGCTCTAAATCTCTTATCTTTAAGTTCTAAATTGAATCCATTACTTGATTTGTATGTATCTCATTATATGGGTAAACTTTATTCTAAAACTCTTATTTGGTAAGATTACTTCATTATACCAATTATATCATAAATGAGTCTAATGTCTTATGAGAAAGGATCTGACATGAATATGGAAATAATAAGTATACAAAGTATCTTAAGCCAAGCTTATGAAAGTATCATAAGTATCACATATTTGAAAATATCAATTCTGACAAGATGGTTCAATCCTTCTTATAAAATATGATATTACCCTGAAACTTTGCATATGAACATACATATTAAACCTTAAATACCAAAATAGAAATCTTATAAAGTATTGTATTACAACCTAATCATAAATTAATGTGTCATTATCTTATAATGCCATCATGAACTCATTTTTGCAATACATTGTGATCCCAACAATACCTTTATTTCTAAAAGTAGACCATGTCTCAATATTCTGAAATTCATTTTCTTATATTGTAATTAAATTCTAGATATTATTCATTCTAAGGAATCTAGTTATTATATCTATACATATGTATGAAATCTTAATAGAATGTTTTCTACTTAAAATCTTACTACATAACTATGACTACAAATATGAGAAATTCTAATAACATATGTGTACTTACATTCTTCATACAAAGCTATTTGAAATCATCAACTAAGTATAGGTACATTACTGGCATATCTTATCTTGAAATCGTATTCATTACTTCCAAACATTTCTAAGAAGTCTTATAGGAATATGATTCTTCAACTTTCTCATGGACTTGGTCCATGAGTCACAACTATTTTGAGCAACATATCACTATTTTAGACTTTGGGTATCTACACTTGCATAAAGATAGAAATACGAGAATAATATTGTTTGTAAATCTTAACATTGAAGTCTTAGAATATTAAATCACATAGATCATGAAACTCTTATCAGGAGACATGTAAACATATTGAACATAAACTATGAGTACTCATGTGCATGGACCACTTACCTCTTTAGTTTGTCGGGGGAAACCCACCCCCCTAGGCGGAGGCCCAGATAGCAGGGATGGTAAACCCGGGAGACCCGTGCGTCCACACACCGGTATCTCAATAAGTCGCATCAGAGACCGGCTGGCGCTGCGGAAAATTCACTTCCGAGTAGCGCTTCCAGCGGGAGTCGAACCCAGGACCCTTCATGAGGGGCCCCGAGCTGCGACCAGCTGGGCTACTACTCGCCGGCGGACCACTTACCTCTCGTGTTGATGATGTCATTAACTTAGTCTTTGATTTCTTGTCGCAAATCTTAATCACCTGAATATAATCAAAGTTCTATAAGTCCAAGTACATGTTCCCTCTTTCTATTTCAAAATCTCAAAACCCCATCCTCCTAATTATATATACCAACTTAGGGTTCTTATTTAGACTAAACATAACTTTAATCTGAAATCACCATAAAATATTGGTGTTGAAATAAAATAAACTCTTATTTTGTAGTTACCATATAAATCGTCTTATGCACTAATATGAACATATACTTCATATAATGAGAATAATTACCAAACATAGTCACATATTAGAAAACTTACTGACTTTGTTAGGAAATCAAAATATAATGCCATCATGCTAATAATATTAGACCTAATTAGCCATACATATACCACTTATTGTCAAGATAATCATCTATTACCCTCACATAATGGTCACTCAGGTCCAAATCTTAGTACAAATATGATAACATAAGAAAATCCATCAAATCTCTCGAAGAGTAATCACACAATGTAGTAAGATCATGTATAAAATATTAGGTCATTTAAAAAAAATCATATCATGGGTGAAATACCCAAAATACCCTTATTAGGGTTTATATCAAAAACCTCACTAAAACTTTATAAATGAAAGATCAGGATCTGAATTAATGTTAAACATATCAAAATACACATTCAGTAAAATTTGTATGAATTTCTAATTCGTTTTCTATTTTTAATTGACCAAACATCAAAATCATATAGTTTTGAATACACTATTTTTAATAAATAAAAAATATCAAAATCATAATCTGAAAGTATTTTTATGTGATAGTACTCATCATGAGCTTTCTGTATGTATCTTGTTTGTCCCAAACTGAGCTCTACATCTCAAGATATGAATTTTTGAAGTTTACCTAGACTTGGCCAATCTCGGTCATCGAGATCTGATCCAGCGGCCCTCGTCTCACGTGCATCCCAGGCTAGGGCCGGCACTTCATCCCTTCCGGCTCCATGTGTGTAGACCCAGACAACAACAGAGTACCGCTAGTCCATCACCTCCGGTGAGGATGATCTTGCGCCTGAGGCCGCGCGACCGCAAGGGAAATTGTGCCTCGTCTCCGGCCAGTCCCGATCAACAAGGGTGGCGCTACCTCCTTGGCCTGGGCGGTCGGGATCAAGGATCCCTCGTGGAACACCTTCACAGCTGCCACCAACGGCACCGCCCAGTTTCTTCTTCTTTGCTCTCTTACACCAGCCCATAATCTTGTCCAGAACCCTAGCTACGAATCCGTCCAACCCTCGGGGTCTACAAAATTAGGCTTTTATAGCGCTTTGCCTTCCGGATATTGGGCAAGCATCCTCTTTGTGGGGGCTCTGTTCCGCCCCCTGTTCTTTTGGGTGCGGCTCTTCAGTCTGATACGGACTGGAGTCGCCCCCCGTTTTTTTATTTTCTTTTTCTCCTTCTTTTTGATAAAACTCCAAACTAAAGAAATATTTATACAAATCATTCTATAGCTCGGTTTGACTTCAAATTTTGGGATAAATATTATATTATCATCAACTTCACATGAGTAAGATTTTAAATAAAAACTAGCGGTACAAACACTCCAAACATGTCTTTTAAATAAAAACAATATAATTACTAATTTAATAACCTAGGCCACTATATACATCACAATCATCTAAATTTTCTCCCTTGACCTTGTATATAAAATATCCATCTATCAAAATTATATTGATTATTTATTATGAACACAAAATGCTAAATTCCCAAATTTGAATTCCAAGGACCTATATGTAAACCTAGATTGGCCTAATTAGCCTTGAATTGATTTCTAGGGCACATGGCCCATTCTTTGGTCTTCTAGAGGGTCCATAAACTTGATCATCTTCCTGATTATGAAAGTTAACATTCAACCTGACATAATTCCTCAATTTAACGTTCTTTATGATACATTTGACCAATATTACATTTCTTTATAATATTAAGATCAAGACTAGGTCTAGGTCTCCAACTATTAACTAGAGTCATCACATTTCCTTCATTAATATACTTTGATTTTCACCTCATATCGTCAAATTAAATATCAAATTCCCAAATTTTGAGGATATTACCAAAACAGTCATCATTGCACAAAAGACAACATCTTCCTTCTTTTTACTTTATTTTAAGTATCATGAGAATTGGATGGGACCTCATTTAAATTCTAAATCTATCATATATATTGAATTCATCCATAACTTAATCATGTACTTATTAGGTTCCAAACATTTAGGATGTGACAGATCCTATATCAAGCATTAGACCTCTCACGCCAGTGAGGATGGACATTTCTATGAGGTGGCTAAGAGTCTATTGCTATTGGACGCGAATTTGGAGCTTGTAGAACATGATGGCAGTTGTTTCTTGGCTTTGTTGCTCACAAGAATGTATTCTCAAGTGTAGCCTAGGTGTCTTAAGGTCTCTCCTATTTATAGGAATGGTTTGTAAGTACTTAGGGACGTTCTAGAGAGTCTCTAGAGTGATCTTAGTGCTTAACTAGTCATTAGGTGTATAATAGTTGGCTAGCAATGACTAATTTGTTTGTCCTTAAAAGAACAATCCAGAACATTACTCGGTCAATAAGTTTGTCGAACGAACTATATATCAGTCGAGCTTTTCTTCAACCGAGCCTGGGTTGAAGGCAAATGTGTTGCAATGTCTATTTTCAACTCCCAACTACCAACCACTTGGTCTAACGGCCACAAGCTTTATACCAAATTTTGCTCGGTCGAGAATATTTTTGACTAATGACCATTTTAGAGAAAAGATTTGTATGTTGTTGAATAATGCTAATAATTTCAACTAAGGTGGTTCTCGCTTGACAAAAACTTTGATCGAGTGTGTCTCGGTCGATAAGATTTTTGACTGAGGGTGTCCCCATTTTAAACTTTTGAATCACCTACTAAGTGTGTGTTTTAATGAGTGACGATGACTCTAACTTTGGGGGAAACCTATCTAAGGGTTATAAGTGGATAGGGAAGATCTAATGTTTGATTTACATGATGTATACGTACTTGTAAAATATTTTTTTTTACAAGTGTTTACATTTGAGTACAATCATGAACATATATACTTAAGCGCATTTGATCTTCAATTTGCATTGATTTTCATCTTTCCATTTAGTAGAATTTCCTTATTCCTTTGAACCATGAAATACTCAAATAACATGTTAGATCCACAAGTGTGAAATTTCTACCATCATCAAAACAAAGGGTATATTAATGTCCAATTTAGCCAACATTACTCTCAGAAGACGGTGAAGTGCAACACCAACCCAAAATATGTCTTGCTAATGTTTGACAGTGTTGGGGTGGAACTCCCATAGATACCTCACCATTCCATTACCATCAAGGATATATATTCAATTACCAAAATATTTATATTTATATAATACTATTATTAATATGAAAAATTGCTTACATGGAGTTCTTTGGTCTCTTTTCCTGATATCCATATCATTCCCAAATAGGCCACGAGCGCCCATACTCCTCTAGATCCTAAGAAATTATATCTTGCTCTTTACCATAACTAACCATCTGCTCAATACATTCAATGGGGTCAGTCTCATATTTCCTGATTGCAACCCTATTTGTTTGCCTCATGTCATAATAATGGATGAGCTTTAAGAAAAGACCAACACATACAAGGAACACTTCATATGTTTGACCCAGTGGTAATCAAGAATATCCAAAATAACCTTGTATTCCCTTTCCCTCTGGATTTTTTTTTCAATAATCTTCTCTTTGTCCATCTCAAAAGCATGACCTACATTAGGGGTGGCAATTAGGTTTAGGTTGGCTGGGTCATTTCGGGTCAACACATTTTTCTATACCCTAAATTTGCAAAAGATGGAATTTTGACCCTAACCTGACCTGCAAATATTTTTGAGTCTATCGGGTTTGATTCGTAAATCCAAATACCGAGAGCAAAAAAAAAAATCTATGATTCATCTAATCTTTAATGATATTGTAATCAACAAAACTCAATGTAAACAGACTAATAATGTGATTGAGAAACACATATAAAGCTTATTGTAGTTTGTTCCAGAGTTCAAACACATGTTCATAAAACAATTAACATAATAAATCATACAAACCAATATGAAACTATGCACAATTTCCAATGTAAACTTTATGAGTGTTGACTTACAAATTTACTCAGTCATTGGGTGTCTTAAACTTTAGTATTTGTAATTTTATTGGAATATATAATCGTGAATTTTGGGTCAATCGGGTCAATTTGAGTCTAAAGTCCAAACTCAGACCTGGACCTAAATCAATCTTGGGTTCGATTCAATTTTAGGGTGGGTCGAAAAATCATAGACCCTAACCCACTTAAAAAATTTGGGTTCGGGTTGGGTCATTCGGGTCGAGTTTTGTTGTATCGATCGTAACCTACATACCCCATAGGTGGATTCTCATCAACATCAACCAATCTCAATACAACCACAAGAGGTTGGGTCACCCTCGAATAGTTCTCCACCTTATCCCAGAATGATTTAGCCATCACATAACTGAAAATAATATCTCCATCTATGGTTTCTACCCAACCACTATTGGTCCAGATTTCATAAACAAAGATCTTAGTCAAAGACGGATGATGCTTCAACAAGCTAGATAGAGCTAAGAAATGTGCAGCAAACCATGTCACCCCCTTATTACAAGCTCTTAGTTATTATCACTACCTTTCATGAAAGCGTCATTGATGTGCGTCGTTGTACACACAACAATCATTAGGAAAAGTCCTAGAGTTTAACCTTCTAACCCGGTTATCAACTTGTTGTGAACAACAAGTCAACTTAGTATAGACAGGTATTGATCCAAGGGACGACAGAAAAGAAAAGTCAAAATCCAAATCCAATTGCAAGTACAAGAATTAAATTCTGGTTTGAGAGAGTTGTTATTACTAAGAACAAAAATAAAAGTGCTGAAATAAAGTTTAACTAATCAAGAAATAAAGATCTGGGTCCGAAAGAACACCACCAAAACCACGTTCCTATTCAACTAATCAAATTCTAAACTCTAAGGATCAAATCAAGACCTTGTGGTTATATTTCCTTACAGACAAACTCACAAGGGTCAGACTTCCCGTGAACCCATTGGTCCCGGCGTTCACGGATCATTGCCCAACCGTCCAACATGCCACTATCCACGATCATATCAAAAAGCATGTGAATTCAAACTGGCGTTCAAACCCAAGGCTCAGGTGGTCGTGTCACCAAGGATTATAATAAGAATAAGATTAAATAGATGAAAATATGATAATCACAATTAAGGGACTATTTTTTCGTTCTTACAGAGATCCACGGTCATATCACTCCATAAGAATATATCAGATCGTCCAAATAACCACACAGAAACAAAGAGAAGACATTTGTTCAATGGAAGAATATAATTGATTATATTGAATAGAACCGGGCTAAGAGGCTACTCCCATGCCCCAGAGAAATTTACTCAGACATAACAAGACTAGAAGAAATGCAAACTAAAACGAGATCCAATATTATACAAGATGTAGTCTACAACTAAAAATTGGATGAAATGGAATGAAGAATAGAATGCTTTTATAAGTGAAGAGTCCCTCCTTCTATAGGAGGGGAGGGGGTAGGCTTCCCTCAAAAGAGGGGGAAAAAGAGAGGGAGACCAATTTTTGATTTTTCTAGATCTGGTCAAATCGAAAGTTGGTTATCATTAATTATCTTGACCATGTAACTCCCTTTAATACAGATTCTCACAGCAGTGATTTCGAACATATTTATCTCCTGTTAAAATCACAAAATCGGTCCAAATAATAAAATTTTATTTTAGGAAATTAAATTTCCTTTCCAATGAATACTTGTACACTCAATTTGGAGTTCTAATTTAAGAGTTATGTCACTTTTGGTGGAGGGTATATATGAATTTCAGGATTGCTGCAAATTGTGTAATTTTCCTACAAAACCCAAGAAAATAGAATTAAAACTCCAGTTAAAGAGAAAAATATAAAATAATACAATTAATTATGAAACTAAGAGAATAAATAAAAAAATAATTCTAAACAAATATCAAAAATATATAAATAAAAGAGATAAATATACATTTATCAGTCATGCAGGTGAATGTGTTGTTAAACAAAAGTAGTGACCTTTCTTGCCCTTATAAGAACCCATCAAAAAATTTCCAATCTAGAGAAGTCCTCCAACATAAGATTGAAGAAATGTACAACACAAGGAGTCCAGAATAATATCTTCCTTTTCTTAGTTAACATCTTCTCGGCCGGTACCATGTCTTTTGCATTGTTAGTGACAACTTGCACCACATTCTCCTCCCGGACCTTCTCAGAAATTTAACTATCAACTTGAACAGTAACTCCTGTATGTGTGCATCATATGTGGCATCCATTGCATACATATAGAATGAACCCTCAGGGGTGTTTATAAGAAAATTTATCGAGCTATGTTGATGTTTATCTATCTGTCCATCACACATTAACTTGCAACCATAACATATCCAATACTTCTCATGAACTAATTGCATCTTCTTACATCTCTCTCACATTTCAAGTAAAGGCAACCTCAATTGATGATAAGAAGGTGGAATGAATTCCTTACCAGATAGGATAACTACCTCAAACATGATATCAAAGCTATTGCAGTTTACAACGTTAAAAGTGTTAGCATGTATGCCCAGACAACCAACCATATGATGATTGTTTTGGCATCCTTGTAAATTATTTGATTAATAATAAAAGAAATATTCCAATTCATTATGTTTTATTCAGTTATGAGATAATGATGTAATATAATAACTATCTAATGAATGATATTACTCGATGACGTATGTCTTCTGGTTGAGAACCTAAATGGTGAGTTCATATCGATGTCAAGAGTATATGCATTCTTGTTATCACCATAGTTGGATATTATTTAGGAAGGTCAATAGATAGCAATAAAACTGAAGACTAGAGTGTGTGTTGGTTGATGATAGAATCTCATCAGTCATGATATGTGATATCAAACCAAGCACATAGATACTTGTTATATAACAATGTATCAGACAGAATCACCTTTAGAGTGACACATGGAAACCATGATTGGTAGTTAGAGTCATCTCTCATAGTGATGGTGGTGATTGTGGTGCTTATATATGAAATCAATACACTCATCACATGTTGATCGGTGTACTTTAACATCATCCACTGTAATCCTGAATAAGGGTTGTCATTAAGGTGGTGCTCGGGTGCACTATGACACATGCGGATGATTGTGAGTGATTTAGATGGGATTTGTCCCTTCAACATGAGTTTGATATCCTGGCCATTTGATAAGCGAGACTGAGAAATAAATGTCCATGTTGGTGTGAGTTAATATTTGATACCGAGCTTACACATATCTTAGATAGTTTGCTCTAGTTCAAGGAACATAGATTGAACAATGAAGATGATGACAATTCCAAGCCTTAATTTCAATCTAAATATCAGAGACAAAGGAACTATACAATCATTGTAATACCAATCACAGATTGTAGGTTGAAGTTGTTCTCTAACTTTTCCAATTACTTGGGTAGTAATGAAGTCTTTCCAGATACATGCCTAAAAAATTGTAATATGATTATGAATATCACTACGAATGTAATTTGGACCCTACTAGGTCACACACATAGGATGTATTGGAAGATGAGTACAATTGTGGACGTGATTGGAAATGTCTGAATCAAATTGATTACTAAAATGTTTAGGTAATCTACTAGAATAATATTGGAATATGAGTTAGTTGGTTAAAATGTTAAAGCCAATTAATTAGATTTACATTATTAATTCAGTTGGCTAATCTCGAGTGATTAAAAAGAGCCAGATGACCAATTTCGTTAATCAATTAATATGATTAATTAGTTAATTAATTAATTCCAGAATATTCTTCTAAAAGTCCACGAGAAGCTCACTTTAAATGCTACCACAACCTTTTGTTTTCAAAGGGGTTTTTGGAAACCCTCCTTCCTTTCATCTGCTATTTATAATGGACATGACAGTTGGATTTTGAGAAAACACTCTTGTATATGAACCCTAGCTGTCATCATCTCCAAGAGAGAGAGAGGAGGAGAGCGACTGTGGCACTATCATGTCATCAAGAAAAAGGCTACTCCTTCCCGTTGGCTTGAGAAGCGCGATGTGGAGTTCTAGTCCATCTATGTGGATGAAATAAAGACGCATACGCTAAATTTCCTACATTCAGAGGACATCGATGATGACCTTATACACACACGAGGAGTGACGCACGTCACCCCATAGAGGGACATTGCTGGACTTGGTCTGTGATGAGTTATATCCCATTCACCCTCTTTCTAAATATGTTGTTATCGAAGAAATCTTCTAGTAGGGTATGTGGAGAATTTTTTTATTGTCTCTGCTGCGTTCATTGCCTCCACAAAACCCAAAAAAAGGAATACTTGCTTCATTAAACCATTGGGATATACATTCATAAGCAACATTTGTAGCTTGGTTTTTAGGTATTACCTATTGTTATCTGTGAAGCATCATGGTTTGCTTTCCTTTGTGCAATGACATCCCATGGACTAGGAGTGGAGAAAGAATCCATTGACCCTTTTCCAGAAGGATATTTGTAGACATGTGGCCTATTTGTAGAACCAAAAGTGGTTTGGGTAGTAGGTAGAAGAACAACAACATCACCCTCCTCATAAAAAACATTAGGAATGTTGGACCCATTGTGAGTGTACTAGTAATCAAGATCCACCTTCCTCTTCTTATTGCAGTTCTTATAGTCAAGCAACCCCTTAGAAATTGTATTCATTATTTTAGGAAACTTGACACAATTCTAAAATCCTTCAATCAAATGATCCTTTAACTTCTTGATGCCCCCATTGCTTATGTAATTTCACAATTCACATTTAACCTTGTTCTTATCACTTAGATTTTTCCAAAAGAAATACTTCCACCCTAGGTCTTTGGATTATGCCCTTAATTTAGGGTCATTCATCGCATCTACAAAATGAGTGTCAATCTCCCCATGTCTTTGAGTTTGAGGGGTGGAATTAGGGACATCACCAACTGAATTATATTACATCTATATAGATCCACAAAAAATAGAACCAACAAAACAAAATATTAAGTTTTGTGACATGGGCGTGTAGCACAAGACAAAAAATAACACACCAAACAGTAAAAGTATAGTTATAGCGTGAGCAAACAATATGCACTTGGGTCTTAGTGATGAAGAAGAGTACGATGATATATAGGAAACTGATGTAATAAACATGACATACAAAATTAATGTGGCACCACATCAATTAATATAAAGCAAAATTAATTTCCAATAAGTTATTGATCCTAGAATACATCAGTAGTCAGTAACAATTCTTTGCTAGAGTTGGGAGGGGAAAGAAGAAGATATAGTGAAGAAAGGCAATAGGGAGGGGATGGGGCTCAATTAGTAAGAAAAAGAGGGAAGAAGTTTATCACACAAAACATACCTGAAAGTGTTAGCTTCTACTGGAGTTGGCAGCTATTGGAATTGGTAGCCTCAATGCACCCTCGAGGTGTTGGCGGCTTGTAAAAATTCTTCTCAAGGTCATGAGGTAGCAAGAGTGATTTACTTGTTCATTGGTGTAGGGGACTTGGTAGTAGGACACAACATGCAACTGCATTGGGAAGGGGAAGAACAAGGAGAGGGAGAAGAAAGGAAGAATGGAGAGGATGGGGTCAATCAATAAAATAAAAAGAGGGAGAAGTTTGGGGAGAAGAAATTACAAAAAAAAACCTTACTAGTGATCAACAGATTCAATTGCTAGAGTTGGCAACTTCTGCTAACAACTTCTTCTACATCCTCCACTTGGCAACTTGGCACAATCACCCTCAAGGACGTGATGTGGGAAGGAGGTTGCCAACCTCAATGCAAGGGAGCTACTTGCAGAGCTTCTCCTTGATTCGTCCAACTAAGGTAGCAGTGGTAGCTTCACTAGAGAATGCAGTAGAGTCGAGGGTTTAGTAGGGGTTTGTAGGAGAGGGAATCGTGAGTGGGAGAGGAGTGTGTTAGGTATTTGTTTCCTAGTTGGATCCTAATCAGACCTGACTCTAACATATCAGCCAATGGAATGCCAAGGTGTAAAAGAAGTCACTCAAATGCCCAAGTGACCAAGGTGTCTATTGTTTTCTATCTAAATTTAAGCACCCCCCTCACAGCGATAACATAGAACACTTCAACAGATGCCTACGTGCACCTAGGCAAGTGCTTTGACAAGTATGGTCAGAGATTCTGTGTACTTAGGGCAGTTGGAGACACATATACTTTTGGCCTCTATTGTGTGCTCATTCCTCACACTTCTCTCCTTTGCTTTCTGCCTCCATCAAAGGGTCCTCCAATGAGGTTGTGTGGCATTTCATCCCACTGTATATGAATTGCAAATTGGATTTTTCAACCCTAAATTGAATACCTTTTGTACATGTGCATGCCAACTCTCTCACATCCCTATATCGAGTATCTCCTTCCTATGATAGTAATAAGAAGTTCAATAGACATATGTAATAACATGAACACCATATTTTCCATCCCAAAGAGATCTATGATGGGATAGAGAAAATAGGCATTCTGACTAGAAGAGTTTAGGGTGAGATAACTATGAGTTTGTTCAACCATCTCAGTGGGAATGCAAAGGATTCAGTTGTGTTGAACCCCTCCCTAGGTTATCCGCCAATGAAGGAAGACCATAGGGACTAGGATCATCATCTCATTTTTCTAGGATCTAGATTTAATAAATAAGAAACATTAATTAATAATTCCATTTCATAAACTTCTTTAAAACCAATGAACCTATATTTCTTCTCTAAAGGGTTTACATATATTTTTAAAGGGAAATGAACTTCAAGAAGATATATTACTATATAGAGAGAGAATTATATTTATTTAATCCTCCTTGTGACATAACTTTATGATCTTCATTGTAGTCATCTAAATCTCTATGTCCTTGTATCTTTATGAATGTTAGATACCCACAATACTAATAAACAAAACACATGGTTAGTATATTTCTATATTTTGTAGGTGGTTGCACAAAAGTGTTCATTTATGATTATTAACATATATTATCCAACAATCAAATAGCTACACATATGAACTTGTATTTTCAATATAATATTGTAACCCATGCTTGTCATACTACTTCAGTTGTAGTCATTTTTTATCCATCGTTGGACTTATATGATATACCCCTGGGTAGGTCTAACCCTAGATTCTAAACACCTTATTATTTATTTACATGATACACTTAGCCAATATAATGAACTAGAATGAAATAAACATCCAAGTAGTTGTACATGGAATAAATCATCAAAAACTCATCAACAATTGTCAAAGGTTCATATGTGTAATATTCATAAATTAACCATGTTCGTTAAATGAATAACCATGCAATATACTTCAAGTACTTAAAGCATGTATGCAATCCAAACAATTAAGAATAGACCTGAGAACTCATTCAATCTTCATGTATGTACACAATAGGGTGTCTTTGGTGTATTCTGTGAGTTACATCAAGTTCTAGTCTAGGTCTAGATCCTATGGGTCTTGGTTTAGGGTTAATATCAGGGTTAGAAATCCTAAAATTTCATCAATGTAACCCTAGTGTTGTGATAATCATAAGATTCAATTATGATCAATTTACATCACAACATGAACATATTCACCATGTTATTCATAAAGTATAGGGTTTTCATATATTCATTATCGTTTATCTATGCATTAATACATACTTTTTAAGCTAGTATTAGAAACAAGCATTAAATCTATATTATTTCAATTCTGCATATTCTCCTAATCAACTTTGTATATAATTTCACTGGCATATTATCTATTTATTCATTTTGTATTATTACAAATTAGTCATGTGTGTTGGGAAATTGGAGCGATAGATAGGAAGTGGAAATAGAAAAAACTAAGCCAGATTCCCTTTGAGCAAGATCACATAAATAACGATGTATCAAGGAAAGAAGGTTTGTAAGGTTATACCTGGTCTTGGATCAATTCCAGCAACAATACGCTTGCAGTAGTGTGTGCCTTTCTCCAATCATCAACATGCTTCTTCAAGCAGCACTCAAGCAGTCATCAACAACGTCCTCCTGGTACAACACCACTGGAAGCGGTAGACGGAATCCTCCTAGCAATAGGAAATGGCCTCCCTCCTCTTGAGTAGTCCATGCAGACCACTGAGAACTCCACGTTGTTCTACTAGAGCCAACAAGAAGGAGTTAGCCCTTTGAACGTCAATCTTATAGGATTGATTCAATCTCCCACAATTGTCTCTCCCTTGCTATCCCTCCCTTTTATGGGTAGGACTTGCTCGGGCTCCCTATTTGTTATCACAACCAAAGAGGACATCAATTGTTAGAGCTTATTTGTGTGTTAGGGAAGAACCCAGTACCCCTCTATTTATAAGAGAGGCCAGGGTCAGGGTTTCCAGTCAGTATGGGCGTCAAAAAGACTAAATTACAAATCTTTTGGAAACTTCGAATGTTGAACCAGTCAGTCCAAAAACCCAACCGGTCATCTCATGCATGAACCATTCGGTTCATGTGTTTTCCTATTTTAAATCATATTGGTAATCAATGAATGATTAATGCAAATCATGACATCAACGTCAATCCTTGATCCAATCAAATTGGCCAGTAAACTAGGCGGTTCATCATATGAACCGGTCAG
The DNA here is from genome assembly GCA_963693085.1 of Alisma plantago-aquatica. Taxonomy (NCBI): domain Eukaryota; kingdom Viridiplantae; phylum Streptophyta; class Magnoliopsida; order Alismatales; family Alismataceae; genus Alisma; species Alisma plantago-aquatica. Next base: position 66,991,349 of record OY856413.1, on the reverse strand, counting down.
TTAGGACCATGAACTGGTCATTTCATGCCATGGTTCAGGCATTTCTCAACCAATGTCAATTCTAGTTGACCTGACACTCCAACCGATTGGTTCAACACTTGAAATGGTCGGTTTAGAGACCAGTCAATCAATTTTCAACCAGTGTTGTTTAATTGAATACCTAAACTCTTTTAGTAATAAAGTTAAAATCATTCACGAATAAACTCCTATTCCAAGTGCATCATATGTGTGTGACCCTATAGGTCCCAAATTACGTTGGCAGGGAATGTCCATAACCAACTTATGACATCACACGCAATGAGAAATATCTATCAGCACATCATTGCTACCCAAGTAGTTTGGAAAATAGGAGAAAAAATTCAACCTCTAATCCATGATCACTATTACCATGATTGTATAGTCCCTTTGTCTCTGATATCTGGATTGAACTCAAGGCAACTTATCATCATGCTCTTCAACATTCAATCCATGTCCCTTGTCTAGAGTAGACCGTCTGAGATGCATGTGAGTTCACATATCACATATTAAATCACATGAGTATGGCCATACATTTCTCACTCTCACTTATCAAGTGGCATGGATATCAATCTCATGTAGGAGGTACAAATCCCATCTACATCACTCACACTATCCCCATGCGTCATAGTGCACCCAAGCATCACCTTTATGGCAACCCTTATTGAAGGCCACACTAGATGATGTCAAAGTGCATTGAATGACATGTGTCGAGTGTAGTGATTTCAGGTATAAGAACTACAATCACCACTATCACTATGAGAGATGATTCTGACTACCATCCCTCGGTCTCCATGTATCACTCTCAAGGTGGGTCTATCTGATACATTTTTCTCTAACATGTACTTGTGTGCTTGACTTAATGTCATATATCATGACTAATGAGACACTGTCATTGATCAACATTCATTCTATTCTTATGTATTAATTTCATCTATTTTGCTTCCACGGTAATATCTAACTAGGGACATAACAAGAATGTATGTATTCTTATCATACATATGATCTCATCGTTCAATTCATTAATCTGAATACATATATCATCAAATAACATCATTCTTTAGACATCTATGATGTATGTTTCATCATCTCATGATTGAGACAATCATAATAGATGGAATTACCTTTATGATTATCAAATTAGGTATCTAATGCCACATTCCAATCATCATATGATTGTCTCTCTGGGCATACATACCAACAGACTCCCACTTGCACTTAGAACCAATCACTCATGAATCTTATCCAAGTGTTCTTAACATGTCCATCATATTTTTGTTGTGCAAGTGCTTTTATAGTGGGTTAGCAACATTTGCTTTTAGTTGGTATATTAAAAGTTCCACATCTCCTTGTTGTACGACATCTTGTATGAGATGGAAGTGTTGTAGTATGCTATCTAGGATTCCTTACCTATCCAATAGTTCCATTGTTATCAAAATATATCTACTATGTCATCAACGATTGGAACCTCCCTCAAGTACATCTATATAAACTTCTTGATCCATACAATATCATTTGTTGTAGTCATATCACAAAGATACTCGACTTCTATTGTAGAATTGAACAATTGTTTTTAGCTTGGAACTTTTTGAGCTTGCAGTCTTCATTTTTTAGGTCAAACACAAATTTAGATTGTGATCATTAATTTTATTTGACATTTTGGAAGCTTGCATAGGTGTAAACCTTTACACCCAACTCTTCCTTATTTCCATAATCAAGGAACTAATCCTTTTAGTGCTTCTCAAGTACTCAAGTATGTTCTTGTGGCTTTCTAGTGACCTTCACTAGGATCTGATCGATATCCTCTCATCATGTCCCATACATATGAGATAACTAGATAAGTATATATCCTCTCATCATGTCCAATACATATGAGATAATGGGATGAGTATGTTTCATACATGATAGTCCAATTGTGAATGCATATGGCATCTTACTCATTTTTTCCCATTCTTCATAAGAATTAGAACACTAGGCTCTAGAGAGACTAACTCCACAGAGCATGGACAACTTGTTCTCTCAATGAGTCATTCATGTTGAACCCTTTGGCATGTTGTCAATGTATGTGCCATTAATTAGGTCAAAAATCTTTCCATATCTATCTCTATAGATCTCAACTTCTATCTCATAGGGTGCTTCACCTAAACCCTTCATAGAGATGGTACTTTCCTAGCCAGGTTTACTATATGCAGTACAAGGATATTATTCCCCATCATTATGTGGAATATAAAAATGCTCCCACTAAATCTTTTGTAATCACAAATTTTATCTTCATTCTGACTCAAGTCAAACTCTTTGATCATAATGTCAAATTGAAGATTCCAGCTCTGAGATGCTTATTTCAATCCAAAGATTGAGCTTTATAGCTTATAGACTTTATTTGCATTATATGAATTTATAAGACCATTAGGTTGTGTCACATACACATCTTGTACAATATTCCACTTAAGGTTTTTGGCTTTGACATCCATTTTTCCAAATCTCATAGTCACATAAGTTGCAATAGCAAGCATTATCCTGGTGGATTTAACCATGGTAATTGGTGACAATATTTCATCATGTTCAACGCCTTGAACTTGTCTGAAACTCTTTGTAACAAATCTATGACTCCATGTTGATCTTCACCTTATGGTTATAACCCCTTTAGGTGGATCAACCAAGGTCGTACTTGGTTGGTATACATGGACTCCATCTCAGATCTAATGGCCTCAAGCCATTTCTCAGACTCTGGTTCCTCAATAGCTTCTAGGTAAGTTGTTGACTCATCATCTATCATCAACTCACCGCCTTCTTGAGTTATCAGATATCATAATATTTCAAACTCAAGGTGAGTAATTATATCTATGAGGTTTTTCAGTTACATAAGATAATTGAGATTCCACGACAATTTGTGATTCTCCTTGATCCTATTGTACCTCTTTAGGTTCAATATTTTCTTGTTTGTCTCAAACTGTAAGACCCCTGATCTAGCTTAGTGCTTGATTATACTTTATTTTCTTAATATCTAATCTCTTGAGATGCCTCAATAACATGTGACATGCCTATGTTTTCAATTTGGTCCTGTTTGGTTGATGTTTGAGCTAGTTATGCCTGTTTTGGACCAAGTTGCAATTTACCCATGTTGAGGGTCTATTTTGCAATTTCACATGTAGGTTGTGCCTTATGTGCCATAGCATCATGAGAGATATATTGATGCTTAGGGTTGCTTTATTTGGGCCTTGGTTGATGAAGTGGCACTTGAGATGACATTAAGGTTTGCATGGATGCTTGAGTTTATTAGTGTATCGACCTTGTATGTTGGTCCTTGAGGTGTTGCGACCGCAACACTCTCTTGGTGGATGTTTATTGTGACCTTGATGTTTTGTTCCTTGTGTTGGTCGCTAGGGTTGCTCATATGGAGGAGTGATGTGACCTTGGGTGGTGTTGCGACCTACCTATGTGTTTTAGTTCAACCTTGGGGTGTAGTGGACCATAGTGGTTGCTACACTACCTCGTTCTTATCACCCTTTCTTTCATGCAAGTATAGAGTGTTTTCATGGCTAGTGCTTTGGTGGACAAGTGTCCTTTTGGTGCTCTAATACCTTGACACCTCATATCTTCACCTCCCTCCTACCCCTTGAGTATATAAGCTCTCTCTTTTACGTGCAAGTATCTCTTTTAGCTCTTTTCTCTCTCTTATACCTTATGTTCGGCCTAGATCTTGTGGAGTAATAGAATATGGTGAACTCAGTGCTTTTTTGGAAAATCTTCCATTGCATATGGTGATCTTGAGATTGATCAACTTCTTTGTGGTGATTCTTGGTGATCTTCTTTCTTGGTATGTGGTCCTACACCTTTTATCTCATTTCCTTTAAACCCTACCTTCTTCTTTTCCCCTCTTGGTTGTGAGACTATGGATCCCCATGGTGTCTGTCTTGAGGATCTTCTCTCCATAGAGGTTGGAGACTATGGTTTTACCATAGTAGTACCTAAGTGAGATGAAGTTTCTTCTCATTCTTCTCTCTTCTCTCTTGTTTGGCCTAGGGTTTGAGCTTTCTTCATCTTAGCCTTCCCTTGACCTTGTTATGTTTTTCTTCTTCTTGAGTTTCTCTTATCTCTTTGGAGATTGTGGCTTTGGAGCTTGATCTTCATCTTAAGGAGGGTTATATAACTTTTCCCTCTTCTATTATTGCACCATTAACTTGCATGCATGTTGCTGATTTCATCTCTAAAATGTGATACTAAGATGCTAGATGATGTTATCAGGATCTAAGGTTTTTGATTTTTTTTCAAGTGTTCTCACATAGGTTACTCTATCTCCTAAACCCTAATTCATGTACCCAAATTTATGGTGACTCTGAATTAGATAGTTCTCACATGCATCCTTCCTATGGGTTTTATCGTCATGTTTATGTTTCGAACATATTGAACAATGTATAATTTTGGGTTCTGTTTGCATGCTTTTGATGTTTGGTTTCATCCCTCTTACCTTGGTTTTTTTCACGTTGAACTCCATGGCACTTGGTTTAGGGTTTTGATTATCATTCTTTCATGGAGTTTTGTTACAACCTCAATTTTGCATATGTTTACATAATTGAATTGTAAAGATTTTGTGAATATGGACTCAATTGAAAAGGTTGTATGCTTTGCTTTAAAAGATGGATTTCTTTGTAAATCTCCCTTTTGATAGGAATTTCATAATTTCTATTATCAAATTAATCCAATAATGGATATAAACAAATCAAAGGAAAAGATACAAGATAATGGATATTAAGCAAAGTAATTATGAGAAATACATACAAAATATCTAGAAAGTGGAATTAATGGCCACAATTAAATAAATTTCGTTTCTATGTGATTTCTAACAAAAGAAATATGAAAAGAGAAAAAAAGAAATGAAATAAAAAGAGAAATCCTTGAAAATAAATATCTTAATAAAGAAATAAGTAAGATAATGAAAAATGAAGAATGTAGATGCATCTAGAATGATGATAAGTATCCTTAAAAAGGAATTTCGAAATATTAGGATTTCTTGGGATCCAAGGAGTCCCAATGAATAAGAAAAAAGAGAAAATGTAAAATAATACAAAATAAGAGGATAATGTGATACATAATTAATGAATTTGTGGTATTATTAAAAAGAGGTACTTTCTTCTATGAGGAAGTATAATTTCGTGGCCAATGGATTAAAAGCCAAGTACAAAGAGAATAAAAGAGGTAATTTTTGAATTCCTAATATCTAAAGAATAAAGAATATCAAAGAGATTTTTATGAGAGAGAGAAGATTGCTTCTTAATGAAGGAATATGGTTTCCTATTGGGAAATGTTCTTGGATATCGTGGATGAGCATCCTAGGGCTTTACTACCCACCCCTATATAAGGGGTAGAACCCTTGACCGAGTCCAGTAGGATCCCATGCATCCTTCTCTCTTCTTCTTCCTTGTTTTTGTCCATAAACCCTAACAAAGAGGAGCAGTGTGATCATGAAACAACAAGGAGCCAAGAAGGAGTTGCGATAGAAGCTTGATGTGCCACGATGCCAGGGAGCAACTTAGCCATCATGGCCATGCCCTAAAGCGTGCACAGCAGCAGCCGTTTGGCTGCAGTGACGGCCACGAGTTACAGGCCTAGCGAGCATGAAAACAGCCACGTTGGATGTGACCAGGTGCCGCCCCATGTGCGCAAGGGGGCGGCGGACCTAGGGAGTTGCTTGGCGGCAAGTTTTGTGGCCTAGGGAGGAGGGGCAGCCCCGCGAAGGGCTGCAATCAGCGGCCGTTGCGGTGGTCTGGAGGTTGAAGATGACCTAGGGCAGTTGGACAGTTCTGCCCCTCTGTGTATTAAAGAATCGGCGACCTAAGTAAGGGCAAGATGGTCATTTCGTTATGTTTTCAAGCGACTGAGTTGCGTTACATGAGTTGGATGATGTGGCATCCTGCCATTTGTCCAAGTAAGTATTTCTTACAAAAATTATATCTAAATATTGGTAGATCGGATTGGTACATATAATATATGTATTTTGCTAAGAAAAATGTGAGAAATCCATTAAAAATATATTTAGAAGCTAATTACTCTTGCAATTCGAAATGTAGTAGAAGTTATCAACTTTAGTGCATTAAAGATTGAGAAACCCTAATTTAAGATGATTAATGTATTGAGAAGGGTTATATGGATGATTAAAGTTGATATTAACCTGTTGATTATAAAAAGATGCATTAGATCTAAAAGGATGAACTTTATGCATAATTTGATTAATTCAGGGTTCCATGTACACAAATAAGCTTTAATGGGCCTTGAAACCCTAATGTTAGTAATTATGTTTCTTAATGGCTTCAATTGGTCAAATTCATGTATAAAGCTGAGATTTGATGGTTCTAAGCTATTTTGAGTATAAAAGTTCCTAATTGTGGATAAATACCCTTAATTTGGTAATTAGGGTTTCCTAGTGGATTAATGTGATATTAGTGATAAATAGAGTTCATATATGAATTGAACTATATGGAAATATGAGTTGTTATTTTGAAAGAAACTGAATGTGATAATTGGGTCCAATGATCTTGAAATAACTTAAAAGGATAAAGATGGTGATTTTAGTATAAAAGAGGTATAATATACTTAATTGACTTTTAATTGTGCCTATGATGTTGAAATTAGGGTTTGTGGACTAAAAGAGCACTAGAAGTAATAAATGTGTTATGGAGGCTAAAACCCTAATAAAGCCTTAAAGTGGGCCTAGAAAGCCGAGGGTGGAATGCAAGTCTATCTTGAGAATGTTTTGGATAAACTATAACACTTGGATGTTACACATTAATTTCAGGATATTGTTGATTGCTTGTTTGATTGTTCTTTATCATTATTGCTTGGACATCAAGTTGCTCTGGATCAGGTATGTGGTTAATAATGGTTAATCACATTAGTTTCCCAAAGGTTTTTTGGATGATTGATCACATTGAATGCAACCAATCAGTTTGGATGTTCATACTTGCAAATCATAAAGTCTATATTATTATCACAATTATGATATAAGTGTGTAATCTCGCACCTACATGCCACCCTGATGGATAATGCAATGAGGTCAAGCCCAAGAGGGAAGACCCATGGGCACCATGAGTGGTGACCCCAGGAACCAAGCTCAAGATAGAGAAGGTGGCCTTATGATATTGCATGACTAATAGGAACCATGAGAGGTGACCCCAGACACCAAGCTCGGGATGGAGAAGGTGGACTTAAGTCAATGGCAAAAGAGAAACCCTAATGGGGGTATTCCAAGGTTAGGGCAAAAGCACTGGAGATTGACACATTGAAAATGTAAATTGAATTGTTAATTACCTTGATTGTGATAAATAGGTTGTTAGCCTTATGTGTGAAATTTTGGTTGTTACCACATACCAGCATATTCATTTATGCTGACAAACGTTTTATTTGTCAGCATTTTAGGTACAACCCTAAAAAGAACAAATAGTAAAGTGAAACATTGTGAAAATAAGAAATAAAGTGCAAGGAGGATTAGATAGAATAGATTCAAGTTGTGGATAGAAGTAAATATCCAAAGTTTTTAAAAGGTATGCAAAATTTTATTTTATACCAGCTTTCAGTATAGTCATGGTAGAATTTAATAATTATTACTGATTATTTGTCAAACATTTGATCCGGTTTATTGGGATAATGACTCTGACCTCTTGGTCTCCCTTAATTGGGGGTTACCGGGAGGCGGGGTCGTTACATTTGGTATCAGAGCATCAGTTCCTCATTTAATCTTTAATAATTATTAAATTTTACAAATTCCATAGAACCGAGGGAGTTATTAGAGGATTTTCCGAAAGACAGAGGTGTCTAGAAAAGGATCATGTCTGGGGGCTGACAATATTTTCCTCCACACCGCTAGTCAGAATACGAGGACTCCCAGATTTGTGTGACTTCCTGGCCAATGTCTCAGGATTTGACTCTAAATAAGATACCTTTAGGACTCTCTCATCTTGTTCATCCCTTCTCAACTCAATTGTTGTTAAGGATTTTAAGGATTAGGGTTTTCTCTCTCTTCCTCACCCTCTTGAGGTATGGGTAAAGTTGATAAGGTTTAAGGAATCCTCCACCAAATTAATGAAAAGCATGTAAATAAGATGTCATGGACATAAGCTTAATAGTTTAAGCGTAAACTAAAGAATAGTTGCATGCTTTGGTCGTATGACATATGTTGTCATGCCCTTAGGAGAGACCTGAGGCTAGACCTTCTTGTCTGGAGGATAAGTAGAGAGAGTTAGTCTTAGAGGTAGAGACCTCCATTATAAGTAGAGACCTGGCACATCCTCTGAGGATGATGCTAACCCTAACCCTAAGTGAAGGTTAGAGAGAGAGATGACACTATGAGCTAGATGTCATGGTAGACCATGTGTGTGAGTGGAGGTGCTTTTAGTTTGGATACCCATGATGATATGAGTCATGTGAGGTTGGATGACCTAGTACCTTGGCGATCCAACCCTATGAAGGGTCGTGCATGTTTGGATGAAGGATAACTCCTTCATTGATGAGGTTAGAGAAGAACCTATAGAAACCCTATGGGCTTATATGAGCATGGAAAAGTTGCACCCAAAGTACGTTAGTAGGGCTGATAGTAGGCTAAAACCCTGGCCAAGAGAGTATGTTGGATAGCTTATGAGATAAGCATGAAGCGTTTTTGTTAATCTTGGGCAAACATAGGTTTCTCTCATATTGGTGTACGTTTATGAGCTTGATCCACCTTAGAGATAGGACCTCCAGTAGTAAGGTTGTTGTAGGGTTAAGCTCTAGATAGAGAGCACATGGCCCGAGCTAGAAGGTTGGAAGTTTAGACCCCGGGCTTGGAGAAACCCTAAGAAGTTGAGGATGATGTGACCTAAGGGGATGGTTATGGTTTCCTCATGCATGATCCTTGGAGGCTGATGGTATCTTGGTTGCCTTTAGAGGAACCAAATCCTAGAGGGAGGATGAGGCTGATGGTACCTATGTGCCTATGGTATAGGTGTTTACCTTCTAGGGTTAGGAAGAAGAGTTCCTTAGACCCTAAAAAGGTTTAGTAACAAGTTGTGAGGCCTTATACCTAGTTGGTTGTCCTTGAGGAGGACTCCACACTGAGGTGTTATTCAAGTGGAATGATAATACAAAGTGCATGCCATACCTTGTACATGCTTGGTACGTGGTTACAGGGTTGAGCATGCAGTTGGACATCAAAAAGGTGAACCTAGGGTTCCTAGACCTAAGAGGGGAAATAGTAGTGTTGGGTGTACCTGATGCTCATGACAAGATTTGAGTTTCCATAGATTTGAGCATGGAACCCCTCATGTTTGGAGGAAAAGGAAACCCATTGGTTAAGGTGTATGTTTGATGAACCCCTCACCTATAAGTTGGTGACATGGGTAGGTATGATCTTGGTCCAATATTGAGGAATGAGAACAAGTATGACCTATCATGAAGACATGTCATGGTTTACTATGTGGTATGCTTACTAGCTACGTGCCCTAGTAGCTTGACAGGGTTAAGCATGCTCATGTGGATATAAACCTGAGACGTAGGGACGTTTGTGACCTTTGTTCCTATCAAGATGTAGTTTCCTCCCATCCTGGGAGAGGGACCCTTTTGTAGGGTGTATACCAGTTTTTGTTGGTTTTGAGGTAACCTAAAGAGGTCTCATAGGATCTTGAGAAGCTAAGAGAAAACTACATAGTATGAGAATGAACATGTAGACCCATAGATAACCATCTCCAAGTGCATGTGGACGTGTCACCATGGAGGTAAATAGTATGGGGCCTGACCGAGGTAGGTAGGTCGCCATGACCCCTATGAAAGGATGTGAGTCAGACCCTGAATGAAGAAAGAGATGATGGAGACTTGGGTAAGGTTCTAAGTTTGACATGTACTATGTTAGAATCCTAAGTCTATCCTAGGGTCAGGTAGGGATAAGACCGATGGAAGTAGGAGTTGCCTAATTCCCTAGTTGCACATGACCATAGGGTCGGGAGGTAACAACTATCATTATCTGAGTGCCATGGGTTAGGAAATTGATCACCTTCATGAACTCATGGGACCCAAAGGGAAGATGAGGAGGGCACTCTCTGGATGCATAAGGGAAGAGGGATGACCCCAAAAGTGTCGTCACCCTACAGACCTAGAGGAGATGAACACGGATTGTGTGTGGACCCAAGTGGGTTCGAGACCAGTTTTCCATGGAAGTAACTTTGATATCAAGATGATTGTGATGTAGAGACATATGTTACACATTTCAACTTAGATTTGAAGGTGTACTGGCAATGTGGGATGTACCATCTCTACTCTTAGAATAGGAATAAATTTGTGTTTGGACGGCCGCCAAATGCTTATTTCCTCTTTTTATGGGAGTGAGAGATAGGACAATACGTATATCATACACCAGGGATAAAGATGATGTGAGTGGAAATTTTGCTATGAGGTATGAGGATAGAGGTAATAACGTACCATTGTGGAGTGTATGATATGTGGATGCTTTACAAACATCAAGAGAACTAAGGCAGTCATCTTATGAGGATGTTTTTATCATGAGCTATGTAGAATTTGTGAGTTATACAAGGTTGAGTTCGAAAACCAAGAAGATGAGCTCTAAGTTTTCTTGTTCAAGATAGACCTAAAGTCTGAGATGAGATGATAAGTGGAATACATGGAGGTGTATGTCTTCAACATTACCTAATACATAAGGATGTGAGGTGGTAATGGATGCTCTTGTTGAGATGCAACTGCCTAGTATAGCTAGTGGAAAGGCTGGTAGAGGTGGTTAGGTGAACCCTAAGTTTGAGAGATAGGTTTGGCTAACACTCAGATGTAACAAGATCTGTTGATCAAGTTAGTGGTTGTTTAGTTAGCCAACCTAGGTCCTGATGCAATAAAAGGATTGTTGTAGGACCTCAGATGCACTTCTATGGAAAAAAGGTGATGAAACCCCGTCTAGAGTGGTTTAGGGTTTCTGAGGAATCAATCTTGAGGAATCATGACATACATGAGATCATGATTTTAAGTCACCATACACCATGGTACTACTAAGATGGTAAGTTTTAGTAGTACTTTGGATTCCTAAGATGAAGTTGCACGTGGCTTGTCACCATGCATGTCAGGAGGTGAAGGATGAATATCAGTAACCCAGTAAGTTGATACAAAGGATAAAAAGTCCCTGAGAGGGAATGGGAGTTCATCACTATAGATGTCGTGGTAAGTCTCCCCTGGACCGAGGAATTTCAGGATGCAATGTGGGTTATGGTAGATCACCTTACCTAGATGTCATGATCTAAGAGAAAGAGAGAGAGAGAGTATTGTCAAGGGACAGATCCAGTTGAACTACATATAAGAAAGAGAGATGGTTCAACTACACCATGATTTAAGTTCAAAAGTTCTCGAATATGACCTAAAGATTCACTTCAATAAGGTGGAAGTAGATACATGAAGAACTCGATGTGAGTACTGCTTATCACCCCTAACTAATGGTTAGTATGATCTAGACTAGAGGGTCTGATGATAGCATATGTACTCATTCAATGTGATACATGGAGATAGTTCTTGTCCGATGTGAGATGTGATGATAACCACCATAGCCAGTATCGGGATGTAAAGAAGCTCTGTAAGGGAGGTTGTGTTGGTCACCACTTCATTAAGATAATGTTGGTGAAGGGACCTCGTGAAGGTCAGAAAAGGACCACAATGGGTGCAGATGAAGTCTCTTTGATCATGCGATGGCTGAGGAAGCCCAGGGGTGACATAAGTTGTGAGCTGATGCAAAGAAGACTGACATGCAGTTCATTGTGGGAGAATATGTGATGTGAAAATCTGACCCCTCTAAGCTACAACTGAGAAAGTTGAGTCCCCGACATATGGCTCCTTTTGAGATGGATTGGTGGAGATGGTTATGTTTAGTCTTACCCCTTAGGATAACGTGATGTGTTCCACGAGTCCGATCTCGAGCACTATGTGAGGTACCCAAGCCATGTGCTGAGCCATGAACCTAGTTAGCTTTGAGAGAAGCTGAAATGTCCTGAGTCACCTATGAGGGTACAAAGTACCAAGGTGAGACAGAACTCAGATGCAAGAATATGAGATGATGAAGGTTCTTGGGAGGCACCAGGGAGAGGGTAAAACCACATGGGAGCCATGATGGACATGAGGAAGTCTTATCCTATTTGTTTGTATATTTGAGGGAATTTTGAGGGAAAAATTCCTATAAGAGGGGAAGGATGTTACAACCTCAATTTTGCATATGTTTGCATAATTGAATTGTAAATATTTTGTGAATATGGACTTAATTGAGAAAGGTTGTATGCTTTGCTTCAAAAGATAGATTTCTTTGAAAATCTCCCTTTTGATAGGAATTTCGTAATTTCCATTATCAGATTAATCCAATAGATAAAAGAGAAGAAAAGAAGAAAAGTCCAAATAAAAGGAAAAGATACAAGATAATGGATATTAAGCAAAGTAATTATGAGAAATACATATAAATATCTAGAAAGTGGAATTAATGGCCACAATTAAATAAATTTCGTTTCTATGTGATTTCTAATAAAAGAAATATGAAAAGAGGAAAAAGGAAATGAAAGATAAAGAGAAATCCTGGAAAAGAAATATCTTAATAAAGAAATAAGAAAGATAATGAAAAATGAAGAATGTAGATGCATCTAGAAGGATGATAAGTATCCTTAAAAAGGAATTCCGAAATCTTAGGATTTCTTGGGATCCAAGGAGTCCCAATGAATAAGAAGAAAGATAAAATGCAAACTAATACAAAATAAGAGGATGATGTGATGCATAATTAATGAATTTGTGGTATTATTAAAAAGAGGTACTTTATTCTATGAGGAAGTATAATTTCGTGGCCAATGGATTAAAAGCCAAGTACAAAGAGAATAAAAGAGGTAATTTTTGAATTCCTAATATCTAAAGAATAAAGAATATCAAAGAGATTTTTAAGAGAGAGAGAAGATTGCTTCTTAATGAGGGAATATGGTTTCCTATTGGGAAAGGGTCTTGGATCTCGTGGATGAGCATCCTAGGGCTTTGCTACCCACCCCTACATAAGGGGTAGAACCCTTGGCTGAGTCCACTAGGATCCCATGCATCCTTCTCTCTTCTTATTCCTTGTTTTCATACATAAACCCTAACAAAGGGGAGCAGCATGATCATGAAGCAACAAGGAGCCAAGAAGGAGTTTTGATAGAAGCTTGATGCGTCGCGATGTCAGGGAGCAGCTTAGCCATCGTGGCCATGCCCTAAAGCGTGCATAGTAGCATCCGTTTGGCTGCAGTGACATATGTGAGTTGCAGGCCTGACGAGAGTGAAAACATCCATGCTGGCTGTGACCAGGTGGTGCCCCATGTGCGCAAGGGGGCGGAGGACCTAGGGAGGTGGCTGGCGGCAAGTTTCTTGGCCTAGGGAGGAGAGGGAAGCCCCGCGAAGGGCTGCAATCGACGACCATTGCGGTGGTCTGGAGGTTGAAGATGACCTAGGATAGTTGGACAGTTCTGCCCCTCCCCGTATTAAAGAACTGGAAACTTAAGTAAGGGCAAGATGGTCATTTCATTATGTTTTCAAGTGGTCGAGTTGTGTTGCAAGAGTTGGATGACGTGGCATCCTACCATTAGTCCTAGTAAGTATTTCTTACAAAAATCATATCTAAATATTGGTAGATCGGATTGGTACATATAATATATGTATTTTGCTCAAAAAAATGCGAGGAATCCATTAAAAATATATTTAGAAGCTAATTTCTCTTACAATTCTAAAGGTAGTAGAAGTTATCAAATTTAGTGCATTAATGATTAAGAAACCCCAATTTAAGATGATTAATGTATTGAGAAGGGTTATATGGATGATTAAAGTTGATATTAAGATGTTGATTATAAAAAGATGCATTAGATCTAAAATGATGAACTTTATGTGTAATTTGATTAATTTAGGGTTCCATGTACATAAATAAGCTTTAATGGGCCTTGAAACCCTAATGTTAGTAATTATGTTTCTTAATGGCTTCAATTGGTCAAATTCATGTATAAAGTTGAGATTTGATGGTTCTAAGCTATTTCGAGTATAAAAGTTCCTAATTGTGGATAAATACCCTTAATTTGGTAATTAGGGTTTCCTAGTGGATTAATGTGATATTAGTGATAAATAGAGTTCATATATGAATTGAACTATAAGGAAATATGAGTTGTTAATTTGAAAGAAACTGAATGTGATAATTGGGTCCAATGATCTTGAAATAACTTAAAAGGATAAAGATGGTGATTTTAGTATAAAAGAGGTATAATAGACTTAATTGACTTTTAATTGTGCCTATGATGTTGAAATTAGTGTTTGTGGACTAAAAGAGCACTAGAAGTAATAAATGTGTTATGGAGGCTAAAACCCTAATAAAGCCCTAAAGTGGGCCTAGAAAGCTGAGGGTGGAATGCAAGTCTATCTTGAGAATGTTTTGGATAAACTATAACGCTTGGATGTTACACATTAATTTTAGGATATTTTTGATTGCTTGTTTGATTGTTCTTTATCATTATTGATTGGACATAAAGTTTCTCTGGTTCAAGTATGTGGTTAATTATGGTTAATCGCATTAGTTTCCCAAAGGTTTTCTAGATGATTGATCGCATTGACTGCAATCTGTTAGTTTGGATGTTCATACTTGAAAATCATAAAGTCACTATGATTATCACAATTATGATATAAGTGTGTAATCTTGCACCTACATGCCACCCTGATGGATGATGCAATGAGGTCAAGCCCAAGAGGAAAGACCCATGGGCACCATGAGTGGTGACCCCAAGCACCAAGCTCAGGATAGAGAAGGTGGCCTTATGATATTGCATGACTAATGGGCACCATGAGAGGTGACCCCAGGCACCAAGCTCAGGATGGAGAAGGTGGCCTTAAGTCAATGGCAAAAGAGGAACCCTAATGGGGGTATTCCAGGGTTAGGCCAAAAGTGGTGGAGATTGACACATTGAAAACATAAATTGAATTGTTATTTACCTTGATTGTGATAAATAGGTTGGTAGCCTTATGTGTGAAATTTTAGTTGTCCCCACATACCAGCATATTCATTTATGCTGACCAACATTTTGTTTGTCGACGTTTTAGGTACAACCCTGAAAAGAACAAATAGTAAAGTGACACATTGTGAAAATAAGAAATAAAGTGCGAGGAGGATTAGATAGAATAGATTCAATCTATGGATAGAAGTAAATATCCAAAGTTCTTAAAAGGTATGCAAAGTTTTATTTAATACCAACTTTCATTATAGTCATGGTAGAATTTAATAATTATTACTGATTATTTGTCAAACCTTTGATCCAGTTTATTGGGATAACGGCTCTGACCTCTTGGTCTCCCTTAATTGGGGGTTATCGGGAGGCGGGGTCGTTACAAGTTTTCTCCTTAATGGTGCCTAATTTTCTCGATGTTGATCATCTATTTTGATCACGGGTTAGCTCTGTTTTGAGGTTGAATATGTGCGATTGGGGTAGTTTGACCTTGAGGTCGCTACTCTCTCTTTGGTTCTTAAGGGTCGCTACATTTTGTTGGTGATTGTGGGCACAACAACCCTAGCCCTAATCACAATGGTTTTACACTTGGGTTCTTTACGGTTGTAACACTTCATCCAGTTGTTTTTGTAGAAATAGTGGTATGTGATGGGTCACCTTCCGGATGCTACATGCATAAAGTTGTTGCGGTCGTAAGGCAAAACCCTAACCCTAATCCTAGTTTTCTCATGGGTGCTACTTGGGTTCAGTATATTGAAAAAGGAAAGAAAAGAAAATCCTATATTAAGTGAAATATGAGAGATAATGGGTAATTAATATTGCACTTTTGGGGATTATGTGGAATTCTCTAGAAAAGTGGGGTGAAGGTCAACTAACATTTGGGTTTCATTTTCACACAGTTCTTAAAAGAAAAGTCATCTAAATAAGATATATGGAAAAGGTAAAAAGATAACAAGGATTAATTTTATGCCTCTGAAATACAATATCCATACACTTGGGAGCCATAACATTACTATTCATTACTTTTTGGACTCTTTTAAGAAGCTCCACACCTTCTAGTGCTAAGAATAAAAAAGTATCAAATCCAAAGGGAATAAAGGCATGTTCATTCTCAATACATGATTTCTCATGCTTACCCACTTTGGCTGAAGCAGCTTTAAGGGCAGCATGTCCCACTGTAAAAGCTCCACTCCTCAATCCCACCAGCAGAGAAACTCCTGTAAGGTCCACACATGCATGTTTCCCTCCTATCCACCCAAAAATCAAGACATCAGTAGGCCTAAGTGTCGATCTTCCCTCTTGTGGATCAGTTAAAAAATTCACAGGCGCCTCTTTCTTAGCAGCAATACCTACACGTCTGAGTACATCAAAAAGAACATCTCTAACAAGATCATGTCTATATTTAAAACCTGGAAGCTCTCTGCAATGAACTGCATGTTCTCCAAAAGTGTCCAAACATGCCTTACGACAAATTGGACAAACCTCATCCGCTGGAAATAGAGGGATCATCAGACGGTATTTTAAGATACTACGGTACTCCACTGGTGACATATGCAAACCAAGTCCATCTATTGGAATAACAAGGAGAAAATCTTGAGCGTGGTCAGCTTGTAGACATTTAAAAATGGCTTTCTGTCTAATGGTCATGTCAAATTTAACTTCTATGTCCTCAATTATTTTACTAAAAAGAGCACTCGCCAAAGCATTTTGGGCTTTTGGGGGGATGATGTCTTTTTTAGAAAAACAACTAAGATCAAAAGAGGGTATCCTGACATGAAGACAATCTACAACATAATCAAAATCATGGTCCATACCGTGAATCCCACTACCCCGCATGATGTTATCCTGAAGCACCAAGATTGGGCCCTAGATGCCACAAAAGCATACGAAGAAGCATCAACTGCTGAATATAGTCCCAAGTTGCCAAGCCGAATGGGAAATGAAGCCATCCTCCATTGGAGGTCTCTAAAAAAGGGACCTCCACAGACTACAATGTCTTCTATAGACCCACGTAAGCCTCTGTCAAAATATGATGATGCCTTCTCCATATACATAGGTTGACAAGTCCTCAGGCCAAATAAAAGTTTTGAGATACCTATACACGATCGGAGCAAATGGAGCTCACTCTGAGAATCATCCAACTGAGGAAGAAGATGCATCAACTCAACATCCTTGCAAGCCCTTTCCATAGCCAACCTCTGAATAAAATCCCAGTCTCTACTAACAGCTCCCCAAAGCAACTTCACCCCAGACAGAGGCCTCCCAATATCTGACGGAAACAAATCTTTCTGAAGCTTCTTACCATCACATGTAGGCTAGTACAACTCAGTTTTACAAATATTTAAAATCAAACCCAGATCTGGTCCATGTCGTTGAATGATATCTAGAACTTTGGCCACCTCTGTTGTGTCCCCAATGATTGTCCCATCATCTAGATACCATGCATGAAGAATAAGTTGGCACTTGTCTCTGATATGATAGATAAGAGAATGTAGAACAAGCAAAAAAAGAAGCGGGCCTAAAGGATCACCTTGTTGCACCCCAGTGGCTGACTGTATATATATTGTAAAAAGAAACTAAAAAGAGTTACTAAAACTAATGAGGATTTGTATGCACAATTAGATGATCTTACTTCTGAAAAGGAAAGTATTATTTCTAAAAATTCTTCCTTGAAATCATCTTTTAATGATTGCAATACAAAATTGGTTACTCTTGAGACAAATCATAATTTTCTTTGTCAAGAAAAGGTTAAATTGCTTGGAAAATTGAACGATCTTCAATCACATATATATTGTGTACTCATCTAGATTATGATGCTATTGTTAAAGAAATAAATAATTTATCATTTGATCTAGAACAAGAAAAGTTAGATATTAAAAAGAAAATGGATAAGATTTCTCAATTACAAAGAGAAATTAGTAGCTTGAGAAACAATGATGTTCTTGATAAGATTCTGAAAAATTCTTCTAGTTATAATGGAAGGAGAGGTTTAGGATATGTTCCAAAAGAGAAATCCTATCAACCAAAACCTAGAAGAACACAAGCACCCAAGGCCAAGATTATGTATGTTCCAAAGAACAACTCAACTTCTAGAAAGAGAAATGAGATTGACTTTATTTGTTGTCATTATTGCTTGCGTCTTGGACATTACTCTTTTTCATGCCCATACAAGAAAAGGGATGATGATCTAGTTTGGGTTCCTAAAACTTAGAGATTTGAATTTGATTAGTTGAGATTTGACCTAAAATGGTACTTCGATATTCAAATGTCTTATCTCAACAAAACTGAGCTTTAACTTTCATATTCTTGCAAAATTGTATTACCTTATGCTTTGCTTGCAAATAAATTCTGATTTTAGTACAGAAACATTCTCAGTCGAACAAATCCTCGAGCAAGACATTCTTCAGTCGAGAAAATAGTCGACCAAAGCAGTTTTGTCTTAAATCTGCATTTTTTTGGAGAAACAGTGACATTATCAGTTGAGAAAGTTGTCGAACGAGACAACGTCGGTCGAAAAATTAGTCGACCGAGGGATACTCTGACAGAACTATTTAATAAAAACAAGATACTTCAATTGCAATCAATTTAAGTATGTAATGAACCTTACATATTATTGTGCTTTAAAAATTTGAATGATCCTAATCAAAAGGAAGAGAAAACTTGATAATTGAATAAGAAAATTAGTAGAATAAGAAACCTTGCTTAGAATAAAGAATTACTTTGTATCTAAAGTCTATTATAAGAAAATCAAGATCAAGATACTAAGTTCATATATTGCTCAAAATTCTACGCAAAACTTGTTGTTAGGCTAATATTTTGCATCATGATTGCATCATGGTAACTTTTATTGCTGCAAATAATGTTGCTTACAAAGATTAATGATGTTAATTAAAAATCTATATTCTTATTGCAATTGAACATAATTTATGATTCTTTACAACTATTGCAAGCTCACATAAAGTTTGATTAAATATGATCTTACACATGGTTTGCCTAAAATATTCCTTGGTCAAATTTGAAATTTATGAACCATGTGCCTTAAGAAAACTTTATTGAAACCTATGAGTTTGATTCTATTGGATTGAATAAATATTGCTCTTGTCATCAAGATAATTATAGTAGTTCAGCTCATTGCATATATAGATGATGCTATAAAATTGAAAATGCCATTAGTGCATTAAGGTAAATCTCTATGGAACAAATACATATTGACATATTATGATTATCTTGTGCTTAGCTTATGGAAAAGGATATCATCTCTATGATGCATAAATATTTTCACTATGGAATTCAAGCTTTATGTTTTGCATATAAAATCTTCTATGAAGAAAAAGGCAAGCAAGATTATTTGATTTTAATATCTTGCTTAGAACAAGAATATTAATGCTTTATCTAATTGTTTGTTCTAAGAGCAAAAATGTTACAAGTCATATGAATTTGCTTCAAGTCATTAAATACTATAAGAATCAAACATGTTTTTAAGGTACACATTTTTTCTATACATAAAGGCTTTATATTCAATCAAATGGATCATTGTGAATGCTTAAATTGGAAATCTACAGAAATTGCCTCTCGTTCGAAATAAAAATCAACCGAGGGGCACCCAGGTCAAAGTCAAGGTCGACCTAAAATAAGCTTGACAAAATGCTTAATTGTAAATCATTTCCTTGCATTCAATCTTAGTATATTGAAAATAAGATTTTAGTGCATAGTTCTCATAAAAGGCTATCTTATTATGATCTAATGCTTATTGTGACCTTAGAATCCTTCAATTATCTTGATTATAAGATTAAGGGGGAGCTCACAAAAACTATCTTGACTATAAGATTAAGAAGGAGCTCACAAACTTTTTAAACATCATAAAGAAAATTTGAAACTAGTTATGACTTGAATATCTTTAAAGTAATATTGGTTATGAAAATAAACGAGTCTACAATATTTATGAATATAATGTATATCTTGTCCTTAATGGAATTCTCTAAACAAATTAGGGCATAACATTCCATGCATTTAGTTATAGATACATTCATTGATTCAATGATAAGCTTAAAGAATCTCATATCATTTCAGGGCTTAACATCCCTTGTAAAATGGATGAGAAATCAAAACACATATGCCATGAATCTAAAAGGATCTCATATCATTTCAAGGCTTAACATCCTTTGCAAATGATTGAGAAATAAATTGTGGCTAAATTTGACATAAAAATAAGTGGTTTGCATTGAGTATCAAATTATCAAATTAAGGGGGAGAAATAAAAGTCATAATTAATGTTTAGCTTGGTTATCTTTTTGAAATGACAAAGGGGGAGAAATAATATAAAATCAATAACACAAAGTAAAATGAGTTTCATAATCTCTCGGCTAGCACATACTTGCAAATAAAAGAATGGCTACAAAAGGTAAACTTCAGGTATGAAACTCATATGATTTATATTTTCAAAATGTTTATCATCTTAAAAAAGGGGGAGATTGTTGGCTAAATTGGACATTATTACAATCCATTTGTTTTGATGATGACAAACATTTCTTTCTTTTGGTTTTAACTTGCTATTTGAGTGTTTTAGGGACAAGCATATAAGGTGGTGGATAGTGAAGCCTTGGAAGATCAATTTGCTAAAATTGCTTTATTTTCATGATTGTAATCAATGTAAAAACTTGTACAAGTTTATAATGTACAAGTACTTAAATATCATGTAAATCAAGTGTTTATATCTTCCCTATCTACTCACAACACTTAGATAGGTCATCCCCCAAGATAGTATCACAATTGCACATTGATACACACACTCAGTAAATGAATACATTAAATCAGGGATGTTCTCGGTCGACAAAAACTTCAACCGAGACACTCTCAGTCGACAAAATCCTCGACCGAGAACAGACCCTCCTAGCCGTTAGACTGAGTTAGAAAAGTATTTGGGAGTTGAGTTGAATGTTGAAATACACTTACTCCAAAATTACTCTGGGTTGACAAACTCCTCGACCGAGAGGCACTCGATCGACAAATTTCTCGATCGAGAAAGTCTCTATCTGCACTTTTCAGAATTAATTAACTAGTTGTTACTAATGCAATTAGTGGATACCTAATGGCTAGTTGAGCACTAATAACACCCTAGAAGGTGTATAGAATGTCCCCAAGCATTAGCAAACCACTCCTATAAATAGGACATCCATAGGACACCTCAAAACACAACTTGCATACACAATTACACTTGAGATTCAATCCTTGTGAGAAAACAAGTTGAGCTACACTTGCAATCTATTTTCCTTGAGCTCTACATTAGTGTCCTATAGGATGATATCTCCGATCCACTATACATCCACGTCCATCCACTTTGGTTAGGAGATCAAACGCTTGATATAGGATCAAAGTGTTGTACTCAATTGGTAACTTTGTTTGTTCCTTCCAATCTTGTTCATTCTATTGTATTTTGTTCTCCTTTGCTACTCCTAGGTTGGAGGCTACGAAAAGGAGGTTGTTGGAGATTCTTAGGTGGTGAAGGTAGCTCAATGGACTTAGGATTACTTCAAGAAGTCTGTCTCAATGGGAAGCTACTTCAAGAGGAAGGCTACTTCAAGGGGGAGCTTGGAGTTACTTCAAGGAAGGTTGCTTCAAGGTTGGTGAGACTACTTCTAGGTGAAGGCTATCCCAAGGGTGAAGGTATTTGTATCTTATGTAACATCCTTGTGAGGTGATACTATACAAGTGCTTTCAAAATTCCAATTGGAAACAATTGGGTAGTGGACTGACTCCCTTAGTATTTGCTAAGGGTGGAACCACTCTAAACGCCGTGTCTCCTTCCCCAAATTTCAATTATGGTTGTTTGGTTGAATTAATTTCAAAAATCATTATAAAACCCTATTCACCCCCCTCTACTGGTTTTTAATTGTTCACATTTGGGGTGGGTCAATCTGAGAATGAGATCATCCCTATGAAGAGGGATAACCCTAAACCCATGGGTTAAGTTTTGACTAGAGATCCTAACCTCCTATTGAAAACCAAAAGGACACCACAATATGAACTTCCCTATTATGATGAGTTGACCAACCTAATTTTAAGAACCGGAGTAACCTTGGACGTCCTAAAAGGACCTAAAAATTGAAGGATTAGGCGAGTGAGGGATACAAGGCATGAAAGCACTTACAATCACTTAGTCACAATAAGTTGTCTTTAATAATTGAAAAGTAATTTCAATATATTTAAATGTGAAAACCTTGGTTGGAGAAAATCCCAAGGTAAATAAAGTACATTGGAAGGAATGTGATAGTGGTGCATTTAAGGCATGTACGCCTTTCTACCACCAAATTTGAATAGGAAAGGGGTGTGTTTGGCTTCATGTCCTCGAGTAAATATATGAGTATGAGAACTATAGTTAAATAAATCCATAATTAGAAATGTGTAAGTAAAGTTAGTACATTGAAAGAAATTATATGACATGCATCTAAGTTATATACACTCCTTATTTAGGATGAGTCATGGGACATAGAAATATGATGATGTTAAAGACCCTTGTCTTAAAACAAGGTGGAAGTATTACAAGAGAAGAAATAACAATTTGACATTGCAACTATCCCTAGGAAGGGTAGAGCCATAAGTCAACCCTAGGTTGAAGTAGGGATGCTTATAGGTACATAAGACCCAAGGGGTCAAGACGTGATCATGCCCTGAGTACATAAGGCCCAAGGGGTCAGTAGAAAGCCACATGTGAGTAAGTGAGGCCCACAAGGTTAGAAGAGTGACCACTCCAGCTGAGGGGTCAAGGGAAATGCACTCCATAAGTACATAAGGTCCTTGGGGTCTAGAGGAGATCACTCTAAAGGGACATATACCCCTAGAGATATTAAGGGAATGATTGAAGACAATAATACATGAGATGCAGATAAGGAATACAAAACATACGTAATATGATTGAAATAAAATATTAAGAGAGGTCCTACACAAACTCAAGAGTTCTATGAAAGGTACTTTACCCTTGGCTCATGAAATATAAGAAATCTCGTGGATTTATAATGTAACCATGATTTGGAGTGTTTTTAAAGATCAATCAATCAAATTCCATGATAATGTGTGGATGCACCATTTATGCATATGAAACAAGATGATCTTTGTATTTGACTGAAACCTATTTCTTCTTAGTATGGGTATTGGAGGTTGGTAGTGACATGTGGTACATATAATGTACAAATGATAAATAATACCCTAAATTAAAATTGATGACATGATCTAGGGTATAAATCTTAAGCCTCACCATCTCACGAATATAGTTGTATAATAACTATTATGTTTGGGAACCATATGAAAATACAATCACCGAATGAAAATGTAATCACCAAATGAAAATGAAATCGTCAAGTGATAAAATCATGCAATGAGGATGTGTAAATACCCTTGGAATAAATTTGGGTTCCAACCCCAATCATATAGGTAATTTTCACCTCAATGAAAATTATTAATGATAACCTAGAAAAAACTTGTCCAAGGGAGGCTTCTAGACCTCATGCATGGGGTTAATATAATTTTCATTCACCTTAAACTGATTGGCTTCAAGTTTTGGGGACAAAATTCTTTTTTAGGATGGGGTCAATGTAACAACCTCAAACTTTTAGTATTTATAATTATCTCAAGAATATGATGTGAACATCAAAGTGGAATATTGAGTAAGATATTATGACCGTGATTGATGAATTTGAGATCTAGACTTATATTAAGTTTTCCACTCTAGTAGATAAAGAAATATTGAACAAAGATAATAACATGAGATTTCAGTGTAAGTACAAATGGTGTTTCAAGCATTAATTTTGTAACTAAGAGTATGATGCAACATGTGGATTCAATATAAGGCCTAACTTTGGACCATATCCTAAGAATCCAGGTTAGGCACAGTTGGACCATTCTGGGTTACAAATAGGCCGTGGGATACATATTAGAAAATTAATATTTTGTGTATGAACTTAATGCCAATATTATTATCAATGTATTGAGAAATGAATAATGAGATAATGAAAAAGTTTCTATGTGATTCTATAGTAATGCCATAGATAATTAATTAAGAAATTATCTAGTCTCTGGTTGAATCCCAAGTTCCAAGTATCAATTAGATCTAAACTAATGCAATACTTGGTCCAATGTGAGATAATGGTTAGATGAGGATAAACCCAAGTTTTTAGATAATATGACCTAGTTAATTAAGCTAAATGATTACTTGATGAGTAAGAGATAGTATTTGTTGTGTCCCATTTGGTCTCAAAGTTTTCTTGAACCAAGGTGAACCTAATGAGATGATAATCCCAATGTTTGGTGCCAATTGGGTGCTTCTACAAGTCTTGGTGGTTTTTAGAAGTTTTGGGAAATTCCAAATATATTTGGATAACTGAAATACAATTTGATAAATCATAACATGCTAAGTGGAGGTGGCTAGACTTCAAGCGTGACCCTACATGATGTGGTCTCTGCCTGACGTCATTGGATGTTGATCCAATGCAAATAAGATCATCATCCACCTCTAGATGAGAAACCAACAAGGACCTGACTCCTCCTAAAATCAATTCTCCCTCCCTAGACCACCACATCTCTTCCAACTGGTCCTATTGAATTTGTGAGAATGAAAAAAGCTAGCGAGTCATGTCTTGACGAGTTTCTCCTCATTAGATAATGCCCTTATGGCTTTTGTTGGTCACATAGTCCATGTTGGGTGAAGGGGAGGAAGAACCCCTCCAAGGGATTTACCAACATGCCTTCAAATCACGCATAAATATGTCACTATGCATGGAAAATAAGGTAAATCTCCCCTATTCAAAAAGTTGACCCAAATTGAGATTGACAACTAACATGGCATTGGCCCTTGGCTCTGAATTGGCCCCACAACATTTAGAATTAGGATATTATATGTTGATGGGCACCTTTTTATTGGTCCACACTATTGGTATGTATGCCTAGAGAGCCAATCATATGATAATTGGAATGTGGAATTAGATACTCAATTTGATAAGCATAAAGGTAATTACGTCTATTATGTTTGTCCCAATCATGAGATGATGACACATACATAGTAGATGTCTAAAGAATTATGTTACTCAATGAAATATGTCTTTTAGTTGATAACCTAAATGATGTGATCATATGTATGATAAGAGTACATACAATCTTATTGTGTCCCTATTTTGGATATTACTATGGAAGCAATATAGATGAAAATAATGGATAAGGATAGCATGTGTGTTGATTGATGACAAACTCTCAATAGTCATGATATATGATATCAAGTCAAGCACACATGTACATGTTAGAGAACAATGTATCAGACAATACCACCTTCATAGTGATACATGGAGACCACATAATGGTAGTCATTGTATGATCCCATAGTGATAGTGATGATTGTGATTCTTAGACCTAAATTCACTTCACTCACCACATCTCCTTCGATGTACTTTATCCTCATGCAACATGACCATGAATAAGGGTTTCCACAAAGATGATGCTTGGGTGCACTATGACACATGGGGATAGAGTGTGAGTGATGTAGATGGGATTTTTCCCTCCTATAGGAGATTAACATCCAGGCCACTTGATATGCGAGACTAAGAAATGTATGGCCATACTCATGTGATTCAATACGTGATATGTGAACTCACATGCATTTCAGATAGTCTACTCTAGTTCAAAGAACATGGATTGAATGTTGAAGAGGATGATGATTTCATTCCTCAAGTTCAATCTAGATATTAAAGATAAAGGAACTATGCAATTATGGTAACACTGATCATGGATTGTAGGTTGAAGTTGTTCTCCAACTTTTCCAAACTACTTAGGTAGCAATGATGTGTTGCTAAATACCTCTCATTGCCTGTGATGTCATAAGTTGGTTATGGACATTCGCTGTTAGTGTAATCTGGGACCTATAGGGTCACACCCATAGGATGCACTTGGAATATGATTTTATTCATTAATGATGTTTAACTTGATTACTAAAACAATTTATGTATTCAATTAAACAACACCGGTTGAAAATTGACTGATTGGACTCTGAACTGACTAGTTCAAGTGTTGAATCGATCGGTTGGAGTATCAAGTCCATTGGAATTGACATTGGTTGAACAATTCTTGAACTAGGGCATGAAACGACCGGTTCACTGGACAATTCAATTGGATCAAGGAT
This sequence comes from Alisma plantago-aquatica, assembly GCA_963693085.1. NCBI lineage: Eukaryota > Viridiplantae > Streptophyta > Magnoliopsida > Alismatales > Alismataceae > Alisma > Alisma plantago-aquatica. The sequence goes on along the minus strand of OY856413.1, from coordinate 66,965,174 downwards.
TGATGTTGATGCCATGATTTTCATTAATTGTGCATTGATTACCAATATGATTCAAAATAGGAAAACACATGAATCGACTAGTTCATGCATGAGATGACCAGTGGGGTTTGTGAACCAACCGATTTGCCGTCCAAAATTTCTAGAAAATTTGTGAATTCAGCCTCTTTGACTCCCATACCGACTGGAAACCTTGACCCTAGACTCTCTTATAAATAGAGGGTTACTGGGGGCTTCCCAGACACAATAATTATCTCTAAAAATTATTTTCCTCTCTTCTTTTGGTAACCAATAGATATCCCTAGCAAGCCCTACCTATAAAGGGAGGGATAACAAGGGAGAGACAATTGTGGGAGAGAAAATCAATCCTAGTGTGATTGACGTTTGAAGGGATGACTCCTTCCTATTGGCTTTGGTAGCACAGCATGGATGTTCTGGTGGTCCGTGTGGACTGCTATAGAGGCATAGAGGCCATTTCTTGTCACTAGGAGGACCGTCAATTGTGGTCTGTGGTGTTGCACTAGGAGGATGTTGTTGATGATTGCTCATGTTTAGCTTCAAGAAGAACGTTGATGCTTGGAGAAAGGCGCATGCTACTGCAAGGGTATTTTCGATGGACTTGCTCCAAGATCAGGTATAACCTTGGAAACCTTCTTTCCCAGATACATCATTATTGACACAATCTTGCTGAAAGGGAATCAGTCTTAATTTTTTTGTTTCCGCTACTTATCTGTCATCCCGATTTCCCAACAGTGGTATCAAATCCATGTCAACTTACGACGTATCTAGATTTAAATCGATATGATCTGATTTAGTTTTATCATAGATTGCATAGAATGTGAATATAAAATGAATAATGTGCATATCCGATTAAATACCACATAAGGTCCCATATATATATATATATATATATATATATATATATATATATATATATATATATATATATATATATATATATATATATATATATATACAATCCACACATGTTACCCTAAAATTGTTTTTATGGTGGATGTTACCATGATTATGGTCAATAACCCTAGATATGTGTGTGCATGGTTGTGGTTGTTTATTCCTATTTATATCTCGATTTGCATACCGAGCCTCTCTCCTCCTTTATAAATATAAATTAATGATCCTCTCCTTATTTCCCCTCAAATGTAACTCGAGGTTTTCCCTTTTACAATGTAATATGAAATATGATTGTTTTAATTTATATTTCATCATAAGAAGACGTTCTGCACCAGAGTGAATTGACCGGATCGGGAGATGAACCGATCGATTAGAGGACCAAGGAGGCCAGACAAAAGGGGTGTCCCAACCGATCAGTTGGAGGAGTCCAGACATCACTTGAACCTGAGACCAGACAAGCATTTCAAGAGCCCAACCGAGCAAGAAGGAGGCGAGCCGATCATTTCAAGAGTTGAACTGATCAACTCGTATTGGTTCGAGTACGAATATTCACCAACAACAGGTTGTACATATGATGTTGACCTTAGGTGGTATAAATTCCTTGTGTCTTTAAGGAATTGCATTAGACTCATATATTTATGATTACATGTTTTTCATTTGTGGTTATAGCATGTATATGATGCATATTACAAGTATGTCGTGATTGGATATGTATATGTATTAATATATAAAATCCCTCAATAACATATTAAGTATTATATGTTTTCCATTAGCAACACACATGAAAAGCTTGATCAAATAAGTGTGGGAATGCCAAGCATGGTGCACTGTCTGTATCGTGGAAGTGTGATGGTAGTTATGTGAGCCTGCTAAGCGGGGTGTATTTCTATTGTGTTGGATTTTGGGTCAGGCTTAGATAGATATTCTCAATGAGATTAAGCCCCAAGAAGCACACATATGACTATGGCAAAGAGTTGCGCATATCATCTATCCAAGAATTGCATAAGATGCAATTGGCAAACTTTGCCTACCTTAATAATTGGTCATGGATGTTGACATTGGATGGATAATAATTCAATTGTTTTGGGTCTTGGCTCACTAGAATATTGTATGTTGCAATATTATGAATTAATACATGAGGGTTATCAATTTGAAGAAAATAGTAGGAGAGATAATTACTTAAAGGCGTAATTAATATCAACAATATTATCAAATCAAATAAAAATGTTTTGACAAAGTTGTGAAATTTCTATTGTAGAATCTAGTGGAAAACACAAATACGTTACTAATGCAATCCGTCCTTAAGCAGGACAAACTAAATGGTTTCACATTTGGTTTAGGACTTTGAGAAGAGTTCTCACAAATGAGTGAAAGCTCTATGTCCTTGAAACACCATAGTGAGAGGAATCCACTCCATATACACCTAAAGTTGAGATGGATGCTTCTTGATGCATGTCAATGATGCAACAGACATCAGAAACCTTATGATGAGCTATATGAACTATGAGTTGCATGAACATCATGAAAACATGGATATTCTCAAGATGGTAGCACATCTTAAGAATCATGTAAAGCATGTAAGGTATAATGTATCCAAAGTGTTGTTTGAGTGCAAACTGGAAGAGGGAGATCCAGTACGGCCCCATGTTCTCAATGTGATTGGGCATGTGGAAAGGTTGAGATTTCTTTTAGGCAAGAGTGGACCACAAATGTGATTCTACAATTATTGATAAAATCATATAGCCAGTTTATCGAGTGCTATCACTTGAGTGACATGGATAAACCTTTCTTTGAGATGCTTGGCATGTTGATAAATGTTGAAGCACAAATGAAGAAGGACAAATTCATGATGGTGATCAGTGGAAGTGAGTCCAAGGGAAAAGGTAAGGCCAAGAAGAGTTATGAGGCTAAGATAAGTCCAAGTTTTCTACACTAAAGATAAGGATACGGGTAAGTGGAAAAGGAATCTATCCTTTTCACTTATATGGTCAAGGAAAGGAACTGACCTCTTTATATAGAGGTTATCATGAAGAAGAAAGAGATAGATATCTCCACTTCAGAACCTGAGAAAAAGTGAGCTAGAATTGTACAAAGCAAGAGTTGCTTCCACCATAGTTGAAAGTTGTCATTCATGGGAACGTAATAGAATTAGTGAATACTATTATGTACTTTCCATTAATGAAAATGTCGTATATCTTCATGACAAGATTATTATGAATAACTGATGTTTCATTTTAAAAGATATGATCTTTTATGGAAACACCCTATGTCTCACAAACTATACTTGATAGTTCTAAAGACAAATGTGTATGACACATATATTGAATGACTTGATGACTCAAACAATGAATATCAATAACATCGTCATCTGAGTGCTTAACTAAGAAATGCATTTCTAGAATCCATAATGATGGTTATCTAGACTCTTTTGGTTATCAAACCAATGGAGACATCCAAGTCCTGTTTATGGGCAATATGACAAAAGCATCTTCGCTAGATGTAATGGGAGAGCCACTATTCTATTAGGGCTCATACATACTGATGTATATAGACCTTTTAGAATAAATGCTAAAGGTAGTTACCAATACCTCATTATATTTACTGATGCTATCAGTAGATATGGTAATTTGTATTAAATAAAATACAAGTATGAATCTCTTAAAGTGTTCAAGGAGATCATGAACGAAGTAAGAACTAGCTGGGTAAAAGTATTAAGACACTTTGATATCGATGTTGAAATATTTTAAACTAGGAGTTTGATGACCTTCTGGAGATATCATGATAGTGTATCACAATGAAATCCACCTGAAACATTATGATGTATCAGAAAGAAGGAATCACACCCTGTTAAATCATGGTGCGATCTAGCTAATCTTCAAATTTTCTTTTCGGACACATGCTTTACACTAAAACAAATGCACCGTCTAAAATTGGTTCAAAAGACACCATAAACGATATGGCATGTGAAGTGTCCCAATATGTGTTTTCTAGAGATTAAGGATTAAAACTTATACAAGAAAACAATGTCTTGAAATCGTTGTCCAAAAAACACATAAATGTTATTTTGTTGAATACTACTTTTGCATTCCAATCTGACAACAAAAGTGTTTTGTTGCCAAGATAGTTATATTCCTATAAGGAATTTAAATTCAAAGGAATCAATGGGAGAAAAGTAGAACCTACAAAATTTGTGTGATGTCCATGCCACACAAAATGAGATACTCAAAACAAAGCATAAAACTGATACTAACAACCAGGATTACCACAAAATAGGGTAAATTAAAATTGATTCCATTTAACCACAAAAGTGGAAACATATTACATCTGAGTCCACATTAAGTCACATGTATTACATATCATGCCACAAATTGATACATATTACTATTCACTTGGCCAACTTGCCACAACCTATTACATATGATAACATGTTCATATATACAATCTATATCTGTACAACCATGACATATTTACAAAAACTCATGTCGATATACAACATCTACAAAACATACCCAAGGACCTAAGAGTACATGGATGAAACATATGACTCTAATACGAAACACTAGAAACATATCCAACCTTTAACATGTACTGCTCCTCTTGCTGCTCAACTTCAACCGCATGATCTCTACCACGTCATGCATGACCACCTAAAAGGTGTGGAAACCCACAGGGTGAGACCAACGTCTAATGAAGAGATATAACTCTCTTCTAAAAAGTATTATAGGAACATATAAGCTACAACATGAAGGTAACATTATTATCAGGATTAGCAGATTCTGCTATATAATATGTACAAAGCACTTGACATTGTTTTAGCAACTTAGGCATCTACAAATGAGTAGTAGATCAACTTATAATTTTAGAAGGAATATAAAGAACTTGTATAACAGTTGATTTCTCTTACCACATTATAAACCAACTAATCAGTATAAGAGATAAGGCAATGGGTCATCCAATCTGAGTCATGCTTATCCCTAAGAAAATATACTACACAGCAGTGTTACATGTTTTATTATGCCCTAAGTAGATAAGGCATACCACTCATGCTCCAACTAACCACTACTAAGTCAAAATCAGTGCCATACAAGATCTAGGAGGTGACAAACTCCTATGATATCCCACACCCTCAATCAATCTGAGTCTATCACAATGACATATAGAGTCCAACTACAAAATAGCCTAGCCCTCCTTTGTATATTGGCACAACACTAGTGAAAACTGATTTATGACTGCATCCGCACTCCTACCAAGGTATGACTGCACACATCCTCAAAACATATCAAAAATATATATAAATTTCTTTACACACACACACACACACACACACACACACACACATATATATATATATATATATATATACATTGAGTCACGTCACTTAGATACAACCTCGACCATTCTCCTTCCAGGGTATGACCACAAACCAATCTTGTAAAATGCATATACTCAACAAGTTACAATGTAAAAACCCTAAACAAACTCTACAAAGATAAGGAAATGGTACAAATCCAGAAGATATAAAACGTAAGAGGTATAAACTTGTCACATCATCACTTGATATCACTACCTTACCAGGCCATGAGCAACATCACATCACTAGGGGATAAAAATCTCTCATCTCATCACTAGAGGATATCACCTCAAATTAGGCATTGAGCCTCTGCCAGGTCATAAGACTCAAATCACATAGTTCCTATACATCATTACATCTCATCATGCCTCATAAAGGCTCACAATCATTACCCTATATCATGTAAAACACACCAAATTAATCACTAGCAAAGATACCCTTTTCACCTACAAGGTTAGGGTTACACAAGTAGGAGAGAGAAAACATCAACTCATGCTATTTATTCTAGCAAGGTCAAAAAGTAAATCATACACTTGAAATTAAAGTTAGGGTATCTCATATAGCCAATTAGGGTTTCCATCACATTAGACAACATCAAACCCTAGATACCGTACTTCCCATATTCTTGCAGCACATCAAGGTTGAGTATTATCACCATAAATAACTACACATGAGAACAACAAACACATAACAATCAAACCATATATGTGAACATGGGTAGAGACCATCATATACTCATACATGGGTAGCGTCTACTAGGGTTCACCCATGCAGAGAACAAACATACTCAAACAAGGGTAGTGACCGCAACAAAGGTCAACTCCTAGCTAGGAAGCAACCAACTAAACTGAATCCATGTAGCGCCCACGAGAAAACTAGGATTAGGGTTAGGGTTTTTACCTTACGACCACAACAACTTTATGCATGTAGAAACTACAAGGTGACCCATCACATACAACGGTTGTGACCAAAATAACTGGATGAAGTGTTGCGGCCATAAAGAGCCCAAGTGTATGATCACTGTGATTAGGGCTAGGGTTGTTGTGCCCGTAACACACCAACAACATTTAGCAACCCTTAAGCACCAAAGAGTGAGTAACGACCTCAAGGTCAAACTACCCCAACCACACATATTCAAACTCAAAATAGAGCTAACCCATGATCAAAATAGATGATAAACATTGAGAAAATTAGGCATCATTAAGGAGAAAACTCCATGTATGAATGATAATCAAAACCCTATACCAAGTGCCATAGAGTTCAACGAGAGAAAAAAACCAAGGTATGAGGGATGAAACCAAACATCAAAACCCTAAAAATAGATACCAAAACCTTACATTGTTCAAGATGGATGAAACATAAACATGATGATAAAACCCATAGGAAAGATACATATGATAACTATCAAATCCATAGTCACCATAAATTCGGGTACATGAATTAGTGTTTAGGAGATAGAGTAATCTATGTGAGAACACTTCAAAAAAATCATAAACATTAGATCATGGTAACATCATCTATCATCTTATTATCACATTTTAGAGATGAAATCAACAACATTAAAGCAAGGTAATGGTGCAATAATAAAAGAGGGGAAAGTTATATAACCCACCTTAAGATGAAGATCAACCTCCAAAGCCACAAGATTCAAAGACAGAAGAGAAACTCCAACTAGGATCAACTCCTCGGCCACAAGGCCACCTCATGAAGTAGAAAAACATACCAAGGTCAAGGGAAGGCTCAAGATGAAGAAATCTCAAACCCTAGGCCGAACAAGACAGAAGAAAGAAGAAAGAAGAACGAAGAAAGAGGAGAAACTTCATCTCACTTAGGTTCTACCATGGTCAAACCATAGTCTCCAACCTCTATGGAGAGAAGATCCTCAATCTAGACACCATGGTGATCCATAGTCTCATGGCCAAGAGGGAAAAAGAAGAACGTAGGGTTTAAAGGAAATGAGATCAAAGGTGTAGAAGCACTTACCAAGAAGGAAGATCACCGAGAATCACCACAAAGAAGTTGATGAAGCTCAAGATCACCACATGCAAGGGAAGATCATTGTAAGGAGGCAGGATCACCCCCTTACTAAAGAAAAATTGAAGAATAAAACATACATTCCAAACACACTCAAAGGTATGCTGGAATAGGTGCAAATTTGTCAAAACTTCAATAAATGGTATTCACAACAACCAAAGTATAGAAGTGGAATAAAAATGTTGACTATATGCAGTTTATCACAAGGTTACAAAAGAATATCATAATCCCCCACAAAGGATTTACATGTATCACTCAACATAAGGATCTAAGTAGAGGGAAATCTAAACCATAACAACTTTGTCTCCAAGCTTTAACTTCTTAAGCTATATCCACATCATCATGACATATCCTCATTGTCCTCCACCTAGGGTTGGAAGCATACCCCAGCAAGAAGAGAAAATAGATGACATCAGCAAAGGCCGGTATATGCATACTAAATAGGAAATTGAGCAATATATGGAATAAAGGACATCAAATATAAAACGCTTCCCATAGAAAGGATAAGGACCACCCAACTGGGTATCAGGAGAAAAGGAATTGAAATCATATGATAAAAAAAGAATGTGTGCCATTAATAAAACATAAAGATTGTGCCACACAAGCACATGTAAAGAATCAAGGCACACACCCCATATCATCAACCTAAATGCATGTGAGATAAACATAGCCCTAGAACAATATAAACACAAAGGCAACCAAGTCTCATAAACTTAAAACATGATAGAGAAAGAAATACTTCCAATATCCCAAATATAAAAAACATGGGCCAAGAATCACACATCTCACCCTGGGTATGAGGTTCCTTTCCATCCCAAAAGAGCAGGAAATATCACATCTGCTCGACAGGAAATAACACATCTGCCATAAAAACCAATGCAATTACACTACTCTGGTGCTATTGAATCACATAGTATGTTAAATGTAGAGGCAAGTAGAAAGTATAGTCAGAATATATAAACTAGTCACCACATAAGTGACCAACATATACATCCACCTCATAAGCGGGCAAAAGACATCACATGTCATCTTTTAGAGTTCCATCATGAACAAAGCATAAGATAAGAGTTCAAAAGAATATCCATAATCACATGATAAATATCAAATAAGGTAGTTCACATGAACCATGATTTTCAAAAGAAATGGCATTGTGTATAGGCTAATGTCCATAGGACAAAGAGAGTGAATAAGCATAGGTGAATTGCTCAACATAAAAGAATAGGGGATACATCATACCTCAACTTCAAAGTCTAAACAGTCCAAGTCAGTCCTATAACCAAGACTAGGCCTCCAAAGAACCTTTGGGGAAGGTGGACAGATCCAATAAGTAAGGTTCCCAAGCTTATAGAGACATGTTTCTCCAACAAAGCTCCTATCTCGAGCAAGAAGAACCTTCTCCACTTTAGAGGTGAAAAACCCTAACAAAAGAACATGGAGATGAGGTGTTTATGGGTTCTAGGTGGGGTTTCACCATAGAAGGCCATGGTTCCGAACTAGAGGAAGGTGGAAGGAAGACTAATAACATGGATATAGGGAAGGAAAGGAGGATACTTACTAGTTTTGGTCAAAATCACCAAGGAGGAGCTTTAGAAACCCTAAATAGAGAAATTTGGAACCCTAGGAGCCTTCTTCACCAAGGTAGGCATCTCCTTTTACCTTGGGACAAAACCTTCATGGAAAAATAGAGTAGGAATGATGCTCTAAGCTAGAAGAAAGAAAGAAGAGTAAGGTTTTTTGAATTTGGAGTTGGGAGGGGGTAGATATGGCTATATAAAGAAGGAGGTCAAGTATGAGGTGTCTATGAGACTTTCCATGTGTCATGTATAAGAGTGTTCATAGACATGCAAGCCTTTATGGATAAGGAAGAAGTCAAGAATGAGGTGTCAAGTTAATTTCCATATGTCCAATGCTAAGGGTGCCTATGGACATGCAAACCTTTATGGATAAGGAAGAAGTCAAGCATGAGGTGTCCATGGAGCTTTCCATGTGTCCTTAGCCTAGGGATTTCATGGCCATGCAAGAGGACAACTCATAGAGGCTTCTTGAATATAAAATATCAGTTTATGGACACTTATAGGCCATCCCAACTGACCTTCAATCAAAGAAATAACCCCATTGGTTGATAGCTTCTAAAGATAAGCTCATTTATAAAGAGAGTAATCCCTAAAATGCCCTTGGAAAGAAACACCTTCAAACCAAGGTGCAACTAGGTGACCCATGGTTCAAAAACTCGAGAATGGTAAGGGAACATATAAGGATTGTAATGCATGTGACAATTTGGAAAGAAAACCTCCCAATTGGGTAAATTGTAGAAAAGTCCAGAATGTACCTAAAATTGCATAACTTGCACAAATAACATCCAAATTGGACCAAACTTCATCCACACGTTATCTTTTATGTTTTGATTATAAATTTGCCATTATTTCCATATTTTGAAGTTATATAGTCATATTATTCATTACTTATGCCTTTTACTCATTTTCTCTCTCCTAAACTTATCCTAATATTTCAAGGTTGTCCAAATTAGATGAAATTTGACATGTAGGCTAATTTTGATATGTAGATTTCGAATTTGAAGTTTGTTTCCACTTTTGAGACTTGTTTTTATGAGATATGTCATATGGCCTATTAACGACCCATTATCTAAATTATTCATCCAATTAAGTTTCTTATCTTCATATTACCACCAAAATGATTTATGTGGCATATTTTATGTATCCATTATAAACCTAAGATTAATGTTAGAACATTAGGTTACATTACGGTGATCTATACATGCATTAGAACATTGGGATTATACTAAACATCTATTCAGGTCTAACCTTCAACCTCGTTTTCCTAAGTCCAAAATGTCAACTTCCAGGGTAGGGTCTGAGATCTAGTATGTTACAATCATCCATTAAAGCACCAAGGTCACCACCTTCTCTTGCTCCATAAGATCTAGGATAGACACAATGGGGAAGAAAGGAAAAAGAGCTAAAAGAGATACTTGCACATAAAAGAGAGAGCTTATATACTCAAGGGGTAGGGGGAGGTGAAGATATGAGGTGTCAAGGTATTAGATCACCAAAATGACACTTATCTACCAAAGGATCATACATGCAACCATGAAATACTTGTATGAAAGAAAGGGTGATAAGAACAAGGTAGTGTAGTGACCACTACTACACCCCAAGGTCAAAATAAAACACATAGGTAGTTTGCAACACCACCCAAGGTTTCAACACTCCTCCACATGAGCAACCCTAGAAACCAACACAAGGAACAAAACATCCAAAACTTGTAACATGAAACCCTAATCGGGTGAAAAAGTGCTGATTTAACATATAGATCTTGTTGAGTTTTGGGTTGAAGGACCCAAACGGTCTCAAGACCGTTTGGGGATTCCTCCAAACGGTCCCAAGACCGTTTGGTCACAACCCAAGACCGTTTGAAGGTCTAGGGTTGAGTTAATCTAATGGTTTGAAGGTCCGATTGTAGGAAATGGATGAATTGATGAAAATTGCTGATTTTGACCTAATTGGACTTCAACCTTAGTCAAAACGATTTGGATTTTGGTCAAACCTTGGGCAAACAGTCTCAAGACCGTTTGGATGATGTCCAAACGACCTCAAGACCGTTTGGGCCAAGTTTGAGCCCAATTGGAGGTCAATTGATAGGTTCAACCTTGAATTGATTCACATGGTTGAACATTGATGACCAATCGATTTGAAACCCTAATTGAGGAGGATTGAACCCTAATTGGCTTGCAATTGAGGGTCAATTTGATGTCTAAGTGGCTAAGGCTAACCCTAATTGACTCAATTTATAAGTGGTTAGCATAGCTTTGATCAATTGAGGGCTTCATCACACATATCCATGAACATTGGTGACCTTTGAACCCCTTAGGAGGTCCAAACGGTTTGAGCCCATTTGGACCAAACGGTCTCAAGACCGTTTGGGCTCAAACGACCTCAAGGTCGATTGGTCCAAACGACCTCAAACCGATTGAAGTTCCAAACGGTTTGGAAGTCAACCCTTCCAAACGGTCTTCACCTCCAAACGGTCTCAAGACCGTTTGGGTGGTTGAAACCGTTTGAAGGTTGAAACCGTTTGGAGATTGGTGATGGTTTGTACTTAACCATTTGATGGTGTAATTAGCTCAATGATGATTCAATCTAAACCCTAATGGTAACCTAGGTCATTAAGGGACTATGTGATTAGTGAGTTAACCCATGATGGTGATCATGTGGCATATTACCAAAATACCCTTGAGGGGTCTAAAGGGGTAAAACCTTGTTCTAATCAAACCCTAATCACATGATGTTGATGTTTTGGCTCATGTTAATCAATGGAGACTTATCTCAACCTGATCTAGAGTGGTGTTGTCACCATCTACTAGTGAGAGGAGAGAGAAAGTATTTTCTAGAGTGAGAAAGTATCCTAAGAGAGAAAGTACCCTTTTTAAGATGGAAACTTTAGTGAGATACTTCAATTACACATGAATGTGCATGTTTAGGGAATGACCCACCTATGTGAGGTCATGGAAACCCTATTTATAATATCTAATGGATCTTAATCCTAATTAAGAGCCTTAATAATGATGTTTCTCTTACATGATGATGTAATGAGTATAATTCACCATGGAGTGAATAGTAAACCCTAAGTTTAGGGTGAAGACATGAAAGATGAATAGTAAACCCTAATTCAATTGAATAAAACCCTAATTGATGACCAGTTGAGGGTTATTTAAGGGTCAAATCAGTTGAAGGTTGACCTATTTAACTCAATTGAAGTATGAGGGTAGGCCCAATTGAGGACTGGTTCCATGTATCCAATGATTGAAGGAATCAACATTGGAAACCCTAATTCAATTGGATGCTTTATGTAATGGAGGTCCATTGTGATTGAATCTCTTGAGAATTAAGATGATGAATGAACCATTGACCCAATGATGATTAGTAATGATAAACAAATAAGGTACAAAGGTTGAAACCCTAACAGTATCTAAGGGACTAGTACCAATTAAGGAATGAATCCCTAATTGCTTACTGGACCAATGACTTGATACACTACGTTAAGCAGAGTTGTATGCCCTTGATTGAAGGGTTGAAATGACCTAATCAATTTGAGATGATGTTAACATGAATTCATAAATGAATATGATTCATGTGGTGATTAAGGGTATGATCCTTAAGAAGAGAGAACATGAAACCCTAATCATGAATATAAACCCTAATTGACAGGGCTTTTGGGTTTTAACCCTAGTTGAGGGTAATTCCATGTGAAACCCTAGTTGAAGGTGATTCCATGTGAAACCCTAGATAAGAGTGATTCCATGTGAATCCCTAGTTGAGGGGGATTCCAAGGGAAACCCTAATTTGAGAATGCATCCTTAATTGTTGAATTGTTTACTATTATCTGTTGAATGTACCACGCAGGTTGTTATGAGATGATGGGCATATCCAGGTATGGAATGCCATGTTATATTAATGAACCATGCAGGTTGTTATGAGATGATGGTTATATCCAGGAATGGAATGCCATGTTATATTCATTAAAAGCATGTCTTAAGCTTTATGAATAATGAATCATCTTGATGCACTGTTAGGTGACATCTTTTGTGATTTACGGGCTGTAAGAGCCATAAATGTTATCAAGGTCATGCTTGACAGATGACTTGAGATGAAATAACTGATGATTGTGATAAGTTAGGCCTGCTACATTTTAGTATTCTCATATATAGCTGTATTGTTGTATGATGATAAGAATATTGAATGTACCTAACTAATCAAGTGAAATGTAGAGTCCTGATCATAGATCCATCATTGTCAGAGTCTAAATGATGGTGAAGCAGGTTTTCCCCAGGGAACTCCTGGATCATATACTTTTAAGAATATGGGGTACATGGATGTGTAGAACTCTACATCCTAGTGTAGGTATTTGATGTAGATTCTTGTAGTCCGTCATACCTTCACTAAAAGAGAAATGGTGAAAGGATTTGATGTAGATTCTTGTAGTCCATCATACCTTCACTAAAAGAGAAATGGTGAGAGGATTTGATGTAGATTCATGTAGTCCACCTTCACTAAAAGAGAAATGGTGAGAGGATTTGATGTAGATTCATGTAGTCCATCATTCCCCACCACACAGTCTAAAAGGTGAGATGCATCCCTATATTCCCTTAAAAACATGATCAACAGCGTAGTATATCTGTTAGAGTTATCTACGAGTTATTTGATTGATGTTACCTTGAATAGCATAGATGTTCTCATATTTCATTATTGGTTGAACTCTTGCTTACCATCAAACTGCTAGTGAATACCTTGAAGGCTTTTATTGCTTTAGTTATTCCCTGCTTTGCTTATAAGGCTTCTAGTGGAGAGTTATAACTCTCGCTGGGGTAATTATGTATAATTGTCTCACCCCGTAGACTTCTACTTTTTAGGTGGTCGTCGAAGACGGAGGGACAAGAACTCAGGTGACCAATCTCAGCAGCATCAGGAGCAGTAGTTATCTCAGGTGGAGATCCAGCCTGCTTCATGATGTAGTATAGAGTCTGTCCTATGTGTCCTCTGTACTCTCAGGTCCTGGAGTGTTTTGAGTATGAATTCTTGAGAAGTTTTGTATCATGTTGTATATAATTACTCAAGAAGTAATTGTCAGGGATGTAAACAGTTAAATCCTTTTTCTATGGAAAAGGTTTGAGGTTTCAAGCTCTTGTCTCAAAAAGTTTTAATTTCCCGTGATTTTTGTCTTCCGTTGTTTACCGAATGCTTCCGCACATGTTTAAATCGAGATTAATTCGTGGTTTGGAGATTGGAGCCCACAATTAAGTGGTATCAGAGCTCTAGGTTCGCCGAGTCTACAGAGGCATAGGACATAGGAAGTCGAGTCTATCTTTAGTATTCCCTCCTTATCTAATAGAGTCTTCTACTCCTTAGGAGAAGAAGATACTTAAGATGTCAGAGCCACATGATGAGTATGTGGGAGAAAGTAGTGTCAGTGCACCTCAAGGCGGTGCAGGAGTACCAGAGGTGGAACAGCCTGTACCAGAACAACTTAGAGAGCCACCCCAGTTTGACCCAGCTGATATGGGTAACCCAGCAGTCCAGACTATGTTTGGGCAGTTTATGACTGCCATGACACATATAACCGACAGGTTGCCTATGCCTGCACCTAGGGCACCTGTCCAACCAGAGGGGCAAAGTATCAGAAAGACGTTCGAGCGACTACGTCGTGTCGGAGCTACCGAGTACCATGGGACTGTTGACCCCGCAGATGCTGATCTGTGGTTGACAGAGCTGGAGAAGGCTTTCAGGATCCTCAACATCCCTGAAGCTGAGAAGGTTAGACATGCTGTCTATCTTCTCAAAGGAAGTGCTGGTCACTGGTGGACCATGGAAGAGCAGAAGAGACCTGGAATAGAGTTCTCGTGGGAAGACTTTCGGCGGGAATTTGTCCAAAGATATTTCCCGAAGACCTTCCTAGATGAGAAGATCTCTCAGTTTGAGAGACTGAGACAGGGTATGATGAACATTAGCGAGTACGAAGCTAAGTTCATGGAGCTGTTGCGGTTTCGTCCTCAAATGGCAGTTAATGATGAGGAAAGAATTCAGCGCTTTGAGAAGGGGTTGAACGCTGAACTGACCACTCCTGTGTCTGCTTTAGAGAACAGGGAGAGGTTTGCCATTTTTGTGGAATCAGTAAGGAGGATAGAGAGGTCTGAAATTGAGAAACGACAGACTAGTAGCAAGAAGGTGTACACTCAGACTCAAAAACAAAAGTCTGAAAGTTTTAAGAAGCCGAGATTTTCTGCATCGACAACATCATCAAGATCCCAAACCCAGACACAATGGATGCCAAGTAGGGATAGGGATCTTAGTTATATTCCAAATAAGGCCTCCAATATAGCATCAACATCGGTGTCTGGACCTCACCGACCTTATACTATACCTAGAATCTGTTATCAATGCATAAAACCGTGACATCTGGTAAAAGATTGTCCAGACGGGAATCCAATGATGACTCAACCTCAGGGGCAGAGTCAGCAAGGATCACAAAGGAGGCAGTTTTCTAGTAACAATAGAGGACGTGGACAGACGTCCCGGGCAGGTCAGAGGAAATAAAGTCATTCTGATATTTCATTTTCATGTTTCTATGTGTTAAAGATATGAAAATAGTTGTTTTTGAAATTATTTTGACTAGTCCTATAAGGACACAAGGGAGATGAGAACTTATATCTCACTCAATGTTCCTTAAAATGTTTTATAATCTCTCTTATCTGTATGTCAAAAGATGAGATTTAGAAATGATGCCTGGAGGAAATATAGGAATGGAAAACCTTGTGTGTATAAGGATATGAAAAGTGAGGAATAAGACAGTATGTAAGTGCATACTACTTGATCTCAGTATTTGTAAACCCTGGCCAGGTATACAGCTATTGATGATAAAGTGAGTATGGAAACTCCTAGATTGATATCTTTTTGATTGCCCTGATCAAGCAATCATTCTGATACAATCTAATGAGTATCATGAAATAGGAAATATGGAACAATTAAAAAGGGGAAAGCTATGTGTCATCCCCAACAAAAAGGGAAGAGCTATGTGTCATTCCCAAACCAACAAAAAGGGAAGAGCTATGTGTCATTCCCAATTAAAAAGGGGAAAGCTATGTGTCATCCCCAACAAAAAGGGAAGAGCTATGTGTCATTCCCAAACAAAAAAAAGGGAAAGCTATGTGTCATCCCCAACAAAAAGGGAAGAGCTATGTGTCATTCCCAAACCAACAAAAAGGGAAGAGCTATGTGTCATTCCAAAACCAACAAAAAGGGAAGAGCTATGTGTCATTCCCAATTAAAAAGGGGAAAGCTATGTGTCATCCCCAACAAAAAGGGAAGAGCTATGTGTCATTCCCAAACAAACAAAAAAAAGGGGAAAGCTATGTGTCATCCCCAACAAAAAGGGAAGAGCTATGTGTCATTCCCAAACCAACAAAAAGGGAAGAGCTATGTGTCATTCCCAAACCAACAAAAAGGGAAGAGCTATGTGTCATTCCCAATTAAAAAGGGAAAAGCTATGTGTCATCCCCAACAAAAAAGGGAAGAGCTATGTGTCATTCCCAAACAAACAAAAAGGGAAAGCTATGTGTCATCCCCAAACAAAAAGGGAAGAGCTATGTGTCATTCCCAAACAAACAACAAGGGAAGAGCTATGTGTCATTCCCAATTAAAAATGGAAGAGCTATGTGTCATTCCCAATCAAAAAGGGAAAAGCTATGTGGCATTTCCAATTAATAAGAAGAACTATGTGAACTATCCCAATTACATAGAGTTGTAAAGGATTACTGAGTATATTATCCTTGTTAGATATATATGTTGTTCCTTTTGATAAATATTCTTGGGTGATGATAGAAGTATGTTCTTTTATGCTTCTTCTTTCCAATAATATGGACATCATATGTTAGGGGTTTATGCTCTGCATAAACATTAGTAAGGTTGAATTAGTGAAAGGATCCTTGTGTGGAATTGCAGAATTCATGATACCTCCATGATATTAAGATAATATGTGGAGA
Organism: Alisma plantago-aquatica; assembly: GCA_963693085.1. Taxonomy (NCBI): domain Eukaryota; kingdom Viridiplantae; phylum Streptophyta; class Magnoliopsida; order Alismatales; family Alismataceae; genus Alisma; species Alisma plantago-aquatica. The sequence continues at coordinate 66,948,324 of OY856413.1, read as the reverse complement.
CTTGAGGGCATGATTAATAAATACTCTGTTTTTCCTTTTGTCTGAGATTTCGGGGACGAAATCCTTGTTAGGGGTTTATAAATTGTAACACCCCGACCTGGGTTATGAACTAACCCTGGAAGTTTTGCCTAAGTATGTAATTAATATACTTGTGAACACTCCCTGGCATGTAACTAAGTTCCTCAGGAACATTTATTTTCAATATTGCTCCTTTTTGTATAAAGTTGTAGCATTGTGTTGTATGCAGGGACCCATGTGCAAATTACCCAGTTTAAGGGTTGAACTTGCAAAATTCACAAGATAAGATGTATCTCTGATGATGAGACATCATGAGGATGTCTATGATGAAGTTTGAGGGATTTCCCAAGCTTGAGCACCAAGGTGCAGCTGTGGAAGCAACCCCCATGCTTAGAAACCCTAATTTGGGGTAAAATGCAATTTACCCAAATTGAGGGGTTCAACTTGTAATTCTTAATATCTAAAACATCTTTTAAGACTCTTGTCATCATTTAGAGTGGAAATGATGAAAGGGTCACATCAAAGATTGATCAGATAAGAAAAGATGAACTTTGTGGTAAAGACACCTAATTTGGGTATAGAAATCTTTCATGGATGTACCCTAGTTGTAGGTTGGATTTCTTTACCCTTAGATCTTGAGATTCCATGAGATTTGCATAAGGATAGATGAGTTTGGACGTGCCTTTGAGCAAGGAGGGACTTAGATGTGATTTCCAATCTTGTAAGGTCCTTAGGATGTAAAAGGGGCTAAAGTATATAAGCCACCTCTTTACAAGATAAGTGAACGATCTTTCCTTTACTTCATTCTCATCTCTTCTTGCTCAAACGGCCAAGGGTAGCTCTGGAGCTCAGGGGGACGACCAACCTGTTCTAGGTAAGAGAACCCCACCTTCTAGCTCGAATTCATGGAGGAATTCACTTTCTAAGGTTGGTTTTGTGGTTAGCTTACTTAGTCTTCTTGTTCTAGCCGACCAAAGCAACGTTTTCTTGGAGAATTCACCCCTGACCAAGTTGTGGAAGCTCAAGGACGCCATTAAAGCTTGGAGCTTGAAGGCTTGGAGCTTTAGGATCAACTTCGAGGCGGGTTTTATAACTCTAAACTTATGCTTTATATGTATGCTCAATTCTTGCAATTTACTTGGTAAATTCTCCTTCTACCTCCCTTCTTCCTTGCACGTTTGCAAGCAAATCAGTGGAGAAACCGACCTTGCTAGAGGTTGAAGATGAGGGGCGTGATTCCCTATGTTACTTTTTCAAACGACCTTGGACCCTTTTGGTCCAAACGGTTGCAAACCGTTTGGGTTCAAACGATTTCAAACCGTTTGCTCTCAAACGGTCTTGCAAGACCGTTTGGAATGAAACGGTCTCAAGACCATTTGAAAGAGTTGACCAAGGGACGACCGTTTGAGGGTCTGTTCCTAACATATTGAATTTCATCTCTGCAAAGAATCAAAGTCTAATTCTTAATCAATTGAGAGTTGAAGGCACTTCAACATGAAACCCTAATCGGGTGAAAAAGTGTTGATTTAACATATAGATCTTGTTGAGTTTTGGGTTGAAGGACCCAAACGGTCTCAAGACCGTTTGGGGATTCCTCCAAACGGTCCCAAGACCGTTTGGGAACAACCCAAGACCGTTTGAAGGTCTAGGGTTGAGTTAATCTAATGGTTTGAAGGTCCGATTGTAGGAAATGGATGAATTGATGAAAATTGCTGATTTTGACCTAATTGGACTTCAACCTTAGTCAAAATGATTTGGATTTTGGTCAAACCTTGGGCAAACGGTCTCAAGACCGTTTGGATGATGTCCAAACGACCTCAAGACCGTTTGGGCCAAGTTTGAGCCCAATTGGAGGTCAATTGATAGGTTCAACCTTGAATTGATTCACATGGTTGAACATTGATGACCAATCGATTTGAAACCCTAATTGAGGAGGATTGAACCCTAATTGGCTTGCAATTGAGGGTCAATTTGATGTCTAAGTGGCTAAGGCTAACCCTAATTGACTCAATTTATAAGTGGTTAGCATAGCTTTGATCAATTGAGGGCTTCATCACACATATCCATGAACATTGGTGACCTTTGAACCCCTTAGGAGGTCCAAACGGTTTGAGCCCATTTGGACCAAACGGTCTCAAGACCGTTTTGATGTCAAGACCGTTTGAGACCAAACGTTCTCAAGACCATTTGGGGCCAAACGGTCTCAAGACTGTTTGGGCTCAAACGACCTCAAGACCGTTTGGGCTCAAACGACCTCAAGGTCGATTGGTCCAAACGACCTCAAACCGATTGAAGTTCCAAACGGTTTGGAAGTCAACCCTTCCAAACGGTCTTCACATCAAAATGGTCTCAAGACCGTTTGGATCCAAACGGTCTCAAGACCGTTTGGGGTCAAACGGTCTCAAGACCGTTTGGGTGGTTGAAACCGTTTGAAGGTTGAAACCGTTTGGAGATTGGTGATGGTTTGTACTTAACCATTTGATGGTGTAATTAGCTCAATGATGATTCAATCTAAACCCTAATGGTAACCTAGGTCATTAAGGGACTATGTGATTAGTGATTTAACCCATGATGGTGATCATGTGGCATATTACCAAAATACCCTTGAGGGGTCTAAAGGGGTAAAACCTTGTTCTAATCAAACCCTAATCACATGATGTTGATGTTTTGGCTCATGTTAATCAATGGAGACTTATCTCAACCTGATCTAGAGTGGTGTTGTCACCATCTACTAGTGAGAGGAGAGAGAAAGTATTTTCTAGAGTGAGAAAGTATCCTAAGAGAGAAAGTACCCTTTTTAAGATGGAAACTTTAGTGAGATACTTCAATTACACATGAATGTGCATGTTTAGGGAATGACCCACCTATGTGAGGTCATGGAAACCCTATTTATAATATCTAATGGATCTTAATCCTAATTAAGAGCCTTAATAATGATGTTTCTCTTACATGATGATGTAATGAGTATAATTCACCATGGAGTGAATAGTAAACCCTAAGTTTAGGGTGAAGACATGAAAGATGAATAGTAAACCCTAATTCAATTGAATAAAACCCTAATTGATGACCAGTTGAGGGTTATTTAAGGGTCAAATCAGTTGAAGGTTGACCTATTTAACTCAATTGAAGTATGAGGGTAGGCCCAATTGAGGACTGGTTCCATGTATCCAATGATTGAAGGAATCAACATTGGAAACCCTAATTCAATTGGATGCTTTATGTAATGGAGGTCCATTGTGATTGAATCTCTTGAGAATTAAGATGATGAATGAACCATTGACCCAATGATGATTAGTAATGATAAACAAATAAGGTACAAAGGTTGAAACCCTAACAGTATCTAAGGGACTAGTACCAATTAAGGAATGAATCCCTAATTGCTTACTGGACCAATGACTTGATACACTACGTTAAGCAGAGTTGTATGCCCTTGATTGAAGGGTTGAAATGACCTAATCAATTTGAGATGATGTTAACATGAATTCATAAATGAATATGATTCATGTGGTGATTAAGGGTATGATCCTTAAGAAGAGAGATCATGAAACCCTAATCATGAATATAAACCCTAATTGACAGGGCTTTTGGGTTTTAACCCTAGTTGAGGGTAATTCCATGTGAAACCCTAGTTGAAGGTGATTCCATGTGAAACCCTAGATAAGAGTGATTCCATGTGAATCCCTAGTTGAGGGGGATTCCAAGGGAAACCCTAATTTGAGAATGCATCCTTAATTGTTGAATTGTTTACTATTATCTGTTGAATGTACCATGCAGGTTGTTATGAGATGATGGGCATATCCAGGTATGGAATGCCATGTTATATTAATGAACCATGCAGGTTGTTATGAGATGATGGTTATATCCAGGAATGGAATGCCATGTTATATTCATTAAAAGCATGTCTTAAGCTTTATGAATAATGAATCATCTTGATGCACTGTTAGGTGACATCTTTTGTGATTTACGGGCTGTAAGAGCCATAAATGTTATCAAGGTCATGCTTGACAGATGACTTGAGATGAAATAACTGATGATTGTGATAAGTTAGGCCTGCTACATTTTAGTATTCTCATATATAGCTGTATTGTTGTATGATGATAAGAATACTGAATGTACCTAACTAATCAAGTGAAATGTAGAGTCCTGATCATAGATCCATCATTGTCAGAGTCTAAATGATGGTGAAGCAGGTTTTCCCCAGGGAACTCCTGGATCATATACTTTTAAGAATATGGGGTACATGGATGTGTAGAACCCTACATCCTAGTGTAGGTATTTGATGTAGATTCTTGTAGTCCGTCATACCTTCACTAAAAGAGAAATGGTGAAAGGATTTGATGTAGATTCTTGTAGTCCATCATACCTTCACTAAAAGAGAAATGGTGAGAGGATTTGATGTAGATTCATGTAGTCCACCTTCACTAAAAGAGAAATGGTGAGAGGATTTGATGTAGATTCATGTAGTCCATCATTCCCCACCACACAGTCTAAAAGGTGAGATGCATCCCTATATTCCCTTAAAAACATGATCAACAGCGTAGTATATCTGTTAGAGTTATCTACGAGTTATTTGATTGATGTTACCTTGAATAGCATAGATGTTCTCATATTTCATTATTGGTTGAACTCTTGCTTACCATCAAACTGCTAGTGAATACCTTAAAGGCTTTTATTGCTTTAGTTATTCCCTGCTTTGCTTATAAGGCTTCTAGTGGAGAGTTATAACTCTCGCTGGGGCAATTATGTATAATTGTCTCACCCCGTAGACTTCTACTTTTTAGGTGGTCGTCGAAGACGGAGGGACAAGAACTCAGGTGATCAATCTCAGCAGCATTAGGAGCAGTAGTTATCTCAGGTGGAGATCCAGCCTGCTTCATGATGTAGTATAGAGTCTGTCCTATGTGTCCTCTGTACTCTCAGGTCCTGGAGTGTTTTGAGTATGAATTCTTGAGAAGTTTTGTATCATGTTGTATATAATTACTCAAGAAGTAATTGTCAGGGATGTAAACAGTTAAATCCTTTTTCTATGGAAAAGGTTTGAGGTTTCAAGCTCTTGTCTCAAAAAGTTTTAATTTCCCGTGATTTTTGTCTTCCGCTGTTTACCGAATGCTTACACACATGTTTAAATCGAGATTAATTCGTGGTTTGGAGATCGGAGCCCACAGTCATCGATGAACACCACTACAAACTGGTCAAGGTAAGGTCTGAACACCCTATTCATCAGGTCCATGAATGTTGTTGGTGCCTTGGTTAGCCCAAACGACATAACCACAAACTCATAGTGACCATACTTAGTCCTAAAAGCTAAATTGAGTATCTCATCAACCGTAATCCATAATTGATGATTACTAACCTTAGATATGTCTGTGAGAATAGTGTGGCACCTCACAACTGGTCAAATAAATCATCTATCTATGGAAAAGGGTACTTGTTCTTGATTGACACCTTGTTCAGTTTCTGATAATCAGTGCACAACCTCATGGAACCATCTTTTTTCTTAACAAACAACATTGGAGCACCACAAGGGGATGTTCTTGGTCTGATAAAGCCCTTGTCAAGAAACTCATGCAACTACTTCTTTAACTCTAGCATCTCTGTTGGTGCCATCTTGTATGGTATTTGTGCTATTGGTTGTATACTGGGAACCAGATAGATTTCAAAATCAATCTCTCAAGGTGGGGGAACACCTGGGAACTCATCATGAAACACATATTCAAACTTAGAGACAACTGAAACTTCCTGAATACTAGGATTCCTCACCTTGGTATCTGCCACATATGCCAAAAATGCTTCACAACCTTGCCTCATCAACCTTTTTATTGTCATAGCCGACACCAGACACGTATGGAGAATCTTCCTATATCCTTGGAAGATCCACAAAACATCATTGTCACAAAATGTTTCCACCTTGGCACTATAGTCCAAGACAAATCAATACTTCTCCAAAGTATCCATTCTAAGGATCACATCAAATCCATGCATGTCAAGTAGTATGAGATCCACTTAAGTGATGCGTCCCAAGAAAGAAAGAACATAGGATGGACACACCTCCCAAAACTCGGGGGAACCAACCAAAGGTGTTTATAAACAAAGACTATCACGTTGACAACTAATAGACAAGCATGTCTACAACTAACAGACAAGGAACAAGTGGCAATCACTTCTCTAGTGATAAAAGAGTTTGTCACACTCGAGTCAACAAAAAAAAAGTAGTAAGAAGACAAATCAAAATGAAATAACTCCATCTGACCTATCACGAACCTCAGGTTGACTACTCCCTCCAGCTGACTCATAGCATAGAATCAAGTTCTTGCCTCTTGTCACCCCCGTCCTCTACTGGCTTGCCCAAATGAACCATCAAGTGATGTCTGACCACATCCTCGACCTCTGGCACTACTGAAATGTCACTGTTGGGACCCTTATTGACTTTGTGTCATTTGCTACATCACCTCTTCATCCTTCACATGACATGCCCACCTTAGATGTCCTACTTTCCCACACTTGTGGCAAGTTCTGGTCTCACACTGTGGCCTAGACAGCCCCATCACTGATACTGATGCCACATTGTGAGTTCTTGTTGGTAGAAAGGTATGAACTCTGCCCTTGCTTGGCAACCGGTGAGATTAGACCACCGACCTCAACTATAATGGAACTTCTAAAAACATAGGATTCTTGAAGCCTCTAGATGACTCTCCTTCATACTATGCCTATCTCTTCTTGGCATTCACCTCTCGCTTCTCTACAACTAACCAATCTATCCTCCTGAATGACTCCACAAACATGGTGAACTGTCCCCTATTCTCTAAAGCTGACACCAGAGTTGTCAACTCAGAGCTCAAACCCTTCTCAAAACGTATGATCCTCTCCTTATCTATAGCTAACATGTATGGGAAAAACCTCAAAAATTCCATGGACTTCTCCCCGTACTTATTGATCGTCTTAGATTCCCACTGAATTTTCTCAAACTATGTGATCTTCTCATCCAAATAGTTCTTCAGGAAGTATTGATTTACAAACCCTCTCAGAAAATCTTCCCAACCAATCACAACACCATGCCTTTTCTCCTCTTCAATTTCCCCATCAAGGGCCAACACTCCCTTTCAATAGCTATACTACGCGCTTCACCTTATCCTCTTCAGGAATATTGAGGATCTTGAAGGACTTCTCCAAGTCGATCAACCACATGTATGCATCTACTGAATTCTCCGTACAGACATACTCCAACTCCCCCACACGCCTCAACCTCTCAAAGGTCTTCCCAAAACCTTGAGATTCAGCATTGAGAATAGTTGACCTAGCTTGGGGTACGTGCATTCTATCCACCATATGCGTCATCGTGGCCATGAACTTTCCAAACATGGACTGAAAAAGTGGGATTGGCCACAATTTCTAGGTCGAACTAAGGCACTTCGAGCACTCCATCATCTCTTTCCTACCTCCTAGTACCACCACCTAGTGCAACAACACCACTCTCAACAGGTTCTTCGTGTTCACTAGACATATATTTTCTTCTCTTATTCTGCGTAAGCATAAGTTACCATTAAATATGTCGGATGACATGAGAACAGAAACAATCCCTAGTCCTATGTCACTGTGGAATCAGTGAACCTAAAGCTCTGATACCAACCTTTTTCATGTGACTCCCATGCCACACAAAATGAGATTTCTCAAAACAAAGCATGGAACTAATACTTACATCCAAGATTAAAGGTAAATTAAAACCGATTCCATTTAACCAAAAAAGCGGAAACATATTGCATCTAAGCCCACATGAACCCCCTATATTACATATCATATCACAAAATGATACATATTACTATTCACTTGGACAACTTGCTACAACCTATTACATATGATAACATGTTAATATATACAATCTATATATGTACAACCATGACATATTTTCAAAAACTCGTGTCGATATACAACGTCTATAAAACATCCCCAAGGACATGAGAGTATAGGGAAAACACATAGGATTGTACTACAAAACACTAGTTGCATATCCAACCTTTAACAACTACTGCTCCTCTTGCTACTCAACCTCTATCACACGATCTCTACGTTGTCGTGCATGACCACCTAAAACATATGGAAACCTATGGGGTGAAACCAATGTCCCAGTGAGAGATATAACTCTCCACCAACAATTATTATAATAACATATAAGCTATAGTAGGAAGGTAACATTATTATCCGGATGAACATATTCAATTAAATGATATGTACAAAGTAGTTAACACTGTTTCAAAAACTTAGGCATCTACAACTGAGCAGTAGATCATCTTATACTTTTAAAAGGAATATGAAGAACATGTATAACATTCAATTTCTCTTACCAAATTATAAATCAACTAATCAGTACAAGAGATAAGGCAAAGGGTCACACACACACACAGTCACATCAGTTAGATATGCCCTAGACTATTCTCCTTCCAGGGTATGATCGCAACCAATCCTATGAAATGCATATACTCAATAGTATATAACTTCGAGCTTCCACTAAGGGAGAACTCAATTCACCATCTAGTAAGTATTGATGCTGAAGATGGATCTATGGCACAATGAAACTACATGATTAGGGTTTCACTTGATTAGTTAAGCTGATTCGATGTCTTTTAGCATCAATCAAGTGACAACATACAAACCCTAAACAAACTCTACAAAGATAATGGTATGATACAACTCCATAAGATATAAAACTTAAGAGGTATAAACTTGTCACATCATCACTTGATATCACTACCATACAAGGCCATCAAAAACATCACATCACTAGGGGATTAAAAACCCCGCATATCATCACTAGAGGATATCACCTCACAACATTCAACCTCTGTCAGGTTGTAAGACCCAAATCACATAGTTCATGCACATCATTACTATATGATCATGCAGCATAAAGTCCACAATCATTACCCTATGTCATGCCAAACACACCATATCAATCACTAGCTATGATACCCTTTTCAACTACAAGGTTAGGGTTACACAAGTAGGAGAGATAAAACATCAACTCATGATATTCATTCTAGCAAGCTCAACTAGTACATTATACACTTGAAATTAGAGTTAGGGTTTCTCATATAGCTTATTAGGTTTTCCATCACATTACTCAACATTAAACCCTAGATACCACAATTCCCATATTTTTGGAGAACATTAAGGTTGAGTATTATCACCATAAATAACCACACATGGGAATAAAAAACATGTAACAGTTTAACCATATATGTGAACATGAGTAGTGACCATCATATACTAATACATGGACAACACAACGCAACTTGTTGCCCGTCTGTCCTCTTCTTCAATGTAAATCCTTTCATGATATATCTAGAACCTGTAATAATTTTACAATCAATATATTTATCATGTAATTCCTCAATTATAGAAACTAACTCTTCTTTAGATAAATAAAAAAGACTTGCCTCTTCTTCTTCTTCATTTGTTGTATCAATAAGACATTCTACTTCTTCTTTTCCATCTTCACTATCATCACTTGAATCATCCCATGCAGCTTTATTTGCTCTTTCTTTCTTCTTGTGAGATGATTTCTTCCCCTTCTTAAGTTTTGGACAATCACCTTTCAAGTGTCCCTTTTTGCCACATTCAAAGCACCTGGAGGAAGAAACACTAGTAATTTTGTTAGTTTTAAAACTTCTATACTGCTTACCATTTACAATGAGTGTTTATTATTCACTATCTTCTTCACTTGTGTCATGACTATTCTTGGTTGATGCTTTGAATGCAATGTCCTTTCTTTTCTCCTTTTTGTGTTCAGCCGCCAATCTTTCTTCTTCTTCTAGGGTAGCTTCATGAGCCTCCAAGTTGCGAATGAGTTGTTCCATCCTTAATGTAGTGAGATCATTGGCTTCTTCAATGGTCGTCACCTTTGGTTTGTACTTTGGAGGCAAGCACCTAAGAATCTTTGATACTTGATCCTCTTCACTAATGGCTTTACCGAATGCATTCAACCCATTAACAATAGAAGAAAACTTTGCATACATTTCACTAATAGACTCATATGGTTCCATACAAAACTGTTCAAACTTTTGATTAAGCATACCAATTTTGGAATTTTTTACTTGAATAATTCTTTCATAAGTAATAGAGAGTCTATGCCATATTTCATATGCAGTTTCACAATTTGAAATTATATTAAACTCACCTACGGAGATTGAACAATAAAGGATACTTACAACTTTTGCATTTAGTTGGGCTAGCTTTACCGTATTAGCATCCCATGTAGCATACTCTGTTTGAGGAAGAGTGTAGGCATTTGAGACCATTCTCCATAGATCCCAGCTTATCCATTGAAAGTAGAATTGCATCCTCCTCTTCCAATAGGTGTAGTTGGTGCCATCAAATGGTAGAGGCTGAGCTACGAGTGTTCCTTCCAAGTTGAGGTTGTTTAGTATCCCATCACCCATTTTCTTCAAGACTCGATTAGAGCTCCTTGAAGCCTAATCTGATACCAATTGAAAACCCACTAGAGGGGGGTGAATAGGGTTTTATAATGATTTTTAAAATTAATTCAACTAAACAACCAAAATTGTAATTTGGAGAAGGAGACACGACGTTTAGAGTGGTTCCACCCTTAGCAAATAATAAGGGAGTCAGTCCACTACCCAATTGTTTCCAATTGGGATTTTGAAAGCACTTGTATTTTATTACCTCGTAAGGATGTTACATAAGATACAAATACCTTCACCCTTAGGATAGCCTTCACCTAGAAGTAGTCTCACCAACCTTGAAGCAGCCTTCCTTGAAGTAACTCCAAGCTCCCCCTTGAAGTAGCTTCCCGTTGAGACAAACTTCTTGAAGTAATCCTAAGTCCATCGAGCTACCTAACCACCGAAGAAGCTCCAACAACCTCATTTCCGTAGCCTCCAACCTAGGAGTAGCAAAGGAGAACAAAATACAATAGAATGAACAAGATTGGAAGAAAGAAACAAAGTTACCAATTGAGTACAGTGCTTTGATCCTATATCAAGCGTTTGATCTCCTAACTAAAGTGGATGGACGTGGATGTATAGTAGATATGAGATATCATCCTATAGGACACTGATGTAGATCTTAAGGAAAATAGATTGCAAGTGTAGCTCAACTTGTTTGCTCACTGATGAATCCTCCAGATTCATCTGCACAGTCACCAATTATAAGGATTTTATTCCTCATATTGAGTGATTTACCCTCTCTTTGGTTCACCTTGAGTGTTTCACTAATTCCTTGCAAATTTTGCCTAAATAGTTCTAATTACTAGTTTATTCGATGATATTATCTCTTACACATTCTCTTTTCCCTCTGCAGATCACTCGCAACCATCCGATCGAGATCCAACAGTTCGGTTTCATCTATTCGGCCCCGAATGCATTCGGTCTTGACCTCATTCAGTTTTGACCACCATTCGGTTCTCTCTCCCGATCTCGAAACCGTGAGCATCTAATACCGTCAGATCACGAATTAACGGCCCATCTTCATCCAGCCATTCGGTCTTGCCTCCACAACTCCTCTCACGATCTCTAGACTACGTGAGCCCTCACGGTCTCAAGACCGCGAGAGGCTTCACGATCCCAAAGACCGCGAGAACCCTCACGGTCTCAAGACCGCGAGAACCCTCACGGTCTCAAGACCGCGAGAACCCTCACGGTCTCAAGACCGCGAGAACCCTCACGGTCTCAAGACCGCGAGAACCCTCACGGCCTCAAGACCGCGAGAGGCCTCACGATCCCAAAGACCGCGAGAACCCTCACGGTCTCAAGACCGCGAGAGACCTCACGATCTCAAAGACCAATAGCCGAAGACCATTCGAGCTGTACGAAGACCGTTTGAGTGATTAAAAGTGCAAAACCATTTGGTCACAGCATGAAAACCACATGATTAATGTATGCATACAAATCGGATGATAATGGCTGGCCACGTAAAGACCATTTGGCCACATAGTGGAGATCAAGTGCACATGCAATTGAATATTGAGAAGCGTGAAACCGCTGGCTTGCATGGAGAACGCAAGGCATGATTGAATGGAGTACTAGTAAAGCTAGTAGTGTTCACGTGATTTTAAAAGGAGTATTGCAGCAGCCTGTTGCGCCACGTAAATGCAGCCTTGTGAAGAAACGAGACCGCGAGGCACCTTTTGTCTAGCAGCGTCCACGTGATGGCAGCTGCCACGGTTGAATGAAATAAAGCAAACCAGCAGCGCAAGACCGAGAGAAGTGAGCAAGACCGAGAGACAAGAAGAATAAGACCGCAAGAGCACAGCACCGGGACCGCAAAGTGCATGATCGAGACCGCGAAACGAGACCGCGAGGCCAAGGAGAGAGACCGCGAGAGTTGGCTGAAAAGGCTCCAGACCGTGAGAACATGCGAGACCGCGAGGGCTGGTTGAAAAGGCTCCAGACCGTGAGAACATGCGAGACCGCGAGGGCTGGTTGGAAAGGTCCAAGACCGTGAGAACGTGAAAAGTGCATGCAGCACTTTGACCGAGAAAAGGAAAGGTAGGACCGTTTGGATAATTAGATATACAGAGACCGAGAGAACAGAGGCTCTCGCTCTCTCAAATTATATAAAGAAGGCTAAGTGGACAAAAGGGCACGTAAAAGATATTTTGGGCAATTTGCAGATCCAATCCAACCCGTCCTAGAACACATGCCAAGCCTATAAATAGAAGGGTAGAGGCATGGTCCGGGGGATCCCATCTTACGACGGCCAAAAGCTGCCGGACTGGGACCAGTGCCGGAACGCCGCCAGATTGCCCGAGCACCGTTTCCGACCAAACTTCACCCACAGCCTCAGAATCCCATCCTGAGTCCAGATCCGGTGAGCAGCCAGTCCGGGCGCGGGTCTAGTAGGCTGTTCCATCACCATCTCACCATTGCTCACACCATAGCTCCACCTCATCCTACTTTTGCTATTCCGGAGGTTGACCCGAAGATCGAGGCGGAGAAACGGACGACATCGACCACGACGGAGCAGTCCCGGAGACTGCGACGATCTACACCGGGCTGTCACAGATCTACTCTTCTGCTCCGACGATGCTTTCTTTCTCTCTCTTCTCTTTCTTTGTTGCTCCCTCTATGAGGAGCGAGTAGTTCCATCCACTGGGGTGCGGGGACTAGCCCCGCTGCCCGTGTTTTGTATCTTGTACTAATAAGATGTTATCATTCCGTTTCAATACTAAATCGTTTCATACATGCTTGAATGTTGGCCGCGTTCTTGTATGCATCTATTGTCTTTCGTTGTGGTTTGTCTACGACCGCTCTTGAGACTCGAATACCGATTTAGTTTTGGTTTCTGGTGTGTGTACCCACCGCGCACCCGTTTCGGTATCTAGGAACGCTTTCTAAGGAGTGGAGTAAACTCACCTCCATCGTTGTACTTTTGTACTATGAAATGGAATCAGTTGACGTACAAAAGTGCGATCTTGACAGGTCGAGGAACACACTCTGAGGAGAGAGTGGTGCAAAGTACTTGACCATTCGTTCGAGAATGGCTGACGTTGCAACACTCTCACGTTTCTCGTAGCTATATCCTCGAAAGAGGGATAGTCTATAAGGATACTAATCGATTTGGTAATTATCGCTCGCTTGTTAAGTTTTCCGATGCACATTTCACAAAGTCGAGTAAGATTTTCTCTTCGGAGACTACATATCTTCATTGACACGTAGATACGTACCGAATGAGAGTTACTCAACCCGTGAAGGATGTGTGCACCGCTCTTGTCCTATAAGACATCGGTTTTGTACAACATCCATGTATCTTGCTTACAAGTCTTGCTATGTTTGGTACAAGTACAATTCATGTGTAGTGGTGGCGAACACCTGCATCACCCCAGTGATCCATCATCATCTGCTAATCTTAGTTTTTAATCCTTAAACTAGTTTGTTCTCTTACCTTTACTTTTGCATGCTTTAGGTTAAATAACTCAAATCAAACTTCTGGTCTTAGATGATTAGCTTAGATTGATACGAAACAAGAAAAGGACACTCAGATTCTTAACGTTGTCCTTTGGGTTCGATCCTAAACCTGTACTATGATAAGGCTTCCACACTCTTGTGGGGTTGGAGCATTTATCTAGCACCAGTTGTAGGTAAACCTAGAGAGAACATCAACTCCCTAGGGTTTTTGGTGCATATTAGGACTTCCATTGGAAGAGTAATCTTTTGGTGTAAGTTCTAGCTCCATCAAAAAATGGCGCCGTTGCCGGGGACAACGGTATAAGAATCGTCTTTTTCAAATTTTGTGTTGATTTAGGTTTCTCTAGGGTTTTTCTTTTTCTTTTCAAAAACCTAAAAAAAAAAAAAGTAAAGGACTTAATCTTGCATATCATCTTGGATTTGAAGTGATTGGTCAAACTTGATAAACTCTTTCTTTGATTTCAGGTACCAATTCTCTTCAAAATGAAGCAGTCAGTGCCACCAACTAATAGTTGTCAATTATGTGGCAACTATTCTCATGCATCGATCAACTGTTTCAATGTTCATCCTCACTACGTGATGGCCTTGCGTCAAGTAATCATGAATCGTATAGTCGGAAAATTCAGAGCAGCCACTCCATACAACTATGGATATAACGCAGGTTATATTCCATATCACCCCGGAGGCTACTACGAGAAACCTAACTATGGCGAATTTCAAGGCGTAGACTGCAATACAGGAGGGCAATTGGAAAGCAACTCAAATCAATACTATGATGAGGGAAGCTATTATCAACATCAATCAAACGGGTGCCATGAAGAGCCTTTTCATGAAAATCAATACATATTAATGGAGGAACTACGTGCCTTACAAACATCGGTGGCTCAACAACTAGCTGATCAGACAGTCGCGACCAAGAAGTTGATAGCCGACCTTAATCAACTTACGCAACTTGTCAACGCTCCTGAGCAACATGCAGAACAGCCACAAAATTCAACTAAGCACATCTCTAGTCCACATGTTGCAATAAATTATGATGATGATTACGAAATCATGTGGAATGTGCCTCCCAATGATTTTCAAGTGCCAGTACAGGGTGGGGAATCATTCTCAGAACCAATGATTGAACTCAAGGATGATACCTTCACCACACCACAGGAAAAAGAATCATTCTTCGAGCCGAAGTCTGACCCGGATAATGACTCTTGCACTATGCTCTTAGATGAAAGCATGAGTAACCAATATGAAGACTTTCTTCAATTGGGAGATAAATTGGGAACAAATTTTAATGATTATCCATCTTCTCCCCCCATAAACTCAGACCCGTCCATACAGATTGAGGGACAACCATCGATGATTGACACCCTATATGACAAATGTTCTTCAACTTCAACTGTCTTGTCGTTGAATTCCAATGAAGAAAGGTCTATGTTACACGAACTCTACACCCCTTCTCAGTCAGACATAGATGAATATGAGACTGATTCAGATGAAGAGATGTCTTTTATGCAAGAGACTCAAATGATTCCATTACTGGAAAAGGATCCGATTTTTCCTTATGAAGACATTTCTGATCATTCGGCTGATCTAGAAACAAACTTCGAGGATGGGAGTGACCAAGATCCTGATCCAGAGACGAACCATACCACTCTCACTGATGATGAAACAGAATCAAGGGAGGATGAGGGGTCTCAATATGACAATCTTATGACGGGTCCTTCCCATGAGATGACACCACCACAAGGAGTTCTGACGAAGCCAGTCCACGAACAAGAATATGATTTTTCTATTGAATCTCCTTCTAGTCACTTGAATGATTTGAAAGTGCACCATGAAGAGAAACATGGACCATCTCTTGACTTTAGGACGGATTATGATATTATCATAAACTTTTGTAATGAAAAAAAGGACCCCTGGGATGACATCAAGCCACAAACCTATCCCTTTATAGCCACACATCCCTATGAAGAAGCCCCCCCTAACATTCATGAAACTGAGATTCATCCATTACCTGAACTAGTTTCCATTCCTCTCATAGAAACTCTTCCCAAGCACTCAATTGAACTGGAGGAGTGTTATGAACAAGAACTGGAACAACAATGTATCAGTCCCAATATTGAAGAAATAGGTTCATCAAGGGATTTCAGCCCTCAAAATGACATGTCAAGGACTAATCCCTCTCATGAAGAGACATCACTGGAACCCCTATCTCAGGATCCCATGATTTCCTCACCTGAGCAAGAGTTCATTCTACCAGTCAAATCCTCTTCTAGTTACTTGGATGAATTAAGGATGTTCTACGAAGAAAATTCCGAACAAAACCTTGAAAAGAGGAACGACGCTCTTACCAAATTTAATATTGATAATGATGATGATACTTCTCAAAATAATTCCTTTGAAGAAGAAACATCACCCTGGCCACCATATCCTACACAAGAAAACCCAGGTGATGAAATGAAGTCGGAACCGGACCCACCACCTGATCCTAGACAGGAGGAAGTTCAAGTAACCGACCCTCAATCAACTGCCCTAGATTTTGAAGAAAGTATTTTTACTTTGAACTTCGAGGGTGAGCCACAACTGGAAGGCACAAGTGGGTATAACCTTGATTTCTCGCATAGACCTCCAGTTTCGACTGCTTATGTTCCACCTCCCTCGCTGATGGGGGAAGGTCTCTGGATTCTTCTGGAAGGACAACGAGGTCAAAGTGAGGTGCATCCAAGTCATCTAGAAGATTCGTTCAAGTTGCCACAACTTCCCAGCCAACAAGTTGTTCAGACCACTTCCTTATTTTCGGCACCAGCTATCGCAAGGCATCTTAACCGGACCTTCTTCCAACTAAGAGGACCGCCTGGTTAACATTGCTCAACCCTTCCCCTCCATCTTGAACCTAGTATTTGCTCAGAAATGGGTAAATTCGTAAGTTCGAGGTGGAGGGCGGGTGGTATGACTTTCACTCCACCCCCTATCTTTATTGCTTCCCGCTTTTCCATTCTAGTTTCTTTTTCGTATTTTTTTCTGTCTTTTTGTTAGTTTTCTAAAAATAAAGCCTTTATCTAGTCGGCTTTTGTTTTATGAATCTGTGATCATCACCTCTTTTGCGTTGCAAATTTCCTGGAAAAGAATACTTAAAACTAGCCAATGCATGTTTTTCATTTTGATTTGTCTATGAATCCTAATGTTATATCTCATACAGGAAAAGATGATACACTTCAATAAGGCTGAGATAGATCAAATACATCACGCCTTTATCTGATTAATGGATCTGTTGTATGGATTTCTCATTTGATGTTTCATCATGTCTCTTTTGGAGCAGAGTGTGATGGAGAATAGAGACCCGTCGCATGGAATCGCTAAGCAAACTGTATCATGATCCAAACTCTCTTCTACACTTCTTCTTTCATTTTCATACCCCTCTGTTCACTAACCATGCCAAAGTCTTAAGTTCGGTGTGGCACGCCACACTCCTTTCTAGTGAAAACTAGAACATTGCCGAACTTTAAGTTCGGTGTGGTAAACCACACCTCGACAAAACTCTAAGTTCGGTGTGGTACACCACACCCCTCTTTCCACTACCGCTTCTTCCATACCCCTCAATACATAACGGGGGCGTACCACCTTCTCAAAGAGCATACTATGATGTTTGTGCACATACCAAGGTTGGTGAAAAATCTACCCCGATTCCATAAAGAGGCCTGGCAGCCCAAATATGAAAAAAATCCAAAAATACCCTTTGTCCTAAGCCAGGTGAGAATGAATAAAAGCCAGAGTGTGAATAAAAACATGAGAGTTGTGCCCTGAATAAGGATAACCGATAAAGGTCTCGCCCGGCCGGTACATTAGCTGCCCTCATGAAGGCAGATGTGTCGTGATCGGTAGTGAGATCCTAAGGATCAAAAAAATAACCCCTAACCTCTTCTCAAAGAGGTAAAATAGCCAAAAGCCTTAAGCCAACCTATACACACTTCTGAGTTACCTTTAGAGAACAAAAAAATCGGGTGTAAGGCTAAGCCAACCAGAGTTGTGCATAAATCATTCAAAGTATCTCGATGAGTCAATTAATTTTAAGAGTCTTGATTCAATCAGAGGAAAAACTTTTATCTTTTGATCACACCCCCATTCTCTCCTCTTTCAACACCAGTGACAGATCATATGCATTTTGTTGATTATGTGGGTCTGTTCAAAATCCTATAAAACTCTTTAACATGACCGATACAACAGAGAGTGAGAAGGAAGTACTTTAGTAAAGTAAACTCGGAAATGAGGATATCACAAGATGTATTCCGTGATCTAAGGAAGCTTTGATGCTGTATCCATCCGATCCATGAACAAAATTACGATTTGACAATAGGATGAGGCAATCACAAGATGAACGATTTCTTTGGCGACTGTTTTAAGTTTTTCGTTCCTCGGGACGAGTAACGCTTAAGTTCGGTGTGGCGATGAATCCTCCAGATCCACCTTCAGTCACCAATGCAAAGGATTTTTAATGTTTTTTCCCTAATTTTGTTTTGTCTCATTTTCCCTTTTCTTTTTTTCTCATGAAAAATCTGACTTACAGATGAGGTAATTACGAGACGAACGAGCTTTTTGTCGGCTATCTTAAGTTTTTCTCCGTTCCTCGGGACGAGTAACGCTCAAGTTCGGTGTGATGATGAATCCTCCAGATTCATCTGCACAGTCACCAATTTTAAGGATTTTATTCCTCATATTGAGTGATTTACCCTCTCTTTGGTTCACCTTGAGTGTTTCACTAATTCCTTGCAAATTTTGCCTAAATAGTTCTAATTACTAGTTTATTCGATGATATTATCTCTTACACATTCTCTTTTCCCTCTGCAGATCACTCGCAACCATCTGATCGAGATCCAACAGTTCGGTTTCATCTATTCGGCCCCGAATGCATTCGGTCTTGACCTCATTCAGTTTTGACCACCATTCGGTTCTCTCTCCCGATCTCGAAACTGTGAGCATCTAATACCGTCAGATCACGAATTAACGGCCCATCTTCATCCAGCCATTCGGTCTTGCCTCCACAACTCCTCTCACGATCTCTAGACTACGTGAGCCCTCACGGTCTCAAGACCGCGAGAGGCTTCACGATCCCAAAGACCGCGAGAACCCTCACGGTCTCAAGACCGTGAGAACCCTCACGGTCTCAAGACCGCGAGAACCCTCACGGTCTCAAGACCGCGAGAACCCTCACGGTCTCAAGACCGCGAGAACCCTCACGGCCTCAAGACCGCGAGAGGCCTCACGATCCCAAAGACCGCGAGAACCCTCACGGTCTCAAGACCGCGAGAGACCTCACGATCTCAAAGACCAATAGCCGAAGACCATTCGAGCTGTACGAAGACCGTTTGAGTGATTAAAAGTGCAAAACCATTTGGTCGCAGCATGAAAACCACATGATTAATGTATGCATACAAATCGGATGATAATGGCTGGCCACGTAAAGACCATTTGGCCACATAGTGGAGATCAAGTGCACATGCAATTGAATATTGAGAAGCGTGAAACCGCTGGCTTGCATGGAGAACGCAAGGCATGATTGAATGGAGTACTAGTAAAGCTAGTAGTGTTCACGTGATTTTAAAAGGAGTATTGCAGCAGCCTGTTGCGCCACGTAAATGCAGCCTTGTGAAGAAACGAGACCGCGAGGCACCTTTTGTCTAGCAGCGTCCACGTGATGGCAGCTGCCACGGTTGAATGAAATAAAGCAAACCAGCAGCGCAAGACCGAGAGAAGTGAGCAAGACCGAGAGACAAGAAGAATAAGACCGCAAGAGCACAGCACCGGGACCGCAAAGTGCATGATCGAGACCGCGAAACGAGACCGCGAGGCCAAGGAGAGAGACCGCGAGAGTTGGCTGAAAAGGCTCCAGACTGTGAGAACATGCGAGACCGCGAGGGCTGGTTGAAAAGGCTCCAGACCGTGAGAACATGCGAGACCGCGAGGGCTGGTTGGAAAGGTCCAAGACCGTGAGAACGTGAAAAGTGCATGCAGCACTTTGACCGAGAAAAGGAAAGGTAGGACCGTTTGGATAATTAGATATACAGAGACCGAGAGAACAGAGGCTCTCGCTCTCTCAAATTATATAAAGAAGGCTAAGTGGACAAAAGGGCACGTAAAAGATATTTTGGGCAATTTGCAGATCCAATCCAACCCGTCCTAGAACACATGCCAAGCCTATAAATAGAAGGGTAGAGGCATGGTCCGGGGGATCCCATCTTACGACGGCCAAAAGCTGCCGGACTGGGACCAGTGCCGGAACGCCGCCAGATTGCCCGAGCACCGTTTCCGACCAAACTTCACCCACAGCCTCAGAATCCCATCCTGAGTCCAGATCCGGTGAGCAGCCAGTCCGGGCGCGGGTCTAGTAGGCTGTTCCATCACCATCTCACCATTGCTCACACCATAGCTCCACCTCATCCTACTTTTGCTATTCCGGAGGTTGACCCGAAGATCGAGGCGGAGAAACGGACGACATCGACCACGACGGAGCAGTCCCGGAGACTGCGACGATCTACACCGGGCTGTCACAGATCTACTCTTCTGCTCCGACGATGCTTTCTTTCTCTCTCTTCTCTTTCTTTGTTGCTCCCTCTATGAGGAGCGAGTAGTTCCATCCACTGGGGTGCGGGGACTAGCCCCGCTGCCCGTGTTTTGTATCTTGTACTAATAAGATGTTATCATTCCGTTTCAATACTAAATCGTTTCATACATGCTTGAATGTTGGCCGCGTTCTTGTATGCATCTATTGTCTTTCATTGTGGTTTGTCTACGACCGCTCTTGAGACTCGAATACCGATTTAGTTTTGGTTTCTGGTGCGTGTACCCACCGCGCACCCGTTTCGGTATCTAGGAACGCTTTCTAAGGAGTGGAGTAAACTCACCTCCATCGTTGTACTTTTGTACTATGAAATGGAATCAGTTGACGTACAAAAGTGCGATCTTGACAGGTCGAGGAACACACTCTGAGGAGAGAGTGGTGCAAAGTACTTGACCATTCGTTTGAGAATGGCTGACGTTGCAACACTCTCACGTTTCTCGTAGCTATATCCTCGAAAGAGGGATAGTCTATAAGGATACTAATCGATTTGGTAATTATCGCTCGCTTGTTAAGTTTTCCGATGCACGTTTCACAAAGTCGAGTAAGATTTTCTCTTCGGAGACTACATATCTTCATTGACACGTAGATACGTACCGAATGAGAGTTACTCAACCCGTGAAGGATGTGTGCACCGCTCTTGTCCTATAAGACATCGGTTTTGTACAACATCCATGTATCTTGCTTACAAGTCTTGCTATGTTTGGTACAAGTACAATTCATGTGTAGTGGTGGCGAACACCTGCATCACCCCAGTGATCCATCATCATCTGCTAATCTTAGTTTTTAATCCTTAAACTAGTTTGTTCTCTTACCTTTACTTTTGCATGCTTTAGGTTAAATAACTCAAATCAAACTTCTGGTCTTAGATGATTAGCTTAGATTGATACGAAACAAGAAAAGGACACTCAGATTCTTAACGTTGTCCTTTGGGTTCGATCCTAAACCTGTACTATGATAAGGCTTCCACACTCTTGTGGGGTTGGAGCATTTATCTAGCACCAGTTGTAGGTAAACCTAGAGAGAACATCAACTCCCTAGGGTTTTTGGTGCATATTAGGACTTCCATTGGAAGAGTAATCTTTTGGTGTAAGTTCTAGCTCCATCACTCACAAGGATTGAATCTCAAGTGTAATTGTGTATGCAAGTTGTGTTTTGAGGTGTCCTATGGTTGTCCTATTTATAGGATTGGTTTGCTAATGCTTGGGGACGTTCTAGACACCTTCTAGGGTGTTCTTAGTGCTCAATGAGCTGTTAGGTATCCACTAATTGCATTAGTAATGGCTAGTTAATTAATTCTGAAAAGTGCAGACAGAGACTTTCTCGGTCAAGCAATTTGTCAACCGAGTGCCTCTCGGTCGAGGAGTTTTTCAGCCCAGAGTAAGTATGGAGTAAGTGTATTACAACATTCAACTCAACTCCCAACTACTTTTCTAACTCAGTCGAACGGCTAGGAGGGTTTGTTCTTGGTCGAGGAGTTTGTCGACCAAGAGTGTCTCGGTCGAAGTTTTTGTCGACCGAGAACATCCCTGATTCAATGTATTCATTTATTGAGTGTGTGTATCAATGTGCAATTGTGATACTATCTTGGGGGATGACCTATCTAAGTGTTGTGAGTGGATAGGGAAGATCTAAATGCTTGATTTACATGATATCTAAGTACTTGTACATTATAAACTTATACATTATAAACTTGTACAAGTTTTTACATTGATTACAATCATGAAAATAAAGCAATTTTAGTAAATTGATCTTCCAAGTCTTCGCTATCCATCACCTTATATGCTTGTCCCTGAAACACTCAAATAGCAAGTTAAAACCACAAGAAAGAAATGTTTGTCATCATCAAAACAAAGAGATTATAATAATGTCCAATTCAGCCAACAAACACCATCCTCAAAAGCTGAGTTGGAGCCTTACATTTTCCTCATATAACAACTGATTTCTTACATTTCATGTATATATACAAAACATTTTATGTGTATCTTATGTGTATGCAGGACTGCTTGTACCCTTCATATTTGCATGCATGTGACAAACATTGGTACATAGAAATGATAGCTAAACTAGACTACCCAACTTATTTGTATTTTCTCTTTCTTTTACCCTTAATTAGTATTTTCTTGGGTAGGGTATTAATTACCTTCACTCTTTATATATATACCTGAAAATAGGGTTTTTGACCAGGGTTAAGGGTTAACCTCTACATTATAAGGTTTTCTTTCTCCTTTAACCCACTTAGCTTTCCATTACCAACTAGGTTATCCCAATCCAACTCCTTCATGGATGGATGGGGTATCCCAAGTCATACCTAGGTATTTCTAGGGTTTACCCTTATAAGAGGTAGATAAATTATATGACATACCCTCTATATCTATTTCTCCAAGTAATATTGTGTGTACTTTAGTCGATGGAGGATGCCTTAATCCTACTTCTTCTTCAAGCCCTAACTCAAAGAAGAGGATGAAATAAAGATGAGAAGACCTATAGGTATTTTGTTTTGAGAAGAAACCTCAAACTTTGGTTAGGTGGGATTCACATGGGCCCGAGAGTCCTAGTTATTAACTAGTAGTGGAGAGGAAATTCTTTCCAGTCCCCAAGTTGTGATCCTTTCTAGACACCACTGTCTTTGGAAAATGCCCTAATAATTCCCTTATGGCTCTATAGAATAGTAAAACTATTAATTATTAAAAGTTATTTGTTAAATCTGGGCTCCAATAATAACCACACCCCAATTATCCATGATTATAGGAGGACCATAGAGACAAGGATCGCCATCTTAATTTTCCAAGATCCACATTTTAAAAATACCAAATAGTAATCAATAATTTCATTTCATAAAAATTTTTATACAAAAGAAGCTAGATTTCTTCTCTAAGGAGTTTACATGAATTTACAAAGGGAAAGTAACTTCAAGAAGAGATATTACTATTTAGGGTGAGAATGCTATCTATATAATACTCCTGTGACATTAACTTTATGATCTTCAATTATTGATCTGAATCTACATATCCTCATGTCTTTATGTATGTCAGCTACCTAAAATGCGGACCAACAAAATGCACAGTCAGTGTCTTACTATATTTTGTATGTGGGTGCATACAAAAGTTTGAATCTATGTTAAAATATGTTATCCAACAATCAAAATGTTATACGTATGAACTTGTTTTCTCATTTAAATACTCTAGCCCATGCTTGCCAAGCCACTTCATGTGTACTAGTTTGTTTATATATCATGGGACTTATATGATCTACCCCTCTCTAGGTTTAACCCTATGTTTGTAATATATTATGTCTTCATATTATACACGTAGGCATTATATTGAACCGGAATCAACTACATATCCAAGTAGCTTAATCATAGCATCAATCATTGAATAACCATTGGCAATCCTCAGACGTCAATATGTGTGAGTATTCATAAATTAACCATGTACCTTTAATGAATAACCCTGAAGTATACTCGAGTACTTTAAGCATGTATGCAATCCAAACAATCAGGCATAGACCCAAGCAATTATTCAATCTTCATGTATGTACACAATAGGATTTCACCATTGTATTCGTATGATTTACATTAAGTTCTTGTCTAGGTCTAGATCCTATGGGTCTTGGTTTAGTTTAATGTCAGGGTTATGTTGTCAAACTATAATTATCATGTAAATATTCTACTGAATTAGAAATCCTAAAAGTTTGTCAATGTAATCCTAGTGGTGTGATAACCATAAGATTCCATATTGTGATCAATTTACATCACAACATAAACAGATTGAACAATGTTATTCATCAAATCTAGGGTTTTCATATATTCATTACCCTATATCCATTTATTAATACATAATATATAAACTAGGATAAGAATCAAGCATTGAATATGTTTTATTTGGATTCTACGTATTTTTCTAATCTATTTGGTATATAATTTCACTAGTATCCCGTCTATAAGTAATTTCTATATACTTCAAATTAATCATGTGTGGGCCAATAGAGAGGAACCACATAAGTAGATTGAAATATCTAGATGGGGTGAATCAAGATTATACAATATTTTAATCAAATAAAATAAATGTTCTCATAATAAGAAGATAAAAGCAACCAGAAGATGTAAAATTTAGAGTGGTTCCATGTGACGTCCCCGGATTTTTTAAAACTTAACCTGATCTGTGATGTCCAAATTGAGACCTCACCTCAACGAGAATCCCAATTTAAACACCACACACTAGGCTAAGAAGAAGAAATCAGAGGAAGTCAGAAGGAAACAATTAGTAGCACATGCACATGAACAATAATAAAACCATACGACACATATTCACCATTCAACATATAATTACACAATGAATTGTTCCAACATTTGATATTACATATTGAACAGAAAACTTATATATATATATATATGTGTGTGTGTGTGTGTGTGCACTACCACTAAACTACAAGATCTTAAGACAACAGGTCCATCTGTACATCAACTCACCACACAACTCTCAACTATCATGGTTCTTCAAGATCACATGTTCACAACCTAAATGAAAGATTACATGTGCTACACGTCAGCACAATATTCAAGAATATTGTACTGAGTACGCCTACATGTCTTTTTATATACCACTCATCACTAAGCTTGGCAATAAGGTAAAACTAATACTTGGCCGTTTTAAAGAAATATAAGAAAAAACATATACTTGCACAAAGATGTTCATTAACAAAAGGGATCACATATTTTAAGCTCATTTTCTATTATATATCCATGAATTGACCGCCGAAGGTTTTGATGCATTCTCTTGACTCTCTAGGAGCTCTAGATTAAGGCCTTTATGATCTCCTGCCAAAGAGTTGGATCATATGTACAATGTGATCGACTACCAAAGAGTCAAGTCACTTCCAAGAATTGTACTACCAAAGAGTTTATTACTTTCATATAATGGAACAGATATGTTATGTTTCATGTGTTCATATCCATAAGTATGGAAAATCAAGCAACATATCATGCAAGCACAATCATTTCATCCAATACCATATGTCGAGTATTGTACTACACATATAACATAAGAATATTGTATAATAAGCCAAGTAAGAGGCAATGGCGTCCTTTATCAAGAACAAACCTAACCTTGAGATATTCTTGGATCAACTATATCCTTGGTCAAACCCTGATTAATACAAGATGACATACCATTAGGTTCTCATCATCTTAACCCTAGTTATATCCATTTTAGGGTTTACTTAATTCATTAGGATATTCCCACTTTTACTTGTATTCTTGTCTTAGAATTATCTTACTGATGTCATTTTCTAGATTATGATTTATTATCTGAACATTAGGTTCTGTATCCTTTTTGTGCACATATTAACCCTAGGTTACATGTATTATTCATGTTAGGGTTTTCTCACTATTTTAGGGTTTCATACATGAAACATGATTTATATGCACATTACTGATCTTAGAGATACATATTATCTTTCAATTACTAATATTAGGACATTTTGTAACTTTCATCATTTATTGATCATCAATGTATTTATTGCATTTTATCTAGGGTTACTAACCCTAAATAGTTGTATGAAGCATTTCATATGATTTCATGCATCAACAACATAATCACTGACCTTATATGGATAATAGACATCAAAAGAGTTTACTGACATATTATGATACTTTTAGGTCATTGTTTGATATTTATTATCCATGAAACAAGTATATATCATCTTACGTTATCATCTAATTTTATACATCTAGGTACTGATATTATGCTTTCATGTTGTTCTAAGAATTTTTCTGAGAATTTTGATACCTTGTTTGCATTTTTCTGATAATCGTGCTAATTATTACAAATTATTGAATATCTGTAAATTTTTGGGGTAATTACCTCTTCTGGCCAATCGGGAGTTGCCACGTGTCCCCCAAGGGCACGGCTTTTAGCTCTTGGCTTGCATTGAGCCGTGGTCACTGGGTCTGGTAGATTCAGCTTCGATCCGGCCGGTTCAGACTTGGACCCGGTCCGTTCCTTATTTGTTCTTTCGGCTTCGGTGTTATTCCGCCCGGGCGCTGCGTGCGACCCTGTTCTTCACGGCGCGCACAATTCCTGCCGCCGTTGTGAGGCTCTACTCCGGTGAGGCATTCATCTCCACTACTTTCTCATGCTGCCCTATGATTCTCACACCTGTTGCGGATCTTCTCGGCTGCAAAACAGCTCGCCATCTGCTCCTGAGCTCCACGGCCACAAGCTCATCGGCCGTCAAGACTCTTACCCAGAGCACCGCAATACCTCGTGGAGCTCTTCCATGCCCTTCATTCACCGCGAGAAGCTCTGTGAATAAGCCTCCGAGCTCCACCTTCTCCAGCAGACTGGAGATCGGCGACCAACAAACCCACGAGCTGGCTTACGATCAGGCCTCTGCCTAGCTTCGGAAAACTTCTGGGTACATCTGCATCCACTCAGAGGCCCTCAATCTCTCTCGTTCTTCCTTTTCCTTCACACTCATTCCACCTGTAACTTGCCATGGAGAAGCAATGGGAACAGAGCGGTTTAACTCTCTGGCTTCATGTCCATATGTCCAAAATGAGGGGTCGTTCAGGACGTTTCCTCGATACCAACTTCCTTCCTCGCACGAAATCCACCCCCAGTTCGAGTCCACAACGGTGGATCGTGGGTTAGCTGCGGTTTCTACAACTCCACTACCTTGCTCTAACTGTAAGGTAGGAGATGACCTGAGGTCGTCAGATCTTTCATATCTAAGGGCTGAAAAGAGCCCACGTAGCCAATCCGTGGCTCAGTCAGGTCCAGGGTGCGTGACATGAAACAAGTATATATCATCTTACGTTATCTAATTTTATACATCAAAATGCACATTATTTCCCAATTTTCAAACCTTAATAACTTCTTCTAGGATACTCCAATTGCCACCAAATTTTAACCATAGTCTTGCTATCCCTCAAGACACATTCTAATATATTTTTATGCCAAAACATCATTGCTTGACCCATCAAATAAATATCTCAAAATGGTATAAACATAAGAATTGTAATCGTGATGTCAACACAAATCAACATTCATCTTATTCCAAATTCTTAGAACCCTTGGTATAATTCAAAAGAATAATCTCAATTGTCATTAGATGTTGAAAGATCCAAAAGTTCACTTCATCACATCCTACACACCTTAAAGGAAAATTCATCCTCAAAATTAAACCAAAATCCAGTCCATCACATTCCATCTAAGACGTCAGTTCAATAGCTAGTTGTTCCCAACTAAGATTTGCAACAATTAATGTTATTATTTATCTGTAAGGGCAAATTACAAAATACAATTGTTGCCCTTTTTTGTCTTCTTTATCAGCCACAGAACAACACCTGCTAAACATCTTCTTTAACTGACATGTAAGAGCACCAAAACACCTCTTCTTTGACAAAATTGTAAGAGAACCAAAACAGTACTTCTTTGAAGGACTTGGGAGAACACTGGATCACCACCTCTTCTTTATTGACCATAGAAGAGCACCTTGTGAGAAGACTCCTTCTCTTGTGGGATCCTAGACAACCTTCTTTCCTTGAAGTAGCCCAACCATAGTACAATATCACAAAAAAGAGATTGGAGAAGGGAATATAACAATTTAGCTCCAACAACACCCTATGTCAAGCTTATGGATTGAAACCACAATGGATATGCCAATGATGAGTGGTGGTGTTGGGAAGATATGAGTAGGACACGAAATACGAGTTGTAGGAGATTGCAACTGAAATGCTTTAGCTCAAATTGCTCAAAGTATAGTAAGCTCAAGTGTGCAAATTGTGTGTAGGTGTCATGAGACCACTCCTATATATAGGCAATGCTTACAAGTGGATAGGGAAACTGTGGGGAGTGTCTAGAGTGTTCTTAATGGTTAATTAGTCATTATGACGGAGTTTATTAAGTTATAATGGCTAATTTGGTCATTAACAAGACAAGATTCTAGAACACTTCTCAGTCGAACAATTTTTCGACTAAGCAGTGTTCTGAGAACTCAATTCGTTACAACAATCATGTGTCGATTGAACTCCTTGGTCAACTGATACTAACGTTCTTCCGTCGGTCTACCAAGTCTTTTACTATATGGGTTTTGGTCGACAAAATTTGTGATCGAGACTGACTCATAACTAGAAGTAATATAAAATTTCTTTCAATTGTTTGAGTCTTCAACCGAGTAGTGTCTTAGTCAATAATGTCTTCGACCGAGTGTGTCTTGATCAACAAGGTTCTTCGACCCAAAAAAATCCCTATAAATTGTTGTGTAAAATTTTAATAAATCTTATCTAACGATTTTTCTAATAAGATATGCCTATCCTAGACACCAGGACATGTCATATGAATAGGTTTGGGATAGGTGGGATTGGTCCATAGCTTGATTTTACATGATCTCTCCCTTTTTTGAAGATGGAAAACATTTCTATGTATAAGCAAAACTTAAAATGAAATTTGTATACCTTCGTAAGATTCTCCTTGAGTGTGTGCAAAGAAATCTTATTTTAGGGATATGGAACATATCATCCATCTATCAAATTAAGCATGCAACAATTTATATCAAAAGAAGTGTATATCTTTTGCTAATAGAGGATATGAATCATCCATCTTAGTTAAGGGAGTAAAATCATAAAGCTCAAGGATTTAAGCTTTGATTTTAAATTAGTTCTCCCCCTTTGTCATCTCAAAAAGGTAGAAAATAATAAACTAAGATGACTCCCCCTTAGTTGAATACTCCCCATTAATATGAAGCTTAACAAAATATCTCAAGTTTGGCCACTATAATATAGTCATGAACAAGTACCTAAGCAATCTCAATTTATTTATAAAATCAAACTACTACATATCTTACTTGCTCAAAATAAATATATAATATAACCACATGATTACATAAGTGATAGACAAGATGACACTTGAATGAATTAAGAATCACATCCACCTACAGATCTTGCCCATAATGGTTCAATGACATAGTATTGCACATGAGTTCCCCAATTTAATGCACCAGTCTTGATAAGAGCATATGCCTCAAGGAAAGTGGGTGACCTGTCAAAATAGAAATGGGTTGCTATGTCGTGAACATGTATGGTAAAGAATTGATGATGGGTTAGTTAGGTGGATGTGGAGGTGGAACTTGAGAGCAATTAATGGATGGGCTAAAAGGATAGACACTCCTGGGGTATGAGTTATAGGGAAAGTTATCAGGAGTGTCTAGAGTCAACACTTGCATCTTTTAGTTAAGATATATCATAGCATTGTGGTTATAGTCAAAATGTCTCCCAATTTGATAAGACACTCCTTTGAGATAGGAAACATCATTTGCAGGAGTGTCTAAGGAATAATTAATGGGAGGATAAGAAAGTGTAGGAATGGCTTCTTGGAATGTACCTTCTTCATTTCTAGCTCATTTGTGCTCAAAGTCAATCCCCATTTTGTCAACTGTGTTTTGGGTTATTCTTTGTATACGCGAATCAAGGGTATAGCATAAGTCAACTAAGTATTTTCCAATGGAATTTTCAATGATTTGGAAAACAAAGTCAGTGTAGGGTGGATTTCTAGAGAAATCATTCATGTTTGAAAGAATAACACGAATGAAGTTGATGGAAATTCTTTTAATGATGGAAAATATAAGGAGCATCCCAAAATGTGGGATTTTAGTTTTGTTGCCTCTAGGGAGAATATTATGGATAAGAATGAGGTTGGTTATCCAAGATTCAGGGGTGAGAGAAGTAGCATAGTAAGTTCCCTTTTGTTCTTGAGAAGCGACATTTGAGAGGAAGATGGTTCTTTTAATGACACTAAGGCTTACTTCATCTTCTTGATCAGTGGAAAGCTTGTTGAGAGGGTTTCCTGATGTAATATCTACAAAACTTAAATATTCAACATTATTTATGTCTAGCATTTCTAGGATTTCTACTTCATAAAAACCAAAGGATAACCCATTAATTATGGAAGTGAAAGAAAAATGACAATTTTGGTCCTGAGAACAAGATTGAAACAGAATTCATGAAAGGCTTGAGCGGACCAGAAATGATAGGTATGTGTGAAGAATTCCTAGAGTTTTTGGAATGAAAAGTGGCAAGTAAGGTCAAAGAGATGCGAAAAATCATTCATTTCCATCGGATGATGAGGGAGGGGATCTTTGGAGGTGAAGTACATATACTCCTCTCTAGCAGTATTGTCAATGAAGGCAATCTCATTGATGATCGTGAGTTCTGGGGTAGGAGGAGTCACTGAGATGGAAGGTCCCTTTTTGGATGCAACTCCCTTATTGCCCCCTCAAGCTGAGCATGAAGCCATATTGATGCAGAGTGGTGAAGATGAGAAAGTTGTCTGGAAAGAGAGGTGGTGAATATGGAAGATGAATACTACTGAAGGAATGTTGAATTGGGCGCTCAAGAAGTGTTTGACTAGTTTGCTCAATGAGTTGTGAGAAAATGGCCAAATTGGGATCTATTTATAGGAAAATAGAAACCTACTCAGTTGACAAGTTTGTTGGTCGAGTGTCCCAATAGTGAAATAACAATGGTAAAAAATGGTTATTCGGTCAAAGTCCCCAACAGTCAAATTTCTAATTGGTCGGGAACTTTGTCGACCAAGACTATTTCGGTCCAGAATTTGTTCGACCGAGAGACTGACCTGAAAGTACTAAAATATGGACATTCGACTGAGTGTCCCATAGAGAGACTATCGGTCTAGAATGTGGTTTGATACCAAATGTAAAATCTAGAGTGGGGGTGAATTATATACTATTTTAATCAAATAAAATAATTTAGCTCGTACTAAGAAGAAAAAAGCAAATAGGAGAGATAAAATTTAGAGTGGTTCTGTCTAAGATGTCATTCCATTATCTAGTTATTCCAACTAGGAGAATTTAGAGTGGTTCCGTCTAAGATGTCATCCCATTTTCTAGTTATTTCCAACTAGGATTTCCAACAATAAATTTATTATTTATTTGTAAGGACAAATTACAAAATATAATTGTTGTACTTTGACCCTCTTCTTTACCGACCAACAAATAGCACCTGCTAAACCTCTTCTTTTACGGACATGGAAGGGCACCAAAACACCTCTTCTATTATAGACTTAGAAAAGCATCAAAACACCTCTTTTTTGATGGACTTGGAAGAGCATCGGATCACCACTCTTATTTGACGACCACTGAAAAGCACCTTGTGAGAAGACTCCTTCTCTTTTAGGATCATGAATAGCCTTCTCTCCTTGAAGTAGTCCAACAACATTACAGTAGCATAGAAAAGAGATTAGAGAAGGGAATACAACAATTTAGCTCCAACAATATCCTATACCAAGTTTATGGACCAAAATCACAATGGATACACCAATTATGAGTGGTGGTGGTGTTGGGAAGCTATGGGTAAGACACAAAATATTAGTTAAAGGATATTTTAAGTGAAATGCTTCAGCTAAAATTGCTCAAATTATAGTAAGATCAAGTGTGCAAGTTGTGTGTAGGCATCCTAAGACCACTCTTATATATAGGCAATGCTTACAAGTGGCTAGGGAAACTGTGGGGAGTGTATTAAGTGTTCTTATTAGTCAATTAGTTGTTAGGAGAAAGTTGATTAAGTTGTGATTACTAATTTGATCATTAATTAGAAAAGATTCCAGATGATTTCTCGATTGGCAAATTCTTCAACTGGATCTTTCACGGTCAAACTATATGTTGATCGAGCATTGTTTTGAGCATTCAATTCATTAGAATAGTCATGTGTCAGTTGAACTCCTTGGTCAACTGATACTAACATTTTCTTTTTGGTCAACTGAGTCTTCAACCGAATGGGTTTTACTTGACAAAATCTTTGACCAAGACTTACTCAGACTAGATGTAATGTAAATTTCTTTTGGTTGTCTGAGTCTTGGACCGAGTGTGTCTTGACCGACAAGGTTCTTTGACTGGAAAAAAATCCCAATAAAGTTTTGTCTAAATTTTGGAAAATCCTATCTAATGATTTTTCGGATAATACCTACCTATCCTAGACACTAGGTGTTTTCATATAAATAGATTTTGGGATAGGTGGTATTGGTCCATAGCTTCATCGTACATGACTTCTAAATACTTATACATTTGTAGTACAAATAAGCATATATGAAAAACAATTCAAGCATTTGATGCTCTAATCTTGATTAATCTTTCCCAAGATGTGCATAGTTCCTAAAACACTTAAGTGAAAATTTAGATCCACAAGTAGGAAATGTTTGTCATCATAAAAAGAGAGGATATGCTAATATCAAGTTCAGCCAACATACATAAATTCCTAATTATAATTTTCATGGGGCTGGAATGTGGAAGAATGTCTCACTTGTGACATTAAGGGAGAAGCCCTAATGGGGATGGTTTACCAATACAAGGATGCAATGATCATTCACAAGATATACTCATTCCCCTTCACCGGAGTCCATCTTTGTACTTTTGAATCTCCATGCATCCTCCCCAAGGATCATAAAAGGTAGACTTAGTCAACTACCTTTATGGAATTAGGGGCATCCTAAACTCATGGGCCAGTTCCACATCGACTCTCAATCTCAACACATGATGTCCTTTTGTATAGTGGAGAATTACTCTATTACCCATGTGCAATGACATATTTGTCATGAGATTATAGGGCATGTAGGTAAATCTACTCAAGGGATTCTTCCTCCCCTTCACCCACCAGGCCTTGCACAATCAACAACAGTTATGTGTCAACCCAGGGATTGACTATGGGCTCTATGTGATGGAAGTCATAAAGGCAGGTACCTTGGGCTTAGACAGGCCTCAACAAAGCTTCATGTCTTTGGAGATCATTTGAGGGTGACCGCTAGATTTAGTTGTGGGGTTTGGTTCTAGGAAAGTAAATCATAGGTAGGAAGGTAGTTCCTTACCTTAGATAGCATAGATGTGATCTGTTGGCATTGTTGTTAAGGTCTTGGGGAGTCTTTCCCATAATCTCACAAGGTATCACGAGGTTCAATACACAAACTCTAGTAAGGTGCTTCACATAGCAAGTGTTGAGAAGTGGAATGTCACCTTAAGGATTTCCTCCTCCCTCATGAGGGATAGGACCTCTTCTCAATATGCTAGTGGAGCTCCATGCCAAGGGAATCATTTGGAGATGGACTCCATTGTTAGAGAAAGGTAAAGGTTGTTGACAATGGTTGTGTGGATCGATGGATAGCCTCGCAGTGTCATGAGAGAAATTGAGAGTGGAGTTAATATGTGGGAATCATGAAGTGTATCTATGATCCTTTATATAGGGAAGGCATATAGGAGAGAGGATAGCCCTAGCTTCCTAGAATTTTAGGAATTGAGTAGTATAATAAATCGCAGAGATAATGGTCGAGCCATGGCTTATTAGCTTTGTTTTGTTTTCTTGAACTCAGTGGGACCAATTTTTGGAGATGTGATGGTATACAGAGATACAGTGGGTGGGTCCTCATTGGTCTCTCATCTGAAAGTAAATTATGATCCAACTTGTTTTGGATTGTCAATTCATAGAGCCAATCAGAGACCACATTGCACGGGGTCACACCTAAAGTCTGGACTCCTACACTTATCCTATCATTATTTATCAAATTGAATTCCTATCATCCTACTATGTATGATATATCCCATAACTTCTAAAACTACCAATACTTCTAGAAGCATCCAATTGGTACCAAACTTTCAGATCATCTTGCCATTAGGGTCATCTCAGATTAGACAAAGTTTGATATGAAAAAGGGCATGATAAATACTCATCTCTTACTAGGTCACCTAGGTCACAAATAATCATATTATTACCTCAAAACATAGGTTTATCTTCATCTAACCATTATCTGACGTTGAAATAGGTATTAGATCAATTTTGGTTTTTTTGTTACTCAAAACTTGTAATCCAAGCAAAGACTAGATAATTCTTTAATTAATTATCTAGGGATATTATTACTTTATAATCTCTTAGAATTTTGCATATTATCTCATAATTCATTTATCAATCAATCGACAATACTATTGGAATTAAGTTCTTACATGAGATATCATATTCTATAAAATGTGTCTCATGCACTATTTATAACTCAAAATGGTCCAATTGAGACTAACCTAGATTTTTGAGCTATTGTTCAAACCTAAACATTAAGAGACCCTATCTCATGGTTAACTAGAATGGTTGTGGAGTTATAAATATCCTAAAAATCAATGCCTTCCAATACACAAGTTTTAATTAAAAACATGGTTTGATGTCATTTCTGTGTGCATTGAAAGATCCCTTTGAGTAGGATTGCCTTTGAGTTTTACACATAACATTTCTGTTATGACCCACTCCATGATTAACCAGTAAAAACAGTGATTAGTGCATCATCATGTTGATTAAGTTAAGAAAGTGCTCAAGATGTGATTAGTGCTTTTATCAAGTGAGATAGTCTAATTAGCATGTTTTCTTGCATTGAGGTTGTATAGTATCTTGTTCTTGAAATTTTGCAAAAGAAATCGTTCGAATCAGACATCCGAGGAAAAAGATATGGCATTTTTAAGACTTTTGGATTGAATCTACAATTTTTCCATTAAATGACTTATAACCCCCTTCCTTTTTTTTATTTTTCCCTTATACCCTTTCTTCCCCAACTGACCAATGCCCAACATTCGTTAAGCGGCACCCAGCGCCTGATCGACCTGCAACAGAGGAGAAGAGACGATCGATTTTGGGACTCTTCACCTCCGACCAGCAGTGCCCACCCTTCTCCACCTTCTTCCCCTTCCTTCCTTCACCCTTTCCTTGCCCTAGTGGTGCCCTAGCGCCACTTGACCAGCAACAGTGCCGGCCGACCAACAGCAGGTGCTGCTTTGACCAAGCAGCAGCAACGGCGGCCGATTAGGGTCTTAAGAGGGCCGTTTCAGTGGCGCCCTACTTCCCATCTCCTCCTTCCTTCCTTTACCTTTCTCCTTGATCCATCCGACACCCAGCTAGTAAGGGCGACGCCCCTACCTAGCAGCAACAACATCTGCACAAAGTAGTGGCCATGGGTTGCTAGGGTACGAGTAGTAGTACCAAACATCGTTGTTGAGTTTGTCCTTGAGCCAAGACAAGGATTCACATCCAATAACCACAACTAGTAGCTAGTCCAGCCCCCTCTTCAACCTATACGTGAAGAAGGTCTGAACCTGGCTGAACCAGAGGTAGAAGATGACCCCACTGACGCCCAAAAATAGGACTCTGGATGCATTTCCAGTTGAATTGTGGTCACCTCACCCGCTGTGAGTATAATTTCACTCATTAAGCACGTATAACTCCAACAATCGGGTGTTTTTGGTTGAATCAGTGTTATTCATGGGTAACATGCACTTACCCAAGTGCCATGCAATGACGGTGTCGCCATATTTCTAATTTGCACGAATTTCTTAATTATGTTTGCATGACATTAATTGTTTGATTGATATGTGTGATTTGGATTACTGGAACTGCATGATTGATTAAAACCTAATTTGCTCAGTTTAAAAGTTGGAATCAGTAGCATACGATCAGTAGTTGTATGGTTTTAGTAGGCTATACATTTTTTCGTAATTTAATAGATGTACGGTTTCAAAGAAATGACAATGACATGAAAAGAGTTCAATAGAAACCAAGTTGCACACCCCCAGTTATATTTTATGTGAGTGTATTAATAATTATACGAATCGACGCGTTTCTCAAAGAAATCATTTGAAATTCTCAATTAATATTAATAATTCATGCCATGACAAGTAATAGACTTTTAATTGAGTTATGTGATGCATAACTTAGAATTTGGGTTGATGTGCTTGATTTTTGAGGAATTACAGATAATTTACAAGTGCTACTGATGGTTTCTAATATATCGAGTAATTAACTCTTGTTAGTGTGTGACGATGATCAATTGTATAATTCTAGCGTATATGAGCCAAGTTGATATGAGTTTAGTTAATTTAAGAAATTTCAATCTGTCTGCATGCATGGTATATGGATTACTCAGTAAATTACTATGTTTTTGAGTATACTGCTATGTCAGGTCTAGAATGATATTCATGTTGTGATTTGAACTGCAATTGAATAGACAAGATGCCATAGAAATACCAGAGTCGAGTATAAGTAAGAAAAAGATTCAACATAGTAAGAGTTTTTTAGGAAATAATAAAATTATAGATTTAAGGGCCCTGACACCGTAGAACCCCTATGTGAGGTCTGCTCCTTAGGGGTGAAACGACCTAACCCTGGTAGTGTCTAGTATATGGGGGTCGAAACGTGCTATCAGGTGGCACGGGGGGACGAAGCTCTAGGGGAACTCTCCTTAAATTATAGTTTATAGTGTCCAACATCAACCAGAATTCCTAGTGGCACTGGAGTACAGAAAAGTGTGTCCAACATCAACCAGAAGTCCTGGTGGCACTAGAGTACAGAAAAGCCAATAGGTGGCTTGACTCTCTGCCTGTATGCTCAGGTTAGAGGAGGAATCCAATTTACGGCAAAATAGGAGTGCCGAGGCTTGAGAGCCAGTTTGTCTATTGCAGACCAGGAGAGTAGTCAGACTTAGCTATCCTGGGGTGTCAGCTAAGTCTTGTACGGTGGGATCGTAGTTCGCTATGAGTCTTCATATGTAGGGTACACTACATATGATCATGGCATAAGATAAAATATGTTCATATAGGTTCACAGAGTTTCTTATAAGTTAAAGAGTTAAGAAATATTTGAGTTAGTTTCACAGTAGTTGTCCTTTAAATGAAATTTTAGTATTCTCTATTATTTAATCATATCTATAGCTTTACAACAGTTGTTATCTTAATGAAATGTTGACATCTCCTTTCTTTTAAATTATATTGTTTAGATATGCTCAGTATAGTATTATCTTGTATTTTATTCCAATTAATAAACATAAAATGAGTTATCTGTGATGGTCGGGTGAAATTCTATTCACTGAGCCAGTAACTCACCAACCTACTAAAACATTTTTCAGGTCAGCGTCAACACAAGGAAGCTGAAGGATCATATCACCCAAGTTCTTAGAAGGTAGTTCGTAGTTAGATAGAGGTCTCTTAGTCCTTTCCCCTCAATCCTTGGGCATGTGGTGTGGTAGAGAGAGAATGTATTGTAACATGTAAACTAGTTTTAAGTTATCTGTTGTGCTTTATATTCCGCATGAAAAATGTAATGTGATGTTTAAATCTTCTTTATCTACCTAGTAATGTAAATATTAGTTGCTTCTGTAGTTTAGTAAGATTTCAGTTTATTCCAAGTCATAAGATTTTCCTTTAAATTAATTTTAAGTGATTAAGAAAAGAAAAAGTTAAGGGTGATCTTTGTATTACGTTAAATCCTCAATTTATGCCCTCATCTCATGATTAGTGGTAATTGTGAGATCGGGGTGTAACAACTTTTAGTATCAGAGAAAAGGTTTGAGTATGTAGTTACTCTAAGTCAAGGTCAGGGGATGATAAGAGACCAATAGGATTAGGACTTAGGTGTTATCCTTCTAACTACAATTTTCTAACATGAAGTGTTCTGTTATACTATTGCAGATGGCAGGAAGAGGATGTGGTCATGAGGACCAAGCTGAGAGGCACATTGGACCTGATCCTCAAGAGATGGGTCCAGGTGGTGGAGTTGATGTGGATGAGGCATCAAGGATGTACAAGATGTTTCTTGAGACCAGGGAAAAGTATAAGATGGAGAGGCGAGCTTCTACCTCGAGCAGCAAGGACCTGATGAGATCCTATGAGCTGGTTAAGAAGCTTGGAGGCACTGAGTTCGTTGGAACTACAAACCGTGCAATGGCAGATGAATGGATGAGACAGTTAGAGAAAGTGTTCTGTCTAATGGAGCTGTCTGAGGTAAGACAAATCAATAACACCGTTTATTTGGTTAAAGGTGATGCAGAGCTTTGGTGTCATGGAGTGGAAGATAAAAGGAGGAACATGGTATTTACTTGGAAGGATTTCGTTGATGAATTTCATCTTAAGTACTACCCACCTACCTTTCCGAGTGAGAAGATAAGACAGCTGCAGAACATCAAACAAGGGAATATATTAGTGGGAGAGTATGAGGCATATTTCACTAGGTTGGAAAATTTCTACCCGCAGCTCATCCCAGACAACGTGGAAAAGTGTAGAAGATTCCAGGAAGGATTGAGGTCTAAAATTCGGCATAGTATAGCTGCAATTGGCCGAAGAGACAGAGAGAACTTCGGAGAATTTCTTGAAGTAATAAGACATGTAGAGGATTCTATGAACGCTGATAAGCGTTTTGAGAATAGAAAGAGACCCAGAGACTTCAGTAGAGGACAGCCTAGTAGTGATCACCGAGGAAGTGGTGGTGGGTTCTTCTCAAAGCTTGGACGTGGTTTTGGCTATTTCAGTAAACAAGGATCTGAAGATGTGATATCTTCTCAGAGTAGGGGAAGATCTAGTCTAGGGAGATGGAGCAATATGCCAAGAGGAAGGTCATATGGATCATCAGCTTCAGTGACATGTCCTCTAAGGAGAGAGGTACCGAGATGTGATATCTATGGGAAGCCGCACTCTGGTCAGTGTTGGGGTGCAGATGTTTAGGGTTTTCACAACTGCGGACATGTTGGACACTTTAGAAGGCAAGGTCCTCAGCTTCAGCAAGTGGCGCCATAGGGTTCCCAGTCATAGTCCCAGAATGTCCTGAGATAGGCTCTGATGAATGCAAATTCATCATGATTTAAAGTCGCCATCTTGGGCTCAATTCAACTCAATACTTTCACTTTCATCTATTAAATCTTACAAAATGCAAGATTGCTTAATTTATTCAATTATCAAGGTTATTAACTAGGTTTACATCAATTTCATACATATTATGCTGGTCACGATGAGGGTGAACCTTCAGCTAGAGCCCACTTTCACTCAACCCTAGATCTACCTTCACTCCAGATCCTCTCATCCTTGGTCTTGACCAAACAGTTTCATCCATTCGGTTTGGACATCATTCGGTCTCCACCATCTTTCAGTCTCAAAACTGCGGGCTTCCTACACCATCAGATCCCCGATCTATGATCCTCATTCACTCCCTCCTATCATTTTGCCCTAATGGTTTTCCCCTTTCATACGGTCTCAAGACCGTTTGGGCAGTCGCCTACCCAAGACCGCATGGAACCCTGATCGTGCCTCTACTCAACTTGCTTCTCGACGCACCTGCTTCCTCCGCCTCTGTCTTCTTCTTCCTTCCTCTATGACCTACAACCCTAGACCTACAACCACCTCCATCGACTACCTGCTCAACTACAACAATGATCACCTCTGTGTTGCCTTCCTCCGCATCACCTTTCTCCCTTGCCCACGCCTTCTTATACTATCCACGGCGCCAAAGATATCCACCACAACGACCCCCTTTCTTCCTCCCCTTCTTCATTCCCGCCATAGGCCACCACCTACAAAACCTAGCCCTCGACACCCTACACCGCCCCCACCACTCTTACGGTCCTAGTCTCTGCTCTCCATATGGTTTCGAGACCGTGTGGCGGCAAACGATCTTCAAGACCGTATATCCTTCACTCACCAGCAAGACCGTTTGGACGTCTATCACGAAATGCCGAGAACGTGAGACCGCGCAAGTCCTAGCAGTCTGCAAGATCATTAGGCCAATAGCAGGTACACCGAGACCATTTGGACAAGGTTGTGAAGATCCCAGGACTGGTTGAAGTCGAGATTATTTAGAGGCGAAGACCATTTGGATGCAATCACGCAAGACCGTTTGGTCTTTATACAAGACCGTGAGGTTACTAATCGGTCTCAAAGACCGTTTGGATGAGATTCCCCAAACCATTAAGAAAAAGCAAACGGTCTTCCAAACCATTTAAACTCAAGACCATGAGCAAATATTAAGAGTCCAAACTATGAAAATTGCAAGAGGACCCAAATCGTGAAGACCCCATCCAGGCCTATAAATAGGACCAGTAGGGTCCCCATCTGGGGTATCAGACCCAGGACACCGATAGGCTGCTTGAACATAGGTTCGATCCCATGTACATCCACGCCATTGTCACTTCGCCTGCTGCTCCTCTTGCTGCAAGCAAGGAGGTCAAGACGAGAAATAAGGTGGAGAAGAAGATCTACCCGGTCTGCCTTGGTGGTTCTTCCTCCTCATCCAGATCTACTCTGAAACGACGTAGAAGACCACATCATCTTCGTCGAGCTGTGACTACATTTTGCATCATTCTCATGGCAGAACCTTCCCTCTCTCTTATTCTTCTTGTTTCTCACATCATGAGCGAGTAGTTCTTTTTCACTGGGGTGCGGGGACTAGCCCCACTGCCCATTCTTACATGTTCTCTTGTTAAACATTCCATGGCATGTATATAACATTTTATTTCATTGTTAATCGTCGATGATTGCTTGTAGCTTGATCATCTTTTTGCTTTTATCTTATTCTTTCCTTTGTTACGAGAACTTCAATATGTAGGATAGGATGTCAATTAACGCGGTTGACTCCCTCACTAGAAATAGAAAGGGATTCCTTGAGGTCGTAAGTGTATGATCCATGAGGGGACGGGCCATCTAGCCCATGGTGATGCTTCTGTGTGCCTAACGCCTGTATAGGGGGCCCACAACTTCAGTTGGATATCTGTATCTTCAGAACCGTAAGCATCACCTTAGGCATCAGATGTCTCATCACCATCTGGATCATGCACTTACAGTTCCAAAGATACAAATATCCAACTAAAGCTATGGCCCCCCTATACTGGTGTTAGGCACACAGAAGCGTCACTGTGGGCTAGATGGCTTGTCCCCTCACGGATCATACACTTACGACCTCAAGGAATCCCTTTCTATTTCTAGTCAGGGAGTCAACCGCATTAATCAACATCCTATCCTACATATTAAAGTTCTCGCAACATAGGAAAGAACAAGATAAAAGCAAGCAGGTGATCAAGCTACAAGCAATCATCGATGATTAACAACGAAATGAAATGTTATATACATGCAATGGAATGTTTAACAAGAGAACATGTAAGCATGGGAAGCGGGGCTAGTCCCTGCACCCCAGCGAAAAAGAACTACTCACTCATGATGCGAGAAATAAGAAGAACAAGAGAGAGGGAAGGTTCCACCATGAGCATGATGGAGAAGGTAGTCGCAGCTTGGTGAAGATGATGTGGTCTTCTACATCGTGTCGGAGTAGATCTGGATGAGGTGGAAGAACCACCAAGGTAGACCGGGTAGATCTTCTTCTCCACCTTCTTTCTTGTCTTGACTTCCTTGCTTGTAGTAAGAGGAGCAACAGGCGAAGTGACAATGGCGTGGATGTACGTGGGATCGAACCTATGTTCAGGCATCCTGTTAGCGTCCTGGGTCCGATACCCCAAATGAGGACCCTGTTGGTCCTATTTATAGGCTTGGATGGGGTATTCACGATTTGGGTCCTCTTGCAATTTTCATAGTTTGGACTCTTAATATTACCTCACGGTCTTGAGTTTAAACAGTTTGGAAGACCGTTTGCTTTTTCTTAACGGTTTGGGGAATCTCATCCAAATGGTCTTTGAGATGGATTAGTAACCTCACAGTCTTGTATAAAGACCAAATGGTCTTGCGTGATTACGTCCAAATGGTCTTCGCCTCCAAACGATCTCGAATTCAACCGGTCCTGGGATCTTCATGACCTTGTCCAAATGGTCTCGACATCCCTGCTGCTAGCCTAACAGTCTTGCAGACCGCTAGGACTTGTGCGGTCTCACTTTCTTGGCATCTCGCGGTAGCCGTCCAA
Source organism: Alisma plantago-aquatica (assembly GCA_963693085.1). Lineage (NCBI taxonomy): Eukaryota > Viridiplantae > Streptophyta > Magnoliopsida > Alismatales > Alismataceae > Alisma > Alisma plantago-aquatica. The sequence continues at coordinate 66,906,071 of OY856413.1, read as the reverse complement.
ATGGTCTTGCTGGTGAGTGAAGGTTATACGGTCTCGAAGATCGTTTGCCGCCACACGGTCTCGAAACTGTGTGGAGGGCAGAGACCAAGACTGTGAGAGAGGTGGGGGCAGTGCAGGGCATTGAGGGTTAGGTTTTGCAGGTGGTGGTCTGTGGTGGGAATGAAGAAGGGGAGGAAGAAAGGGGGTCACTGCGATGGAGATCTTTGGCATCGTAGATGACAGAAGAAGGCGTGGGCAAGCGAGAAAGGTGCTACGGAGGAAGGCAGCGCGGAGGTGATCATTGTTGTAGTTGAGCAGGTAGTCGATGGAGGTGGTTGCAGGTCTAGGGTTGCAGGTCGTAGCGGAAGGAAGAAGAAGATAGAGGCAGAGGAAGTAGGTGCGTCGGGAAGCAGGTTGAGCAAAGGCACGATTAGGGTTCCATGCAGTCTTGGGTAGGCGGCTGCCCAGACAGTCTTGAGACCATATGAAAGAGGAAAACCATTAGGGAAGAACGATAGGAGGGGGTGAATGAGGACCGTAGATCAGGGATCTGATGGTGTAGGAAGCCCACGGTTTTGAGACCAAAAGATGGTGGAGACCAAATGATGTCCAAACCGAATGGTCAAGACCATTTAGTCAAGACCAAGGATAAGAGGATCTTGAGTGAAGGTAGATCTAGGGTTGAGTGAAAGTGAAACCCAACTGAAGGTTCTCCCTCATCATGACCAGCATAATCTGCATGAAATTGATGTAAACCTAGTTAATAACCTTAATAATTGAATAAATTAAGCAATCTTGCATTTTGTAAGATTTAGTAGATGAAAGTGAAAGTATCGAGTCGAATTGAGCCCATGATGGCGACTTTAAATCATGATGAATTTGCATTCATCAAAACACCCTGAACTTAAATGTTGCTCTTCCTCGAGTAACAAAAAATCTGAAACAGTCGCCAAATGAATACTTTCAACTCATGTGGTTGCCTCATCTTCACATCATGATTGTTTTCTTTCTACTCAGGATGACTAAGCATCTCAACTTTCTGAGATCACAGAACACATCTTACCATATCTTCGTTCCTGAGTTTGTTTTCCAACATCGCTTCCTTCTCACTTTTTTCCAACAACAAACATTTCTAAGAGTTTTATAAGAGTCCAGAGATACCCGTAGAACAACAAGTGTGCATCTGATCTGACACTGGTGTTTTTTAGGATAGTGAGGCATTCATTATGCCTTTAGGTAGAAAAGGGAGTGAAGGGTGGTATGGAAGGAAGAAATAAATCTCTCCTCTATTCGACTCGAGATTTTTATTTTATGATTGCATTTTTTGTGCAAATCTCTCCTCTATTTGATTCAAGATTGCATTTTCTTTTTGTGTGCACATTGGCATCTTTTCTTGGTGGTACGCCCCTATTTATTAGTGAGGGGTATGGAAGAAGCAGATATAGAGGGAAGTGGTATGCCACCCTGAACTTAGGGTTTGGCACTATTTTGGCTATTTTGTTTCTTTTTTGATGGACGTAGGGGTACGAAGATGATGGAAGAAGTGTAGAAGAGAGTTTAGATCAGAATGTAACTTGATATACAATTCCTTGCACCAAGTCATTCTCTTTATCGTACTCTGCTCAAATAATGACTTGATGAGGATCAGGTGGAGATTCCATGTTATTGTTCTATTTATCAGTTAGGAAGCATGACGTGTTTGATCCCTATTAGTTCGACAGACACTTGCCATTTTTGCAGAAGGATCATGATGTTAGGATTCATAAGATTCACAAGATGATTTCAATCAATAGGCTAATTTTCAGAAAATGGCCCTTTTGAGGATCTGCTTCGAATAAAGAGGGTATAATGATGCAAAGAAAAGCACAGAGAGAAAAACTAGACAGCTAGGTAATGGCTATTATTGAAATGAAAAAGTGTCAAAACTTCATCAAGTTTCTGTTCAATATCTTTGAAAAACTTTTAAAATTTTTGAATTTTTTTATCAGATAAAAAATGCAACGATGAAATCTTAAGTCTGAAATAGATGGGTGGAGGTGGAAAGTAAAGTACATACCACCCAACTTAGAAATTTGCTCGTACCGAGCAAACTTTAAATCTGAGATGGAGGGGAAAATTCATGTCGGTTGGACCACCAGATGTGGTTGCGTTCTGATCAGCGTGTATCCTCCATCTAAAAATCTCAAAAACGAAGACTAGTTAGAACTTAAGATAGCATTTGGCGATGCAAATTTTTATTTAGTGCAAAATTTTCTAAAAAGTAAAAACAAAATTAAGGAAATTTTCTAATTCAAAATTAAAAGTAAAAATTAAATTATTGATCGAGTTGCCTCCCGACAAGTGCCTTTATTTTATGTTGATGGTTCGACTTGATTCCTTCAACTTTACGATGCATATGTTGGATTGGTGAGTTCCAGCATTGCTTCAGTGCTTGTGTCATCTGAGGTGAAATATCTCTTCAAGCGTTGACCATTAGCTACAAATTCGCCTGACTTTTCACTCCATAAAGAGAAAACACCATGTGGGGAGATGCTCTTGACAATGTAAGGTCCAGACCAGCGAGAACGGAGTTTTCTTGGGAATAACTTCAGTCTTGAGTTGAACAATAGAACTTGGTCTCCTACTTGTATGTCCTTTCTTTTCAGATGACCATCGTGCCAAAGTTTCGTGCGTTCTTTATAGATTTGTGCATTCTCATAAGCTATCATTCAGAGTTCTTCCAGCTCCTGGAGTTGCAAAATCTTATCTTGGCCTGCTTTCTTCATATCAACATTCAGTTGTTTTATTGCCCACCATGCTTTGTGTTGGAGTTCTACAGGTAGGTGGCATGACTTTCCATAGATCAATCGAAATGGTGTAGTTCCAAGAGGAGTCTTAAAAGTAGTTCGGTAGGCCCACAAGGTGTCATTGATTTTCACTGATCAATCTTTTCAATTGTGACCTCTTGTCTTTTCCAAGATATCCTTGAGTTGACGGTTAGAAACCTCTACCTGTCCACTTGTCTAGGGATGGTAGGGTGAGGCTACCTTGCGTGTTACACCATATTTTCTCAGTAAGGCTTCAAAACTTCTTTCTAGAAAATGAGATCCTCCGTCGGATATCACAGTGTATGGGACTCCGAAATGGGGAAAAATAATATCTTTGAATATCTTGATGACGGGTTTGGAATCGCTAGTGACGGTCGGTATGGCCTCAACCCATTTTGAGATATAATCTACCGTGACTAGGATGTAGGAAAATCCATTTGAGGATGGGAATGGACCCATGTAGTCCACACCCCAAACATCAAAAATCTCAGTTTCTTGCCACAACTTGAATGACATCTCATCTCTTTTTGTTATGTTACCCGTTCTCTGACATTTGTCACATGGTAAAACAAAATTCTAGGAATCTTTGGATATGGTTGGCCAAAAGAAACCACATTGCAAGACTTTCAAAGCAGATTTATTAGAACTCATATGGCCTCCAACTGGGCCTGAGTGACATTGCTCTAAAATGAGTTGGGCTTCCTCCTTAGTGATACAACGTCTGTAGAGACCATCAACACAGATCTTGAATAGGTACGGCTCATCCCAGTGATACTATTTCACATCGTGCATGAATTTCTTTAGTGCATTCCCGGTGCATTTAGGGTGGATGACACCAGCGACAAGGTAGTTCACATAGTCTGAGTACCATGGGGAAACTTCTGAGACTTTCATAAATTGGTCATCCAGAAGAGAATCATTAATCGAGATCTTCTCAGTTTCCATAGTGTGAATACGACTGAGATGGCTTGCCATGACATTCTCTGTACCCTTCTTATCTCTTATCTCTAGATCAAATATTTGCAAGAGGAGAATCCATCTAATCAACCTAGGTTTAGCATCTTTCTTCACAGGAGGTAACAGATAGTAGCATGATCCGTATAGACAATGAATTTTGAACCAATGAGATATGATCTGAACTTGTCAAAGGAATACACGACTGCAAGGAGTTCCTTTTCAGTAGTCACGTAGTTCCTCTGAGCTTCATCGAGGGTCTTAGATGCATAGTAGATTACATAATGTTTCTTCTCTATATATTGGCCTAAAACAGCACCCACAGCGTAATCACTGGCATCACACATAATTTCAATTGGGTGATCCCAATTGGGAGCTCTGATGATGGGTGTTGTTGTAAGGGAATGCTTCAGGTTATTGAAACTCTTGACACATTCTTCATCAAAATGGAAATCAGCGTCCTTTAGCAACAAATTCGTCATCGGCTTGGTTATCTTAGAGAAATATTTTATAAACCGTCTGTAAAAGCCTACATGACCAAGGAAAGCGCGGACTTATCTTATATTTGTCGGGATAGAGAGTTTGGAAATCACTTCGATTTTCACTCTGTCTACTTTGATACCTCTACGACTGACTCTATGGCCAAGGACAATTCCTTCCCTTACCATAAAGTGACACTTTTCCCAATTTAACATGAGATGTGCTTCTTCACAATGTTTAAGGATAAGGGAGAGATGCTTCAGGCATGAGTCATATGAATTTCCATATATGGAAAAATCATCCATAAAAAATTCCATTATAGTTTCAGTGAGACCCGCGAATATAGCTGCCATGCAACGCTGGAAAGTTGCAGGCACATTGCAGAGGCCGAACGACATCCTTATAAAGGCATATGTTCCAAACGGGCAAGTAAAAGTTGTTTTCTCTTGGTCATCTAGATGTATAGGAATTTGATAGAATCCAGAGTAACCATCGAGATAGTAGAAATATTCTTGGTGAGCCAATCGTTCTAAGACTTGGTCAAGAAAAGGCATCGGGAAATGATCCTTTCGGGTTGCCTTATTCAACTTCCTGTAATCAATACACATCCTCCACCCGGTGACTGTTCGAGCGGGGATGAGTTCATTGTCTTCATTCCGTATCACAGTAGTTCCACCTTTCTCCAGGACAACATGCACGAGACTCACCCATGGCGAGTCAGATATCACATAAATGATTCCAGTAGTAAGCAGTTTAATGACTTCACAGAGGACTACTTCCTTCATGTTTGGATTAAGCTTCCTTTGATGTTCAACGGTAGGCTTGTGATCTTCCATCATGGGGATTTTGTGCATGCAAAGCACTTGACTCACCCCGGTGAGATCACTCATCTTGTAGCCAATGGATTTTCTTCTTTCCTTTAATTCTGTCAGGAGTTTATCTTCTTGTTCGGTTGTTAGGTCAGAATTTATAATGATTGGGCAGACCTTGAGATCATCCAAAAACATGTACTTCAATCCTTCGGGTAGGGGTTTCATTTTAGGGGCTTTTGGTTTCTCGCTCAGTTCTTCAGTAACATTCACAGCCCTGAGTTCCTCAAATTTGGCTTTAGGATCTTCTTCAGCAGTGTCGAGGTGGTGAACAAGATTTTTCATTTATTCGTCAACTGAACTTTCTACATTTGGATTAGTCAGAGCCACTTCTAAAGGATCTTCTTGTTTATAATCCTCTTGCGTGAGGAGTGACATCTGCTCTATGCACTCAATCAAGTATACTTCTTCTTGAATGCTTGGTCTTTGCATACTTTCAAAAACTTTGAACTTGAGAGTTTCTTTGCCTAGTCTAAGCAACAAGGTTCCTACTTCAACATCAATCAGAGCTCTTACAGTGGCAAGGAATGGACGGCCAAATATGAGAGGGTATCTGGCGTCTTCTTTTATGTCCATAATGAAAAAGTCACATGGAACATAGGAATCTTTGCCTACCTTGATAGGTACATCTTCAATGATTCCCAAAGGAAGAGTCACGGTGTTATCTACAAGTTGTATGGTCATGTCAGTTGGGAGCAGTTCAGCAAACCCTAGCCTTTTACAAAGGCTAAGTGGCATGGTAGAGATTCTAGAACCAAGATCTGCCAATCCTTTCTTACATGAAGAGTCACCGATATGGCATGAAATCCCAAAGGATCCTGGATCTTTCTACTTCTTTGGCATCTTACTCTGAATAATGTCAGAAGTGGTCATTGCTAGCTTGACTGTCTCGTATTCTTCATTTATATACTTTCTTGTCAGGAGAGACTTTAAGTACTTTATCCATGCTGGTATTTCAGCCAGCGCATCAAGAAAGGGTATATCAACATGGAGTTTCTTCATGGCTTCTTTGAACTTGTTGAATCGAGTGTCAAGCCTTGTCTGCCTTAAACAAGTTGGGAAAGGTATACGAGGCTTGTACACTGGCACATCCAGCTCAGGTGTTTCTTTAGCTTCTGTGAAGGTATGTTCTTCAGAACTTGCCTTGTCCATTTTATCAGCAGTTACTGCCCTTTTTGGTTGGGACTCGAGTTTTGTAGAGTCTTGGACAACCACAAAGTCACCCTTGTCAGTAATAACCACAGGTGTCTTGACAGGAGGATCAGAATAATCTTTTCTGGACTTGGTGGTGACAACCTTCAGTTGTTCTGGGTGCTTAGGATTGTTCTCTGGTTGGCCAACAAAGGTTCCAGTAGGTGGCTTCATGCTAGCTGCAAGTTGAGCTAGTTGAGATTCAATAGCCTTCTGATGGGCTTGCTGGTTAGCTATCATGGTCTGCTGTGACTGTAACATCTTCTCAATGGCTGACAGCTTGTCATCAGGAGAGATGGGACTAGCTTGTTGTCCTTGTTGTTGATAAAGGACTTGGTTTGGATTCTGGAACTAAGAATTGTTTTGATAATTGTTGTAGTTCCTATTCTGAAAGTTACCCCTAAAATTTCCTTGATTTTTGAAATTTTGTTGTTGATTATACAGAATCCTGGTGGGCCTCGTTGCTGATTATTTGAACCAAGTTGTCATGAGTTTTCTGCTCCTGAAGGATTTCCATATTGAAAACCAGGATGGTTCCTATTCTGATTTGGATTGTAGTATCCTTGACCAGGGATGGTGTTGACGACATTAAGATTTTCCATTTGACCATTATCTCCTTGGCCACAAACGTTGCTCAAAACAACATCATAGAGAACATTGCAAGCTAGCTTAGAATGATCAGTGCCTTTACATGCTTCATAGAACAGTGAAGTTGACTTGATCTGTTCTTGTTGTTGAGGGAGTGAATGTCTTCTTTCATAGGCAGCAAGGGACGATTTGATATGGTCTTTCTTGGCAACTAAGAGTTTGAGGGTTTCAACGATAGACTTGTACTCAGGAATAGCTTCAACCATAGCTACCTTCAACACTCCTTTACCTACAGATCTATCCCAATTAGCTTAATTTTCAGCTCCAAGGGTGACAACCTTCCATGCGCTGTCATAACTCTAACGCATGAAGTTTCCTCCAGATGATGAGTCTAAAAACCTCTTGATATCATCATCCACACCCCTATAGAAAATCTCAATGAGTTGATTCTTAGGAATACCATGGTGTGGACACTTGTATAGAAGATTTTTGTATCTTTCCCATGCTTTAGTAAGGGATTCTCCAGAGACCTAAGTGAATTGAGTTATGCGTCCCTTGATTTCATAAGTGAGAGAAGGAGGGTAGAATTTTTCCAGAAAAACATTTTGAAGTTGCTCCCAGGTGGTGATGGGCTCGCATTGCAAAGAATTGTACCAACTTATGGCTCTATCAGTAAGAGAATAATTGAAGAGACGGAGTCAGATGGCATCGTCAGATACACCATTTTGCTTTGTCATAGCACATAGATCAATAAACCGCAGAAGATGTTCCTGACTATCTTCTCCTTGCTTACCATAGAATGGGTTGTTTTGAAGCAAGGTGATCCAATGTGCCCTTATCTCGAAGTTTGGAGCGTTAATGGGAGGAGGTTGTACTAGATGATGAACATCAACATCTTTAGGGATTGAGAACTCCCTAAGGTCCTTCTGCAGTTCTGCTGCTTGAGCTGCTCGGATCTCTATTTCAACTGCAGCTCTGGCTTCTTACATAAGCCTCTCTCTTTGTTCAGCAAGGGCTTGAGCAACCCTTTGGGCTATTTCCTCTTCTTGAGCCATCCTTGCTTGGTTCTCTCTATTCTGACGACAAAAGGTTCTATCTATCTCAGGATCAAAGCTAGTAGTGAGACCGAGACTATTTGAGCGGTGAATGCACTAGTCTTTGTTGGTACCTGGGATGGAAAGATTTTTCAGAAATGAGATTGACGGAGTAGAACCGAATTCAAGTAGATGATCAATTGTTTCAAAAGAAAAAGCAAAATCCTAGATTAGCCTTAAAGGAACTACATTTGACTAATTGATTTTGGTTGTTCCTGACAATGGTGCCAGAATTTGACGTGGTTTATTATTGCACTAACGAATTCACTCGGGGTTGAAATCCCAGAGTTTTTACCAAAACCTTATGCAATAATACCATCCGCAAGCGGACGGGTCTTATCATAGTATAGTTAAGGATCGAATCCCAAGGGATAATGTTTTTAAGAATCATCACTAGTCTAGTTTAGCTCAAGTATGACTAATATTTAGAACAAAGTTTTGATTTGAGTTTAACTAAACTAATTGCAAGAAAATAAAGAGCAAGATTAAAGTTTGATATAGATTAATGATATGCAATCACTGGGGTGGTCTCGGGTTTCACCACCACTACTCATGCAAACATATTCAATCACAAACATCCAAGCAAGATCTAACTATCCAAATAGAATTGTTGTGAACCCTCCCTGAGGGATGTTTAGGTTTTCTCCAACTGGAGGAGCGGGTTCTTCAGTGGCTTCAGGTTCCCGAGGAGGAGGAGCACCCAGTGGAAGGGAAGGACAATGAGGACATCATGGGAGAGGAAGAGCTTCAGGACGCTTCTTCTCTCTGACACAACAAGAAGGTATTGTTTCTTCCCGAGTAATTATAGGAGAAATTCTCTTCTTTAATAACATTATAGTTACGGTTTTGATAGATCCGGGTTCTACTCACTCATTTATATAGAGTTCTTTAGCTTGTGAGCTTAACCTATTAACCCAGGAGTTACCGGTTGAGTTGTTGTTGAGGGTTCTGTTAGGTGAACCGGCAGTGTTGACAGAGTATTGTCTCAGATGTTTATTGACCTTTGGTGGTTACACCATTGCGGGTAATCTTATACCCCTAGATATTAAATCTTTTCAAGTTATCTTGGGTATGGATTGCCTAGAGACGTATCGAGTTCAACTCACTGTTGGAAGAAGGAGGTTGTCTTTCAATAGGGTGGATTTTCTTGTGTCTTTTATGGAGACAGGAAAGTTTGGCCTATGTGTATCATATCAGCTGCTGTAGCTGATAAGATGTTGTAGAAAGGTTGCGATGCATTCTTGTCACATGTAGTAGATACTAGAAAAGAAAAGAACACAGTCAGCCTATGGGATGTGCTAGTGGTCTGTAAGTTCCCAGATGTTTTCCCAGATGAGTTGCCAAGTCTACCTCCTGAAAGAGAGATAGACTTTGAGATCTGGGTATTTCCAGGTAGTCACCCTGTAGCACTGCCAGCTTACAGAATGGCACATGCAGAGTTGAAGGAACTAAAGATCCAGCTATAGGAGTTACTGGATAAGGGTTTCATTTGACTTATTTCTTCTCCATGAAGAGCTCCAGTCTTGTTTGTGAAAAAGAAAGATGGTACTATGAGGCTATGTATAGACTACAAACAGTTGAATAAGATCACCATCAAGAATAAGTACTCGTTGTCAAGGATAGATGATCTGTTTGATCAGTGGCATGGAACGACGATCTTTTCTAAGATAGACTTGAGATCTGGATATCATTAGTTGAGGATAAAGGCTTCAGATATTCCTAAGTTGTCTTTCAGAACAAGATACAAGCATTGTGAGTTTCTGGTCATGTTGTTTGGACTGATTAATGCCCCAGCAACTTTCATGGATATGATGAACCAAATTTTCAAACCATTTTTAGATCAGTTCATAGTATTTTTCATAGATGACATTCTGATTTATTCCAGAGATGATGAGCAACATCTGAGGATAGCATTACAGTTGTTGAGACAACACCAGTTATATGCTAAGTTCAGTAAGTGTGAGTTCTGGTTAGCTGAGGTGTCTTTTCTTGGACATGTCATCTCAGGAGATGGAGTAAGTGTTAACCCTAAGAAAGTTGAGTTTGTTCTATAGTGGGAGCAGCCTAAGACTCCTACTGAGATCAGAAGCTTCTTAGGATCGATAGGTTACTACAGGAGGTTCATCTAGAACTTTAGTGTTGTAGTATCACCTCTGACACGCTTAACGAGAAAGAATGCACCGTTTGTCTGGTCAGACAACTGTGAGAAGAGTTTTTAGATCTTAAAGAAGAGATTGACTACAACATCGGTGTTGATCCTACCCAAGACAGGTAAAGGTTACACAATGTTTTGTGATGCTTCTAGGAGAGGTTACGCTGTGTGTTGATGCAGGAAGGCAAAGTAGTAGCTTATGCATCTAGACAGCTTAAGAAGAATGAGGAGAATTGCCTGACACATGATTTGGAGTTAGCTGTTGTAGTTCATGCTCTTAAGACATGGTGTCACTATCTTTATGGTGAGTCATGTCAGGTGTTTACGGATCATAAGAGTTTGAAATATATTTTCACCCAGAAGGATCTGAATCTTAGACAGCGAATATGGTTAGAATAGATCAAGGATTATGATGTGATGATAGATTATCATCCTGGTAAGGTGAATGTGGTAGCAGATGCCCTGGGCAGGAATTCAAGTTCAACAATTAATGTATTCTCTATGGCATGTTTTAGGAGAGACATGCTAGTAGAGATGCGGAAGTTGAACTTAGACTTAGGGGTGATAGAGGAGAGTGGTTTGATTGCACAGATGCAAGTCAAACCTACTTTTTATTATCAGAACAAGGGACTTCAGTAGAGTGATAGTGAGTTACAGTAGATCATGCAGGATATGACAGAGGGAAAGAGACTAGAGTTCAGGTTTTTAGATGATGGTTTGTTGTATCAGCATGACAGGTTGTGTGTACCTGGAGATAGTGATTTGAAAGAAAGGAGTCTTGAGGAAGGACATGCATCGATGTATACTATGCATCTAGGCAACACTAAGATGTACATGAATCTCAAGGAGTTGTACTGGTGGTTAGGTATGAAGAAGGGTATAGCTGAGTACGTGGCTAGATGCAGTGTGTGCCAGTAGGTTAAATCTGAGCATAAGAAACCTACAGGTACCTTGCAATCTCTTCCTATACCAGAGTGGAAGTGGGAACATATCACAATGGATTTTGTGGTAGGGTTGCCCAGGACACCTAGAGGTTGTGACCCGATATGGGTGATTGTAGATAGAATGACTAAGTCTGCTCACTTTCTTCCTATTAAGTCAACCTTTAATGTCCCGAAGTTGGCTAAGATATACATAGATGAGATAGTCAGGCTGCATGGTATCCCAATTTCAATTATATCAGATAGAGATCCTAAGTTCACCTCCAGGTTTTAGAATCAGTTGCATCGTGCTTTGGGCACAAAGTTGAGGTTCAATACATCTTTTCACCCGCAGACGGATGGTCATTCAGAGAGGACCGTTCAGACTCTTGAGGACATGCTGAGAGCATGTGTCTTGCATTTCAGTGGAAGTTGGGAAGAACACTTGAGTCTTATAGAATTTGCATACAACAATAGTCACCATTCCAGTCTTGGTATGGCCCCGTATGAAGCTCTGTATGTAAGAAAGTGTAGATCACCCATATGTTGGTACGAGGTGGGTGAAAAAGAGATTCTTGGACCAGAGATAGTGGATTTGACTACAGAAAAGATTACAATGATCAGAGAACAGTTGAAAGCTGTACAAGACAGGCAGAAGAGTTACACTGAGAAGATATGTAGACCTCTTGAGTTTGAGTTTGGTGATGAAGTGTATTTGAAAGTTTCACCATGGAAAGGAGTGTTGAGGTTTGGTAAGAGAGGCAAATTGACTCCTAGGTTTATGGGCCCATATCCTATCATTGAGAGGATTGGACCTGTACCCTACAGGTTGGACTTTCCATCTGAGCTGGCTAATCTACATGATGTGTTTCATGTATTGATGCTGAAGAAGTGTTACCCTAGTACAAAGAAGATAGTGGTCCCAGAACCTGCACAACTCAGATCATATGTGTCCTATGTTGAAGGACCTATTCAGATAGTTGATCGAAGGATCAAGAAGCTAAAGAATCGCGAGATACCGTTAGTGAAAATTCTGTGGAGGAACCACAACCTAGAGGAAGCCACGTGGGAGCTTGAGTCCGAGATGCGTAACAAGTTTCCTTTTCTCTTTTAGGAATTTTGGGATGAAATTCTTATAAGGGAGGGAGATTGTTACGACCCACTCCATGATTAACCAGTAAGCACAGCGATTAGTGCATCATCATGTTGATTAAGTTAAGTAAGTGCTCAAGATGTGATTAGTGCTTTGATCAAGTGAGACATTCTAATTAGAATTTTTTTCCTTGAGGTTGCAGAGGATCTCATTATTGAAATTTTGCAAAAGAAATCATTTGAATCAGACATCCGAGGCAAAAGATCCGTTGTGGAATTGCAACAAGTGAAAATAGATATGTTGCAAGCCACAAAATGGCAAATTTTCGTTCACAAGTGTTCCCAAAGGCTAAGAGACATCCCCAACTATAAATAGGACCCCTTGGGCTTCATTCCAAGGTTGAGAATTCATTGCAAAACTCTATGTGAGGTTCTTATTCTATAGCTGAGTGCTTCCTACAACCTCCTCTCTCTCTAAGCTTAATCACTTGCTACATCCATTAGAGTGAGTAGGAAATCTGTAAGAGAGCTAGTCCTACATGTATATCTTGTGAGGCTCTCACTTCCACCACCTCCATTTCTCTCATTTCAATCATGAAGATGAAGGTTCTCTCTCTTATCCAAGAGAGGTGAAGAAGAACAAGGGAAGGAGTCCCTTGGTGAAGATCTAGGCTGAAGACTTGGAGCTAGAGTGGGTAAGTCCTTGGAGAAGGCAGAAGACTCAAGCTCAAGTAGGTAAGTCCTTGGTGGAAGCTTCTCTGAGTGAAGGTGAAGTCAAAGGCAGAAGATCCAAGAAGAGTGGGTAATCACTGCAAGGCCGAAGACTTGTGTAAGAGTAGGTAAGCCCTTAGAAGAAGGAGGAAGACTCCTTGCAAAGTGGGTAAGTCCTTGGTAAGGTTGAAGACTCTTTGTATTAGATGGGTAAGTCCTTTGTTTGGTCATGTATTGTATGTCTTATGAATGAATATAAGAGTGCAATAGTTTGGAAGTCCTAGAGGTTGACCTCTCTAGGCAAGTGGACTGACACACTTCTAGTTTGAAGTGTGGAACCACTCTAAATAGCTTGTCTACTTGTGCTTGCTCAATCTCTCTCCCCCTTGCTATGTATGTTATAGTTGCACACAAATTTCCTATTTAGCAACCTTATCTTGTGATATATCTTGAAGGTCTAATGAATTTTATTTAAGTGCATTCAGCTCTATTCACCCCCCTCTAGAGCATCTAATCACCCATCTAGGATCCAACAATTGGTATCAGAGCGGGTCTTCTCCAAGCATACTTCAACAAGTAGGAGAAGATGGGTGACTACCTAGGAGGGAGATTCTCTACTAGCCTTCCAATCTTTGATGGGAGAAATTTCCTGTATTGGAGAAGAAGGCTTCAATTCTACATCTAAGGATCAAGTCTTGAGATGTGGCAAATGGTGAACAGCCCATACATGCTACCAAAGACAAAGATTGAAGAATGAGATGAAGCTACCTTGAAGAAAACAACCTTGAATGCTAGAGCCATGCACATCCTCTATGCCTCCATGACCCCCACCAAGTTCAACCAGATTTCTTAATGTAAAACAACCTATTAGGTATGGAGAAAGCTTTGGATCACTTATGAAGGGACATATCAAGTGAAGGAAAGCAAAGTCTACATGCTCAAAGGGCTGCTTGAGAACTTCAAGATGGGAAAGGAGGAGAGCATAGCCAACATGTACTCAAAGCTCAACACCATTTTGAATGGTCTTGCTGTTCTAGGACATCCTATGTCTAGTAGAGAGATCAACTCAAAGATCCTTAGAACTCTCCCCAAGCGATGGGAACCCAAGGTGACTTCCATTGAAGAAGCAATGTCTCTTAGGGATATTCCTATTGAAGAGCTAATTGGAAATCTATAAGCACATGAAGCCACACTTGACAAGAGGGAGGAAGTAGAAAGACAAGAGAAGAAAGAGCTAAAGAGAATGAAGAAGGCTGAAATGAAGGCTCAAATTGAAGCTATCATGTAACAAGTCTCTCCATCCTCTCAAGCTAAAGAAGATGCCATGTACTCCAAGGGTAAATTCTAAAAAGGCAAGTCCTCCTCCATCTGGTGCTTCACATGTGGAAAGAAGGGTCACTACAAGGAAGATTGCCCACAAGGAAAAAAGACCCATCTTTACAAGAAGAAGGAGAAATGGCACTCAAGATCAAGTGGCTCCTCCAACTCAAGCTCAAGTGAAGATTCAAGTGAAGGATCAAGCTCAAGCTCTAGTGATGAAGGAGAATGCCATTTTACTCTTATAGCATCAACAAGTGAAGACTCAAGTGAGGTAAATCTAAACTCTTCAAATAAAGAATCTTTGATTGCTATTATTCATGATATTTGTGCCTCTCTTAAGTATTCTAAAAGGAAAAAGAAAAAACTTGCTAAAATTGTTGATAATTTGCATGTTGAACTAGATGATCTTGAACATGTTAATTCTTGCTTGCTTGATGATAAAAATGATTGTCTTAGTCAAGTAGATTCTCTTAAACTTGAAAATGTTAGTTTGCTTAATAAGATTAGATTTCTAGAAGCTCAACCTCTCATGCCTAATTCTTTTTTTTTTGGTCGGTCGAAAAACTCATGTTGCTTTTTTTGTATTTTTCTTTTCGGTTTCTGTACAATGCAATTCCATTTTCAACTGAAAATGGAGAAAGAAAATGAACAAAAGAGGACATATAACTGTACAGTGTACACTAAGAAAGAGAGGAGGGAGGAGGGAAAAAACAACTAAATAAGACACTCCAACTCCTCCAGAAACAATCTTCAGGGAACCAAAAAAGAGACACTTGTCCTTTGTAAAAAAACCATATATCCATAACAGATCAACCGATCAAACCAAACTTTAGCAAGCATCAAAGGAACTCCAGAGGGGCATAGCAACACATATCAAAAACTAACATCAAAACCTGCAGCACTCCAACTCCTCCAGAAAAAAAGGATCTTCAGGAAAACCATATGAAGAAGCACTTGTCCTTTGTCAAGAAGACCATAATATCCAAAACATATCAACCGATCACACCACTTTCAGCAGATCAGCAAATGAACTCCCAAGGGCATAGCAGCACATATCAGCCACAAGAACTCAACCATCATTGCATAAAACAATGAGAGGGGAGAAAAACATCACCAAAAGGAAGAAAAAACAATCAAAGCAGCAAACAACATCCCCAAAAACGCCAGCCCAACAGCCACAGCAGCAAACATAAGCAACCTTTCTATTCTTCAAAAAAACGTGAACCTCCATCTTCTCAAGAACAAGGCTCCACTGCAGAACGTAGCAACAGCAAGCAACTTTAAAAAAAGGTCAAGATCATAACAAAGACCGACCACCAAGAATGAATGGGAGGGGAGCGTCGACATCCACGCAGGATGGTGACTCAACCCTCACTTCAATCCATCAAAAATGGTGAGAGGGGAGCATCGACATCCATCGTAGGATGGAGACTCAACCATCACCAAACAAACTAGAACTAACATCAAACCTCCAGAAAAACCATAACCAAACAACGAGCAGCAAGGAAGCATAATCCAGGCCAAGCAGCACCGGTAGCATGAACTTATATAACATGACAGCAATGCGCTTATCTTGCTCATACATTCTGACATCCTTTACAATGAAGATGAGATCAAACCTTGAAAGAATGGTTGTCTGCAGATCAGTTGTCTGCAGATCAATGTTATCCTGAGCAGTCTTTAGATCATCGTAGCCCATATGGGGAAATAGCAGCTGCTAGCACATATGTCCAGGAAATAAGCACTGTAGTGATCCCTACTTTGCCATAAACCATCAAACAAATAGAAAGAGTTGTATGAACAACCAACAGGAGAGCTACCACAGAACCCAGCTCCTAACAGGAACAACGCCAACAACTCCAACCCAAAAGAACAGACGGAAAAACGAAAACATCATAGAAGAACAGCCAACAGAGGACAGCAACCCTGCATACTTAATTGATGATGATGTAAAAGTCAGAATCAATAATCTTCCATAGAGTAAGCACATATTTGTGGATATTATCATGAACCCTCATGTTCCTTTCAGACCAACAGTGATACACAATAAGTGGAATAATAACCCCAGTTTTCCTCTCCTTCGTATCAGCAATAGAATTCCAACTTAAAGGAATACTTTCGATAATCTTATCTTTCAACGCACAGTTCCACAAAGCCTTGGTGAACTCACAATCAAAACAAATATGATTTGTATCCTCATAGCCTTTCATACAAAGAATACAAATCGAAGTAATAGAAATCCCTCTTCTTCTCATGTAGTCATTAGTTGGAATTTTATTATGAATAGCTTTCCAAGTAAACAGCTTCGCATTGATACTACTTTTTGACTTCCAGAGCCATTTAAAAATGTTTTTCTCATTGCCTTTATGTCTGATCATCTCCCAAACATTCTTAATCTTAACATCACTTTGGCCTTTCAACAAAATTCTATCTCTGCAACCTTCAGCAATCTGAACTTTATTCAACTTTTCAAGCACTTCTGAGGAACACCTCGATTCCTTTATACTCTATTTCCCATCCTTGATAATAGAACTCATCTTAGCGCCAATGGGGATGCTAGCTCTAATAGAAATCCCTTTCTCAACAACTTCATGGAAAAACTTACCGTTAAACCAAGGATCTCCCCAAATATCCACATTACTACCATCACCAATATTAATATCAACCAAATTCAGCAGGCTACTCCTCATACGAATCATATTATTAAACATCTAGGAATAGTTTACAGAATTATCAATCAACCATAAGGAAACCTTCCTTAAGTATTTCTCGCTAATCCACTTAACCCATAAGGAATCCTTTTTCCTAGCCACATCCCAGGTGTTCATGATGAGACAAGCTTCAGCCACCTCTCTACTCTTCCTGATACCAAGACCCCCTTCGTTCTTGGGTAAAGTGATGGTATCCCACTTCAATAAATGGATATTCTCTTTATCTTCAGATCTCCCCCAAATAAAATTCCTACACATCCTGTCAATCTCATCAAGAATAGAACAAGGGATAGGGAAAGATAAAGCCCAATAGATGTACATAGTAGAAAGAGTTGATTTGACTAGTTCTACTCTTCCAGCAAAAGATAAAGTTTTAGCTTTCCATCCTTCCATCCTTCTTTTCATTCTATCCAAAAGCTTCTCACAGTGTTTCTTGCTTAACTTACCAGAGAACAGGGGCATACCCAAGTACTTAGTATCATCCATCTTGCAAAATCTTAATACCCAAACTATTAGAAATATCCTCAGCTTCACAAACATGTTTCATAATAAGCATACTTTTACTTTTATTAACACATAAACCAGACATAGAACCAAACTTGTCCAAAAGCTGCTTTATACCTTCAGCACTACTATTATCAGCTTTAGAAAACAACATTAAGTCATCAACAAAAATCAAATGAGAGCAGCTCAAATTGTTAGAGACCTAGATAGGCGAGAAAGAATTGTCCATCTTTATCATCTCCGACAAACCCTGCATAGCGATAGTAAACAAATATGGAGCTATCGGATCTCCTTGTCGCACCCCATTAGAAGGAAAAATAGTTCTTGAAGCTTCACCGTTTACCAAAATTTGATAAGAAGAAGTCCTGAAAATCACCTCAATCCATCGAATCCATTTATTGGAGAACCCCATTCTGCACATAATAGAGAAAAGAAACTTCCAACTTACAGAGTCGTAAGCTTTAGAAATATCGGCCTAAACACACATACTTTTCCCATTCTTCCTCATGATATCGCTAATGATTTCATTAGTCAACATAGTAGCTTCCTTGATACATCTTCCCTTGACGAAGGCACACTGATTAACATCAATAATAGAAGGAAGACACTCCTGCAACCTGTTAGAAAGAATCTTCGAGATGAGTTTATAGAAAATGTTACATAAAGCTATAGGTCTCCAGTTAGTAATCAGAGAATTGTCATTTCCTTTAGGTAACAATGTGAGATAAGTCCTATTAGCTTCTTTCAACATGTTGTTGTTCGTAAAGAACTCTTTCACAACACTAAACACATCATCTCCAATAACTTTCCAAGCAGCCTTATAAAAGTAACCGTTAAACCCATCCAGACTAGGACTTTTATCAGCATTTAAGTTCTCAACAACGTCATCCAATTCCTTCTTAGTAACAGCCCTCGTCAACAACTCATTATGCTTCTTAGAAATTTTAGAACCATTCCATTCCCCCTTCCAAACCTCACCATAATTGTTACTACAGAAAATTCCTTCATAATGATCAGAAATAGCATTTTTAATCATATCATAATCCCTCGTTACAGAACCATTAATATTGAGGCAATTAATAGATTTCCTTGCTCTTCTAGTCTTCATGGACGAATAAAAAAATTTAGTATTCAGATTTCCTTCCTTCAACCATAGAGATCTTGACTTTTGTCTATAGAATTCCTCCTCCCTAATAGAGGCCAGCCTAGTCTCTTTCCTCAAAGTATTAGCAATCACTCTCACATCAGCATCAGTCGGATTAAGATCAGCTGCCTTTTGGGCTTCAAGAGCACTATGATTTGCCACAACAGCGTTTTCCATAACATTTCCAAACTCCTTTTTATTCCATTCTTTAAGAATATTTTTAAGATTCTCCAGCTTTCTGTACAGCCTAAACATGGCATGACCATCAACTTCCTTCTTCCAACTACCCTCCAGAATGTTCTTAAAATCTTTATGATTAGCCCAACTATTAATAAATCTGAAAGGAGATTTATACTTCTGAGGCTCCCCAATCGTAAGCATGATTCTATTATGATCACTAATAGTATTTGAAATGACTTCACCATAAAATTGGTTATGCTTAGTTTGGAACTCCACGTTATAGAGAATTCTATCTATTTTAGTAGTGACAAAATTATCCCCATCTTGATGGTTGCTCCAGGTAAAATGAGGACCAGAGATATCCATATCCAACATACCACTATCAAGCATGAAGTTATTAAAGTCTTCCATAGACTTTTTTGAAGGAGGTTGCAGCCCAATCTTTTCATCGTTCTTCCTCACAGCATTAAAATCCCCAAGGACAACCCACGAACCACAGTTCACCAAATTACTATTTTCCAAGCTCCTCCACAGACCTTCCCTATCATAATCGTCATTATGTCCATACACAGCCATGACATTAAGAAACAGATCTTCCTTCTCGAGCCTGAAATGGATAGTCTGATCAGATTCCTCAATCTTCATCACCTTACAATTCTCCTCCTTCCAAATAATAACAATGCGTCCAAGAGCATGAGACCTATTATTAGAAATCCACTTATACTCTCCAAAGAACTTTCTCATAACCTTTTCAATCTTTCCGAATCTAAGCTTAGTCTCCACAAGGACAAAAACATCACATTTTTCCCTTCTCACCTCCTCTTGGACACTAAGGAGCTTATTACTAATGCCCCTTACATTCCAAGAGGAAATGGTACACGAATGACTCATTTATACTCTTCGGCTGTTGAACTGACAGCCTCAGTGTTTTCAGAGTTTAATTCCAATTCACGTGGGACAGGGGCTGATGTTAGACTATCAATACTGATATTCGTATTCAGTTTACCCTAACATTTTGGCGGCACTTTCTTGCTAACCTTTCTCACCATGCAATTAACAGAACTTGACGAAGCTTGACTACTCCCATCACTGTCAGGCGATTCTTTAGACACATTAGCTATAGGTGTATGAATTATAGACCCAGAACTAATCTCTGCCATCGAAGCCAGCTCTTTCAGTCCACTAGGCCTCATGCCTAATTCTAATGAAGAGCATACTTTAATTATTGATTCTCTCATGCATGATATTGATATTCTTAAATCTGAACACAAGGGCAAAGATTATGTTTTGCAAGAATTAGAAACATAAAATGCCTCCTTGCTTGCTAAAATCAATGTGCATGAATCTTATTCTAGTTCTACTAATAGAGAGAATGATGTTGCTGCTCTTCATATTGATAGAGATTCTTATTTAACTAAAGCTTTTTGCTTAGAAAATGATCTTTTTCATGCTAGAGATAATATTAATCAATTGTCTTCTACAATTGCTTCTCTTAAGCATGATAATGATAGTTTGAGATCTTCTTTGCAAAGATTCTTAGTTGGTAAGAAGAGCCTTAATGACATCCTACATCATACTGCCAAACAAATTGGTATACATGGTTTAGGATATGATAGTAGTCAAGGGAACAACAAAGATAAATGACCTCCAATATTCCATGGAGAATCCTCTCGTTCCAAGACTATGGGCACATGCAACTATTATAATGAAATTGATCATTATTCTACTTATTGTCCTTTTAGGAAAGCACCCAAGAGCAATAGGACTTGGGTTGCTAAACTAACCCCTCCAGACCCAAAAACATGATTGGGGACCATTTCGTCTTTCTTCTTGTAGGTACTTGCAAATGGATTGAATTGAGCTATTGAATTGCAAATTGACTTGTCAATCCACATAAAAGAAGAAAGGTGAGATGTGTAGAGGGTGACAACAAGTGGAAAAATCAATGGTAAGCACAAAGGTAAAGGTTTTATTGCTTATAACCATTTCTAACTTGTTTTTGTCAAGTTAGTGTGCACTATACATATGATTTTTGAGTCAAAAGTGGCATTTTATGTTTCTCTTCACACTCTTGCTCAAAAACTATTTCTAATGATTCTATAGTGCATTACTAACTTGCTTAGACATGTTTGGATATAGTTTGTATATTTAGCATGCCTTTAAATATGTTTTTATGAAATATATGTGCTTTTTGACAGCTACTCTGTCGGTCGAGTTTGCCCTGTTTGAAACTCGACCGATAGGCACCAATGGGTGTTTCCAGCAGTTGTCATCGGCCGAGTTGTCAATGCACAAAACTCGACCGATAACACTGTGCACAGAATACACAGTTGGCTTATTGAATGAGAAAATCCCTCTCAACTAGATTTTCTCAACCAATAGCATTATTCTTTGGCACTCTCATTTGGTACCTTTACATATGATTTTTTCCATGTTCTAAATTACCTATCTTGCTTA
This sequence comes from Alisma plantago-aquatica, assembly GCA_963693085.1. Classification (NCBI taxonomy): domain Eukaryota; kingdom Viridiplantae; phylum Streptophyta; class Magnoliopsida; order Alismatales; family Alismataceae; genus Alisma; species Alisma plantago-aquatica. Next base: position 66,884,918 of record OY856413.1, on the reverse strand, counting down.
CAACTCTATCTATCTAATTTCTCTAAATTGATATATCTATATGTTGCAATTACTTGCTTTGAGTTGTTTTACAGGTCTTGATGATGATCTCTTTGGATCTCTTGGTTGTGTCCTAAATTGCTTCCATTGTACTCTAACTTTCTACATCTATCTAGGTGTATATCTTTTTTTGATACAACCTTGAGGTTCTTAGGGGTAATCATCTTATGGTAATGATGCATATCTAGTGAGTTATATCCTTTCATGCTTCTAAAATTGCATATCTCTTTGTTTGGATATATCTCTACATCTACTCATAGCTTTCTTTATCTTGTATATCTTTTGGTATCTCTTGCTATGATCTAGATCCTACTAGTAGTCCTAACTTATGGTATCATCTACTAGTAGTTCATATACATGTAGTTCTAACCTTGTTTATATTTGGCATCTTTGCTCATCTATATGCTATGCTTGTATCTTGTCTCATACATGCTCAAGATTGTTCCTTAAATTGCATATCTACTATCTTGAGTTGCTTGCATAACATTGTGATGCAGGGTACATATATCTACATTATATGTAGAAATTGGAGTATTTTTGGATTTTATGCAGATTTTGCTCCAGTTTTAGCTTTTGGTGCAAGACTAGTGTTTGTCATGCAGAAACAACCTTCTAAGCAAGACTCATTGTTTCACAATGAGCTATGATGGTTTTTGGTCAAATTCCATCATCTTGAGGGTCAAAATTGCGATTTATTATTTTTCTACAGCACTTTATCTTGCTTTTTGGGTTGTTCAAGTATATGTTTTAACTTGCTTTTCTTTCTATGCTTGGACAAGCCCCTATCTGTGCTCTTCTACTCTCCTTATATATATTTGTGTTATCTCCTTTCTCTTTAACAAGTGATGTTTCTTATTTCTTCATAACCCCACTTTTTGAAATGACAAAGGGGGAGAAATGTATGTCTTCTTTTAAAAGTGGAAGAAGGCATGTCTTACATGAAGAGGAGAAGCATGTCCATGTAAAGGGGAGAAGGTCAATGGGAGAAGACATATATGTGTAGAACATATATGAGTAGAAGACATAGTATTCTATAAATATTATGAAAGCTAACCATGCAGGAGAAATAGCATCAATTGAGGGGGAGTATGAGAACTCCATGCACATCAATTGAGGGGGAGCATATGAGCTCAATCCTATTGAAACCCCTTGGTTTCTACGAAGGTATGATTTTACTTAAAAGCTTTCAATACATTTATGGAATGGTTTTTCATCTTCAAAAGGGGGAGATTGTTGATTCAAGGTCAATTAGGTCAATGTTGACTCACGTCTAAATTGACTAAACCCGTGTTTTGATGATGACTAACCATTCCACATATTGGTGTCTAATGTCTCTACTTGAGTGTTTTCAGATAGACACACTCCAAATGCCCTAACTTGCACATATCAAATTGGAGAAAAGACAAGTCAAAGTCATACAAGTGCATGTTTTTGTAATATGATATATATCCATTAGAATCATGTTGTAAATCACTTGTAATGATTGTATGACTTGTAATTAAGCTTAGAAAAATATCAGGAGCACTTAGATCGAATATTAGAGCACTTTAGATGCAACTTTGAAAATTGATTATAGGCACTTTGTCGGTTGAGTTTCCCAGCCTGAAAACTCGACCAGTCATCCTTGAACAATTTTTTGCAGATTGCATCGGTCGAGTTGTGTTTACACAGAACTCGACCGATCAAGTAACTAACCATTTCTATTCCTAATGGTCAGTCGAGTTTTGTCAGGACAAACTCGACCGATCATTTGAGTATCGGTCTTGTCGTTTACTTGATCGGTCGAGTTACCCTTATAGAAACTCGGCCGATTGCACTATACAAAAAAGTGCAGAAAAGTGCTTCTAGCCATTGTGGAATTGCAACAAGTGAAAATAGATATGTTGCAAGCTACAAAATGGCTAGTTTTCGTTCACAAGTGTTCCCAAAGGCTAAGAGGCATCCCCAGCTATAAATAGGACCCCTTGGGCTTCATTCCAAGGTTGAGCATTCATTGCAAAACTCTATGTGAGGTTCCTATTCTATAGTTGAGTGATTCCTACAACCTCCTCTCTCTCTCTAAGCTTAATCACTTGCTACATCTATTAGAGTGAGTAGGAAATCTATAAGAGAGCTAGTCCTACATGTATATCTTGTGAGGCTCTCACTTCCACCACCTCCATTTCATTCATTTCAATCATGAAGATGAAGGTTCTCTCTCTTGTCCAAGAGAGGTGAAGAAGAACAAGGGAAGGAGTCCCTTGGTGAAGATCAAGGCTGAAGACTTGGAGCTAGAGTGGGTAAGTCCTTAGAGAAGGCAGAAGACTCAAGCTCAAGTAGGTAAGTCCTTAGTGGAAGCTTCTCCGAGTGAAGGTGAAGTCAAAGGTAGAAGATCCAAGAAGAGTGGGTAATCCCTGTAAGGCCGAAGACTTGTGCAAGAGTAGGTAAGTCCTTGGAAGAAGGCGGAAGACTCCTTGCAAAGTGGGTAAGTACTTGGTAAGGTTGAAGACTCTTTGTATTGGATAGGTAAGTCCTTTGTTTGGTCATGTATTGTATGTCTTATGAATGAATATAAGAGTGCAATAGTTTGGAAGTCCTAGAGGTTGACCTCTCTAGGCAAGTGGACTGACACACTTCTAGTTTGAAGTGTGGAACCACTCTAAATATCTTGTCTACTTGTGCTTGCTCAATCTCTCTCTCCCTTGCTATGTATGTTATAGTTGCACACAAATTTCCTATTTAGAAACCTTATCTTGTGATATATCTTGAATGTCTAATGAATTTTATTTAAGTGCATTCAGCTCTATTCACCCCCCCTCTAGAGCATCTAATCACCCATCTAGGATCCAACAATTTAATCATATCTACAGCTTTGCAGCAGTTGTTATCTTAATGAAATGTTGACATCTCCTGTCGTTTAAATTATATTGTTTAGATCTACTTAGTATAGTATTATCTTGTATTTTATTCCAATTAATAAACATAAAATGAGTTATCTGTGATGGTCGGGTTGAATTCTATTCACTGAGCCAGTAGCTCACCAACCTACTGAAACATTTTTCAGGTCAGCGTCAACACGAGGAAGCTGAAGGATCGTATCATCCAAGTTCTTAGAAGGTAGTTCATAGTTAGATAGAGGTCTCTTAGTCCTTTCCCCTCGATCCTTGGGCATGTGGTATGGTAGAGAGAGAATGTATTGTAACATGTAAACTAGTTTTAAGTTATCTGTTGTGCTTTATATTCCGAATGAAAAATGTAATATGATGTGTAAATCTGCTTTATCTACCTAGTAATGTAAATAGTAGTTGCTTCCATAGTTTAGTAAGATTTCATTTTATTCCAAGTCATAAGATTTTCCTTTAAATTAATTTTAAGTGATTAAGAATAGAAAAAGTTAGAGGTGATCTTTGTATTACATTAAATCCTCAATTTATGCCATAATCTCATGATTAGTGGTAATTGTGAGATCGGGGTGTAACAATTTCACAAGTTTGAATCTTACTTGTAACTTGAATCTATACAAGAATTGAATCTAGGAAAGTATATTCCTTCTATAGTTTGAACTTTGTTGATATTTTTTTCTAAGAAGATATCTTCATTCAATAAAAAAAACAAAACTCATTTTCATTGCATTCGGTATAATACCAAGCCATCTTTGGGATGTTGACATTTTAGAAAATGAATGGAGTCAGTCTGATGATGGGATAAAATCAGTTTGGTACGGTGTTTGTCGTCTGACAGGAAGTCAATTCAGTAGCAGTTAAAATATTATGTGACACCGTTGTTAGAAAGGATAAGCTAATCTAGAATAAATCTTGGAATCCCTCTCCATGCATGATTGTCTTAGTCAAAAGCTAAACTAACATGTTCTAAACCTGACTTTTAATCTAAATTTTGCCTGAGTACTTAAACTAATTATGTTGTAGCCAAACTTGAGGTACTTATTAATTGCTTAATGGGCCCTAATACCGAGTTTGAGGTGGAATCAATCAACCATATTTCAATAGTATATCTAAAGAATATAATAAAAAGATCATAGTATTATTATGAGAAATTTGCGTGTCTTAATAAGAGCAGCGCCTGGTGAATGTTTGTCTGCCTGCTATTCTAGGTGGTCGTGCGCCTACTTTCTAGGTACTGCGTGTGTGTTTTAATTTTAACAGTCTATTTGGTGAGCTTAGTTTTAGGAGTATGTGTATGTGTTTGTATAAAGCATGTTGGTGGGATATATGCATTTGGCGATTTGTTTATATATTCCAACGGTCTCTATCTATGAGTTCAACTACCCGTTATATACTCACTTGCTTACACTTTTTTGCAACAGATAATGTTGATAATCACATGCGATAGTCAGAGAGAGTTGGGACAGTAATTAATAAAATTGTTATCTTTTAACATATTGAATGTAAATTATTTTGAGTATTAATTATTATATTAGTTGTCAATAGACACATACCCAAGAAGATGCACATGTAATTTTAGTAAGAACTCAACTCATTAGAGTGAGCCACATGGTAATTGGTTCAATTGTTATTCTTTAGCATGTTGTATATAATTTATTATGAATTCTTATAATATAATAAATTATAGAAATATAATTTTTAGAGTTCAAATATGTTATCCCGGCTTGCTGTCCCAACATGTACCATTCAATCTCTATCATACACACTATATTTTAACAGTTTGAATGTATGCTCATATAGATATATGATTGCTACAATCATGTATATAGCATGAGTTAAGCCTAATGTAGTACAACTAGTACATGTTAGAGAGGTAGTTTTGTCTCTAGTGCAAATAGGAAAGAAGTTTTATCCCACATTGCTCACTCTTAGAACTTTTACTGTCATATATATAGGATCACATGTGACACTAGTGTCTAAGGATCCTAGGAGGAGGGTATGCTCACCTCCTTGGTGGGTATGGTGATCACAACATACATGTACACACGGGCACGCCACACCATGCCTCGCCTCATTTGGTCGGGTCGGGCATGGGCTTGGGCTTGGGTTTGTGGATTGTGGATTGTGAAGAATGTCTTTGATTTTCTTTTTATACTAGGATACATCTATGCAATTCATTATTAATTTAATAAATTGTTTCTTTTCTAATCAGATTTATTAATCCTAACTAGAAAGTGTCTCTTTTGTGGATTTTTTCATAATGTGTACAAGAGCAACCGAGTGGTCGTGTCTTAACGGGAATAGGATTACTGGGGCATGTATGACTATAAATATGTCTCCGATTATTAGGGTTAAATACATCTTTCAAACACACAGTCCTTAGTCATTCAAGTGTGTGTTTGCGAATCCTAAAGCCGAAGTCTTCTTCCTCCGTCACTTCTGTGGTGTTACGTAGAAATCTTCTCCTGTACTTAAAGAGTTTGTTCATCCTCTTCCTTTCAAGACACAACCTGTCAGGCGGTGGTTCCCGCGGTCACTGAGCTGCACTGGTAGTGCAACTGGTTCGTCTGCATCGTTCGTCGTCAACACGAGCGAGACATCTCTTCTTCATGTTCGTGACCGTGTCGACTATGACAACGGTGCCTATCCAGAAGGGTTATAAGATGTTGATTTCTTTAAGTATATTACATTCATTTTTCGACGAACGACCTAGTTTGATCTTGGCCTTATTTCTTTTTGCTCTCCTAGATTGGTTTATTCTACATTTTCTTATCTGGATCCGCCTAAACTGTTAACTTAATTTCACATGTCACTGTTGCATGTAACGACGTAATTCAAAGTTAACAATAGTCTTAAAGAAATCATTATATGTCGTTAGTTAATTATGACTGGTTCTGGTATGAAAATTGATACATCTAGTATGTTTGAAAATTTTATTGGAATTTATTTTGCTCGTTGGCAAAGTAGTATGCAAATCTGGCTTAACACGGTAGGGTATGATCAATAGTTAGAAGAAGATAAACCCAAAACTGATGAAACTATTCTTGATAATGCCAATATAATTACAACTTGGAAGAAGGATAATAAGATGTGCCAATGATTGATTCTATTTCTGTTAAACAACAAACTTTATGAATCATACTCTAAGCCGTCTGTTACTACATCTAAGGTTCTATGAAAGGCATTAGAAAAGAAATACAATAAAAAAATCAAAGAATGGAAAATATTGTGTCTCTAAATTTCTAAAGTTTCATATGTCTGAGGAAAAGTTTGTTTCTGATCAAACACATGATTTTCAAATCTTGGTGCAAGAGCTTGCTGATGCAGGCATGTTACTTCCTGAAAAGTTTGTTGCAATGTTAATCATTGAGAAATTCTCAAAATCTTGGGATTCGTTTGGCATGACTCTTAAGCACTGCAAAGGAGACATGTCATTGAACGATCTCATGATGGACATCAATATTCAGGAAGAGCGTCTGAAAGAGAAGACGATCAAAGTACCCACTGATGATAATGCAACTATTAATTTTACTAATGCTAAGAATAAGGATAAGAAATCTAAGAATTGACTTAAACCTACGGCCAAGATCCAGAAGAAATCGAAGAACAAACCTTGTTGAACTTGTGGACAGGTTGGCCACTGGAACAAAGATTGTCCTTCAAAGAAGGCCAAGAAAGTTGTCGCATTTGTAACTGAGAAGGCTGTGGTCAACATGATGACTGCATCCTTGAACCTCAATGATGGGTACATATATATACAACTTGAATTTCTTTCTATTTTTGAACCACTATATTGGACTATAGACACTGGGGTTAATGTGCATGTATGTACTGACAAGTCCATGTTTGTGTCTTATCAGACCTCTAAAGGTCGATCTGTGACTTTGGGTGATTCAAGCAGTGTAGAAGTCAAATGCGAAGGATGAGTGGACTTGAAGTTTCCTTCGAGAAAAGTTCTGACATTCATAGAGTCAGACATGTTCCATCAATACGATGCAACATTATTAGTGGCACAATTTTAGTTAGAGATAGTTTTAGAATAGATTATAAATGTAATAAGTCTATTATTACTTGCCTTCAAGATTATTTAATTTTTGGCAAGGAGTATCTTTGTGATATCTGAACTTGTTTAAGATTCTTGTAGAACATGTTTCAAATTCTGTTTTAAATTTGAATGATAATAGTTCTTTATGCATGAATCTTGTATCATCTGATGTTTGGCATGCACGTTTGGAACATGTGAATGTTGGCTCAATAAAATACAAGATGAATCTAAATTTGATCCCTAAATATGAAATTAGCAATAATAAATGTGAAATATATGTGCAAGCTAAATTACCTAGGAAACATTTTCATTCTGTGAATTAGAATTCAAAAATATTAGATTTAGTGCATATGGATATCTGTGAATTTAATAGAATTGCTACAAGGCATCAAAAGTGTTATTTTATAACTTGTATTGACGATGCTAGTAGATACTTTTATGTCTTTTTGCTTAGGAGTAAAGATGAGGCATTGGATAAATTTAAGCTGAAACTCAAATCAGAAAAGTACTTAAATGATTAAGGTCTGATAGGGGAGGAGAATATACCTTGAATTTATTTTTGGATTTTTTCCAATTACATGGTATAGTTCATAAGGTTACGGCTCCATATTCACTACAATCTAATGGGATATCTGAATGTAAAAACTGAACCTTTATAGATATCGTAAATTCTTTACTCAAAACCTCAGGTCTACCCAACTTCATGTGGGGGGAAACTTTGAATATGGATTTCCATATTTTGAATAGAGTTCCCCACAACCATGTAGAGAGTAGTCTGTTTGAGTTATGGAGAGGAAGAAAATCGAGTCTCAAATATCTTTGAGTGTGGGGGTGCCTTGCTAAGGTACTTGTCCTTGAACACAAAAGGAAGAAATTGGGACAAAAACTGTTGATGTCATATTCTTGGGGGTATGTAGAGACAAGTTATGCCTACAAATTCTTGATTGTAAAATCTAATATCTCAGGCATTGAGGTCAGTACAATTGTGGAATTACGTGATGCTACATTCTTTGAGGATGTGTTTCCCATGAAATCTGGTGTTCCCAATGAAGTATCTTAAGAGGATTCATTTTCCACAATGCATTCCCAGACATGTGAAAAGGATGACAAATGTGGGGGGCGACTCAAAACATCTATTTTTGAATCTGATGATTTCAAAGAAATAGTTGAACCAAGAAGAAGTAAATGGTCTAGGACATCCAAGGACTTTGGAGGTGAGTTTCTCACTTACAATGTTGAGGATGATCTTGTAACTTTCAAACAAGCTATTGAATCTCCAGAAGCTAAGTTTTAGAAAGAAGTCATTAATGATGAAATACAATCAATTCTCTTGAATGGAACTTGGGAATTGGTGGATTTGCCTCCTGGTTGTTCTGTAGTTGCATGCAAATGGACCTTTAAGAAGAAACTTAATGCAGACATGACAAACAATAAGTATAATGCTAGGTTAGTTGCTAAGGGTTACACACATAGGGAAGGAATAGATTATTTTGATATCGATTCCCCTATTTCCCGTATGACCACAATCTGAGTGCTTGTAGCATTGGCTTCCATTTATAATCTATGTATCCATCAGAGTAACTCTCTTGGCCAAAAAAGTAACTCTGCTGTCAAAAACGTAACTATGGTGGCCAAAAAAGTAACTCTGCTGGCCAAAAAACTAACTCTGTACAAAATATACAACATATATATAAGGACGGGTTTTTTTTATTTTGGAGGGGCAAATGATATTATTTTTGGCTAAAATTTTTTGGAGAGCTAGACAAAATAGTCTTCTACAATTGCAAATTTTTTTTTGAAAAAAAGTGGTCAGAAGGGTGGGTGGGTAGCTACCCGTACGGGCAATAAAGATGGGCCCTATATATACATATATATACACATATATATATATATACATATATATATACATATATACATATATATGTATATATATATATATATATATATATATATATATATATATATGGAACAACCTGAGGGATTTGTGGGTCATGGGAATAAGTCCAAAGTATGTAAACTTGTTAAGTCATTATATGGCTTGAAATAAGCCCCTAAGAAATGGCATGAGAAGTTTGATTCTATGATATCATTGTTTGGATCTGCTTCTAATGAATTTGATAAGCGTTTCTATTGCAAAATGGTCAATGATGGATTCATTTTATTATGCTTATATGTCGATGATATCTTGATTTTTGGTTCCGATATAAAAGTAGTAAATGAGACAAAGACATTCTTGTGTAGCAAGTTGGAGATGAAAGATATGGGTGTCGCTGATGTGATTTTACGGCTTAAAATTATAAGGTCAACTGATAGTATAACTCTCTCTCAGTCTCACTATGTTGAGAAGATACTGGAGAGCTTTGAGTACACATCACATAAACATGTTAAGACTCCATATGATTCATCCAAAGCCTTGTTCAAGAATGAGATTGGGTTTCTAGTGTCTCAATTATGATACTCTCATATTATCAGAAGTTTGATGTATCTTATGAACTGCACATGTCCAAACATTGCACTTGTCATGAGCAAGTTAAGTAGATACACCAGTTGTCCCGACAAGATCGATTGGGAGGGTCTTCATAGGGTTTTGAGGTATATTAATGGAACTTGTTCCCTTGGGATGCATTATGACAAATATCCTTCTATAGTTGAAGGATATAGTGATACAAGTTGGATTATCATCAACTTTGGGAGTAATGATGTCTTAGGATATGTATTCTTGTTGGGAGAAGGAGTTGTTTCCTAGAGGTCTAAGAAACAGACCATATTGTCTCAGTCTACTTTTGAGGCAGAGTTGTGTGTTTTAGATGAAATTGGATTGGAATCTTAATGGCTACATGGACTTTGTCTAGTTTACCTATGGTAAAGAAGTTGCTTTCTATAATTTCATTTCACTGTGATAGCACTACAACTATTGCCAAAAGAAAGAGTTACAAGTACAATAAAAAATATCATAGACACACCCAAGTCAAACTCAAGTCTGTAAGGGAGTTAGTATCTAATGAGGTCGTGGTTATGGACTATATCGGTACCAAAGAAAATACATTTGATCCTTTCACTAAAGGTCTTACTCTAGACTTAGTGGAAAAATCAAGGTTAGGGATGGGAGTGAAACCCCTCATTATTCACAGGCAATAGCAACCCAACCCAATAGAGTAGAGATTCCACAAATTGAGTTCAATGTGGTAGTAACAAGTTGTCAGGTGAAGTGAATGATACTATGTAATTACTTTGATGCTTCATGCATATGTGTTTCTATCCCCTGGGAAATATGTTAGTATCATGACTACAAGTACGTAAGAGATTAGTCTCTGAATGGTGTCAAGTTTTAGGATAGGATGTTAGCAGTACATCTTTGGATACTCCAACTAAATGTTTGATGTTGTGTAGGCCGCAACAGGAGAATTGGGTTGTTCTTTGATATCAACCATGACATAAATTTTTTTTATGCATGGCCTTAATGCATTTTTTTATTTTCTACCATGTATTTATTGTGTTGTTACCAACCTATACTCTTGCACCCAAGGTTCAGATTCAAGACTTTTGTTCACCTAGTTCTTGCGGGGGGTACAGTTGGATAACTCAGGTAGATTCAAATCAAAAGGTATCTATTGAAGGAATAGTATGGAGGACTGAATGGTAGATCACACTATACATTGGACTTTGTGGGGGGTTGTTAGATATATGGCTTCTACAACCATGTATATAGCATGGGTTAAGCCCAATGTAGTGCGGATAGTACATGTGAGAGAGGTAATTTTGTCTTTAGTACAAATGGAAAAGAAGTTTTATCCCACATTGCTCACTCTTAGAACTTTTGTGGTCCTTATATGTAGGATCACATGTGACACTATTGTCCAAAGGTCCTAGGAGGAGGGTATGTTCACCTCCTTGGTGGGTATGGTGATCACAACACATATGCACGCACACGAGCCACACCACACTTCACCTCGCCTTGTCTGGCATGGCTGGCCGGGCTGGGCCAGGTACGGGCTCGGGCTCGGGCTTGAGGCTTGTGGCTTGTGGCTTGTGGATTATAGATTGTGGAGAATGTCTTATGTATTCTTTTTACACTAGGATACAACTACATAATTAATTATTTCTTTCCTAATCAGATTTATTAATCCTAATTGGAAAGTGTCTCTTTTGTGGATTTTTTCGCAATGTTTACAAGAGCGACTGAGTGGTCCCTTCTTAAAGGAAATAGGATTACTGAGACGTGTAAGGCTATAAATATGCCTCTGGTCATTAGGGTTAAACACATCTTTCGAACACACAGTCGTCAACCGTTCGAGTGTGTGTTTGCAAACCCTAATGTCGGAGTCTTCTGCCGTTGTTGCTTCCATGGTGTTACTTGGAGATCTTCTCCTGGACGTAGCAAGTTCATTCATCCTCTTCCTTCCAAGACGCAACCTGTCAGGTGGTGGTTCCTACAGTCATTGAGCTACACTAGTAGTGTAACTGTTTCGTCTGCATCATTCATCGTCAACACGAATGAGACGTCTCTTTTTTAGATTCGTGACCGGGTCGACTAGGAGAACGGTGCTTATCCAGAAGGATTGGAAGGCGTTGATTTCTTTAAGTATATCATGTTCATTTTTCAACAAACGACCTGGTTTGATCCTGACCTTATTTCTTTTTGTTCTCGTGTACTGGTTTATTCCACATTTTCTTATCTGGATCAGCCTAAACTGCTAACTTAATTGCACATGTCGTTGTTGCATGTAACAACATAATTCAAAATTAACAACATGCTCATTGTTCCAATCAGTCTGTGTGTTTCTATAACTTGTCTACATACTAATCAGTTCAGCCTAATTATGTGTTTGAAGTCATCTATTTACTCAAAAGGAGTTTCAATAAATCATCAATGCTCATTGATCTAGTTATTTATGTGTTCAATCTGTCTATCTCAATCTTAATTGGCTTGTTTGTCTGTGTTCAAACATTTTGTCTGAGTATTAATTTGTCCAATCTATCTGTGTGCTTACAAGTTTGAGGGAGTGAGTTGGCTTTTATTCAAGATGATTTTTCTTAGTATGTATTATATAGATTAGTGTATGTTAATACAATGGTCATCATGAGTTCAAAAAGTGAAAGTAGTTCTTATTTAGATTTTTGTAGTGACGTGCTACAACTCAGAGAGAGTCAACTAATCAACCGACGGACATATGTTCCAGTAGCTTGGTTATGTGCTCATTGGTCTATTTATTGTTTGTGTCCTAGCAATATGTATGTGTGTTAACCAATTCAGTGTATCTGTATGCTGGACAATTTAGCGTGTTTATGTGCTTATGAATTAGAATGGGTCAACTGGATGTTAATCGAGCTACTCTCTCTTAATGGGTTAGCCAACTTTTTTCTGTAATTCACATTTTTTTATTTTCAATTTTTGTTGTGCATACTAGAGAGAATCAACTAGATATTAATTGAGTTACTCTCTTTTAACAAGTAATTATTATTAACACTAATCATGAACCCAGAAAAAAGATCAACTTTCAAATTAAATTTTAATAATCATCAAACTTTTTTATAATTTATAATAGTATACATTAGATATTTTATTGTGCTAATGCCACTCATGAATTGCTTTTAGCTAGTATAGAGAAATAAACGGAAGTCGTAGGCCTCCATTCTACACTGAGGCATTATTCTAGAAGTATATTTCAAAAGGGTTCAAATTGGCATAAGCGTGGTTTTTCTGCGTTTTGACGAGGGGATTGTTTGGGTGAAATCAGGTTGAATTATGTTACGACTCCTTGGCCCCCAATAAGAATTGATAGATATTCCAATCTTGTCTCTTGGTTTATCCCAGTTAATTTCTGTCTTTTTGTGGAATGGATGCTTGTCTTTTATACTATTTTTTCATCATGGTAGTTGCTATTTATACTTAGACCTATTAGTTCAAACATGATTTAAATTATGAATAAAGAGGGCCTAAGAAAACCACGACCTTAGATAGCGAAACGCTTCCAAATGATAAACGAGTAGTAAAAGAACCCCGAGGATTGAGACACATCTTCTGTTTTGGGACTAAACTTGTTAGGGGCTCCGTCACTGGGTGCTTTTCATTTTTCAAGATAAAAATGAAGCAGGGATAGTAAAAAAGGAGACACGCCATGACTAGTGGATTTTTATACCTTAGGCGTCATAAGAAAACAAATTAAAAGTACCATCACCTCCTTCTACACGAAAAGAAATTTATTAATAGTCACACAAATATACACACAGCTGAATCTACCTTATCCGCCATGAACCAAGACTCTTTTCAGAGTACTCAGTCTTGTTCAGGCTTCACCATTAAGCATACAAGAAATCATTATCCTAGAACTACGACTCCAATATGCCGGAAGGCCTTAGAAATGGTAAGCAGGCACGAGGGCCTCTAGGTTTAGCTGAACTATTATACTTATTTTATCTGACTACAAAATCTATGGATCATATCATATTGTAACTTCTTGCTCATCTTGCACAACAACTCCCCTTTTTATTTTTAAATTTGATTAAATTGCTTATGCTAAATATCTAGAACTCTCATTTTCACGGTCAAATCATACAATTGACTAGTTATTTTGACTCCATACATACTTGTTTGTTGGACCTTCTTAAGAAGATTACATATTGCTCCTATTGACTACTCATTTCTAATGTTTCTTAATTAAAAATGTGAACTTGTGCATATAAAGATTATTAAAAATATACACACACTCAGATCTCTCTTAGTCTAAACATCTATTATCCTCTTGTTTATCTTCTTATACCCATCCAATATCTAAGGATGCATCTCTACTATGGGAGATCCTCAAGAAATTGGGATCCCATAATAAACGCTAAAGTCTCTGAGAATGAAACAAAAAAATACACAACCAGCTTAACTCTCTGAGGACTCACATACCCTAATCATGTTTTATTCTTTTTTTAATAATCAAATCAAACATTTTTCACAAACTTGAGTTTTCAATTACAATAATGATTTTTTTATGATAGGGATTAAGCCTCCCCCCTTCATAATAGGATATTCGATATGGTATGTGGGCCATTTTTTCACTCTATATCCACTCTGAGGTGGAGTCACTTTCGGTCTTTCTTGCATTTTTTTGTTGATTTAAACACATCTTAATTTTCTATGTTTTCCTTATAAAAATAAGATGCCCATCAAATTTTTTTATATTTCATGTTTTATTTAGTTGTACATTGAACTCCAATATTAGTTCTTCACAATTTTTCTTCCTTCATGGGGAAACTATGAAGAAATATATTATTTTTCCCTCCCTTAATAATTGTAATTGCCTTGACAAAATTCCTTATGTTCATGTCAATAGCTAGGAAGATACATTCACACAAATCTAGAGTAAACATAGGACATAAATGTTTAATAATCAAATCACTCTTGGCAAGTTCAATGTGGCTAGTTTAAGGAAGATGTGGCCTTCCAATTGCTCAACTTCATGTGCATCTTTTTGATAATGCTAGAGTTAGTACTTTTAGCCGGCCTTTTGTTTATTGATTTCACATCTAGATGCTTTTCCAACTCATCATTAATTTCAATGACATTCTCTTCAAACAGATGTCTATTTCAAAATGCATTTTACCTTGACAGAGAAGAAGATTACTTGATTGTACATAAAGAAAAATTTCCCTAAGATAATATACAAATTTTTGTGACCATTCTTTGATGGTGTATGTCATTATTGGTAGCCTATGCAATATCATCATATCATTAGAAAACATGATGTGTGACATTTCAAAACCCCCTTTATAAATGATAGTAGGATATTTCTTTTTATTTATGACATGTCAGAATCAACTGAAACAACCTTTCCACACAAAGTAAAAAATGTAAGAGAAAAGATGACCCCTTTCCTCACATCCATGTGTGGTTGTGATGTCATAATTCCATAAATTATGAGATGAGCCTTCTGATATTGTAGACATGATTACATTAACTAAACTTATCCTGAAGCCAACATACTATATATAAAGTTTACTATAATCCAAATTTATATTGCAATACCAAATCAAATTTGATATAGATAAGAAATTTTCTCTACTTCCTTTTAAATTATATTATCTAGAGATTATCGGATATCTATAATATTGTAAAAGACTCTTCTCTCTTACAAAAATCTGGTTCTAGAGATAATTTTAGGTTTTGGGGGCTACTAATCTAGTGGTCGGTCCTCTATAGTCTATTTATATGTTAAAATATTAAAATACAATAGCAAATATGTAAATCTGCAATGTAAATGATGCAAGTATGGAACATGCATCTATACTTTTTGTAGAATACATGACTTTAGTTTACGTACATACATTAAGTACAAGTATGAATCATTATACATGTTTTCATATGATGATAAATACCTCATCTCTCTAAGTATAATGATTTAATTATAAATGAGAGAAAATATTGATGATACTACTTTTACATTAACAGAATTGGGTTTTTTCCAATTTTGAAGATTGTATAAGCTTTTAATTAATGTGGTTTATTGTGTTTCCCCAGTGATAGGACATGTTTGTACATGATTCAGGAATCTGTTGTAATAGTAAAAGTAGACAAACCCAATGAGGAAGACAAGGGAAGAGAATAGATTCAACAATGGAGCATAAATTTGATTACTGTCAGATGAATGAAACTTAGCAATATACGTGAAAGTAAAAGGCATGAGAAGTGTATTAGGGCTTTTGTACCATTAAGGAAATACATATGATAGAAACTAGGGGTTTTAAATACGACATAAATCATGGGATTTTCTCGGTAAGATATATTGACTACCTAGTCTTGTACACATGGATGATAGATTGAATCTTCCTCAGTCATTGCTCATGGTGGTTCTAGATCTACCCAATAGATATCTCGCTTTGTGTACATGCACCATTGTAAAAAAGCTTGTCATAGTTTTTTTGGGTAAACAACTATACAATCAACAAGTACCACTATATTTCCTCAATCGCCGCTTGTGGTAGCCTTCATTTCTATTTCAAAGAGAGCAAGGATCTAGATTGAACCATAGAAGATGATCAAGAGATGAAATGGAGTGTTGATGCATAAATGTTAAGAAATTAGGCCCATTCATGGGGTTGCAAGCCCTGATTTGATTTAGGGCGTTTTTGGTTCTATGCAATTGTAATGAGTGTGATGATTTTCAAAACATGAAAATTAAAATAATAGTTGTAACACAATGTTCATTTGGTTTAATGTGATTTGGAACAACACATCCAATAAACTATCTCTTAGTTGTAGGTAGGTTTTAAACTAGGATTCTACTATCGAGTTACTACCATGATATATACATCAAATTTGTAGCAACCAACTATTGTTTTAGTTATACTAGTATAGAACATGTGCTACGAACGTGAAGTACATTCAATTTGGCATTGATATTGATCAAAAGTTGTCCTAAATTAATACTAATTATGTATCAGTTAAACTATACTATAATGTCCAACATCTGTCTTTGTCATTGGTGTTTTGAGAAAAAATAAAGTAAGTCGATAATTAGAAGTGAGTTGATTGAATAGAAGCTACATTTTGACATGAATTGGTTTTTCTATACATGTCTGGTTAGTAATACACTATTATCTAAACTAATTATGTATTTCCCACTAAGATAGAGATCATCTCAATTAGTAGCTAGTTGACTACATCCAACCTATAGGTGCATGGAGGTATTGGACCGATTCACATGAAGAAAGGGTGCTAGAACACAAAGAGTGAATAGACATATGAGTACATAGCCAAGGTGCATTTAATTAACATCTTGTTAACTCTCTTCAACATGTAGTGTTTCATTGTCAAAATCTATAATCAGGATTATAGTTTGTATATGATGATTTATATACAATTCTTAAGAGAGAGTAACATGCATTAACAAGTTGACTCCCTCCAATCTATAAGTACTCAGACAGACGGAAACAATTTACACTTAGAGAGGTTTCTTAAACATACATAAACACTGGATCGATAAGCATACAAAAAGTTTAATGGTGTTCTCTATGAACCTAAAATTAATGTTTTCTTTGGGCTAATTATTAGTGCTATGATTCCAAACACATATAATCATGATTGGTTAACACACAGACAGACTATTGGATTATACATGTTGACTATAATGATAAGCACATAGCTAGTTTTTGAAACACACACAAGCTTCGTCTTTATTTGAGGTGGTAGCAAATATAATTCCAAAAGTGAATTGTAAAAAAAAAGTCCAACGTGTGAATCATCTCAAATTGTAGAAAACACATTGAACTAGTTAGCATGCATGTAAATTGTTTGAACACATATGCTGATTGGAATAATGAACATAAAACATAGTTAGAACACATGTATAGGTTAGACCGTCGAGTACTTAGGCCAAAAACATGATGCTTCTATAATATAAAATCAGTCAGTTGAAGCAGTTGATAAACTACCAAACACGTAGTTGGAGACTAGGACAAAATTTAAAATCAAGATTGTATTTATATACAATTCTCAAGAGAGAGTAATATAGATTAACAATCAGTTGACTCCCTCCAATCTATAAGCACTCAGACAGATAGAACAAATAACACTTAGAGAGTCTACTTGAACACATACATAAACTATATCAATAAGCATAGAAACAGCTTATTAAACATGCTATGAACCTAAAATTGATTTTTTTCATTGGGATGATGATTAGTGCTAACCGCTGCACTTCCAAATGCATACAGTCTGGACTGATTACATGCAAACATATTATTGGAGTACACATGTCGACTATAATAATAAATACACAACAAACTGTTGTAAACACACACACAAGCTTCCTTTTTATTTGATCTGGCAACAAAAATAACTCAAAAAGTGAATTGTAGAAAAAAGAAAAAAGTCCAACATGTGAAGCATCTCGAGTTGCAAAAAACACATTGGACTGATTAGCATGCATGCACATTGTTTGAAAACATTTGCTGACTGGAACAATGAGCGTAAAACAAAGTTGGAGCAGACACATACGTTGAACCGATGAGTACTTAGACCCAAACACAAAGCTTCTATAGAATCTCCATCCTCTTTATTTGGTTGGACATCAAGATAACAAAAAAGCCAAACTAAACAAAGGTTGTAGACATATTGTTAAGACACATGCTAAAAGGAGCATTGAGTACACATCAAGTTGATGGATTGCACGCACAAGGTGGAGCAATGAATGCAACACACAAGACATTGAACTTCTATAGCATCTATCATCCGTATCTAGTGTCACAGTAATAAATAACTAATAGAGAATTACAATAGAAAGGCAAAACATAAATTAGTCAAATATAAAAAAGATAAAATATAGCAGCCAGATGAAGCAACCCGATGGATTGCCAAATATACAGTTGGAAATTAGGACAAAATATAAAATCAAAATGTATTTTAAGCGATTATTTGTATACACTTCTCAAGAGAGAATAATATAGATTAAATACCAACTAACTATCTCCAATCTATAATCACACAGACACATAGAACCAATTATACTTAGAAAAGTTGCTTGAACACACACAAAAATTGGATCAATAAGCATACAAGCAGCTTGCCTGAATGCTCTATGAACCTAAAATCAACCATTTCCATCAGGCTAATGATTAGTGATGCACTTCCAAACATTGACAGTCTAGACTGATTAGTATGCAGATATACTGTTGGAGTACACATGTTTAATATAACGATAAGTACATGATCAGTACTGGAAAACACAAGCTTCCTCTTTATTTGACGTGGCAACAAAAATAACTCAAAAGAGTGAAGTGTAAACAAAAGAAAAAAAATCCCACATGTAAAGAAGCTCGAATTGCAAAAAAAAATATGATGGACTGATTAGCATACACACTGATTGTTTGAACATATTTGCTTACTGGAAAGATAAGCACAAAATAAAGTTGAGACACACGAATAGGTTGGGTCGATGAGTACTCATTGCTCTTTTTTGTGGGTCAAAAGTACAAACATGATTGTCTAGTCAAAGATACCAGACTTTAAATTATACCCGACTATAAGAGACGTCCGCAACTCAATATGGAGCTTTGTAGTAGTGTGGGATCAAACATAGGGATAAGGAGAATAAAAGAATAACAATGAATGGTCTTGGTTTTGTTTAGTCAAACAAAATAAGTGAAATTGGTGACCCATCTAAGGAATGAATTAATCTATTCAAGCAGTAAGCCTAAGTTGTGAAAATTGGAAAGAAGAAATAAAGTTGTGAAATGATAAAAGAAGAAACTTGGGTTAGGAGTAGCTGTCAGGCCCTCCCAACCATGTAATTGTTCGTTCTTCTATTTTATAGCATGTGTTCTTAAAAATTTTATTTATATACTCTTATTTTAATATTTTTCATGTTGATTAGCTACCTTCTTGTAATGACTGATATGAATTTATTTGAGAGAATATTTTATTTAGATCTGGAGCAAAACTTGATCGCTCTTTTTTTTGTTCGAACTCCTGTAGAAGGAGGTCCCATCGGAAAAGGCACGACTTAGTATCCTTTTTTGCATGAGTATTTTCTTCCTCCATGGTCGGTATAGATTGTCGCCTTTCCTCCTAATAAATATGATTTTAATTTATCAAAAGTATAAATGATTGCCAACATGTCTTTCTTTGTTGTAGTGTAATTAATTTGTACCTCATCTAGAGTTTTACTGGCATAATAGATCACATGATGTTTCTTATCCTTCTTTTGTCCCAAGACTGCTCCAACAACATAGTCACTAGCATCACACATGACTCGAATGGGAGATCCTAGTATGGATCTTACATAATTGGTGTTGATGTTAGGGAATTTTTGAGAATGTGAAAATCCTTGAGGCAATCTTCATCAACGATAAACAGTGTGTCCTTCACAAAAAGTCTAGATAGTGGTTTCAAAATTTTTGAAAATTCTTTAACGAAATGATGGTAGTATCTTGCATGTCCCAAGAAAATTCATACAGAGGATACTGATTAGGGAGGGGAAGCTTGAAAATAGCTTCTGTTTTGATCCTGTCTACTTTGATGTGTGCTTTAGATACTTTTTCCCGAATATAATTCCTTCCTAGACCATAAAATTGTATTTCTCCAAATTGAGAACAAGCTGTTTTTCTTCTTACCTTTAGAGAATGAGAGATAGGTTTTTCATAAAATATTTGAATGAGGACCCATAGACTGAAAAGTCATCCATGAAGACCTCCATGAACTCTTCTATAAAATCAGAAAATATAGCCAACATACACCTTTGAAAGGTGGTTGGGGCATTGTAGAGACCAAAGGGCATATGAAGTCAAGTAAATGTGGTCTTCTCCTGGTCGTTTGGATGAATGGGCGCTTGGTAGAATCTATAATACCCATCTAGATAGTGGAAGTGCAAATGATGTGCTAGTCTTTTAAGGACTTTTTCAATAAATAGAAGTGAAAAATGATCCTTGTCGGTTGTCGTATTCAATAATCAATAGTCAATGCACATACACCAACCGGTCACAGTATGAGTGGTCAGTTCTTTTCTGTCTTCTTCCTTTACCACTATCAGATGTCCTTTCTTGGGGAAAAGGTGTAGTGGGCTCACCCAATTTCTATCGCTAATGGCACATGTGATTCATGCATCGTATAGATTAATCACTTCCTTGTGCACCACGTCATGCATTTGATCGTTAAGCTTCCTTTGACCTTGTAGGCGTGGTTTCATAGTTTTTTCAAGATTGATTTGATGGATGCAGACAATTGGGCTAAGATCCTTAATATCATCTAGACAGTATCCAATGGCTTTTCTCTGAACCTTAACTTCATTTAGGAGTTGTTGTTGTTCAAAATATAGTTGGTGTTGATTATTGTAGGATACCTCTGTTCTTCATCGAGAAATTTGTACTTCAATCCCTCCATAAGGGGTTATAGCTCAGGCACTGTCCTCGACGTGGAAGTTCTTTTGGTTCTTGCTATAATGACACATACTTAACATCTCAATGTATCCTTGTGGTTGAAACTCTTCTTCTTCAATAGCTTCCAAATATGCCAGAATTTCTTCAACCTCAGGATCAGTAATCCTGAAATTTGGGTTGATCAACACCCTCATCAAGGGATATACAATGGCATTATGCTCTTGAATTTTAGCACATAATTGATTGTAGCATCCAACAAAGTAACTTATCTCTATTGGAGAGGGGCCTTTCATATGGTCAAGCACATTGAAATTCATAGATTATTACCAATTCTTATAGTAATCAACCCATCAACAACATCAACCAATGCACGAGCTGTGGAAAGGAAGGGCATCCAAAGACCATTGGGCATGTAGGATTTTCATCCACATTAATTATGACAATAATATAAGGGAAAATGAAGTTTCTGATCTGGATGGGGACATCTTCTACCACCCCAACAGGCTTGGTAAAAGAGTTACCTGCTAACTGTATTCTCATGTACAAATGAAGGATGTCTGTCAGCCCCAACTTAATGGCCAAGCTATGTGGCATGAGGCTTATCTAGATTGCAAATCTTCTAGGCCATATCTTAGTGAAGTGTCTCCTATGTGAAAGGGAATAGTGAAAGCTCCATGGTCCTTCTTTTTGGTTGACATATTTGATTGACAAAAGGTGGACGCCATTCTGGCCAAGGTACCATTTCTACCATTCCTTGCTTTAACTTTTTTGTGATAAGATCTTTCAAAAACTTAGCATATGCACACATCTCACCAATGACGTCTAGAAGAGGGACATCCAGATGGATCTTATTGATGGTATCCAAGAATTTTTTGTATCTTTTCTCAAGTTGAGCCATTATGAAGCAATGAGTAAAGGGTGCTTTGATGGATTTTTGGGTGTCTTGAGGGATGGAATAGGTTTAGATGCCCAACATGACTTCTTGATGATAGGAATTTCTCCTTTATTGGCATTATCTTTGACAATGGGCACAACAAGTGGTAATATAGAAGAAGTGGTTTCTGACCAAAGTGTACCCATCCTAGCACTTTCACTCTTTGGGTTCTTCTTGGTACTTGAAGGAAATTGCCCATTTGGTCGGTCAATAGACGATGCGCTAGAGGCCACATATCACTTATCTGGGTGTTCACATTTCCCAATTGTACTTGCATGTTGGTCATCAGATTACTGTTACTCACCATACATTTTCCTAGTCTTTTGGTCAGGGAGTGTAGTTTTATGATGGATTTCTAAGGTTGTTGAAAAAGCTCCCCTTTGTTGTTGATTGAAGTTACCTTGTTGATGTAGGGATCTGTTCTTCTGAAATCTCGATGGAGTTACTCTTCCTATGGATTGCCCCTGACCCATGTCTTGTGATGTTTGATTTAGTTGAAAGGAGTTTTATACAACGAAGGAGTTTTCATAAGAAAATCATGGATGGTTGGGCCTTTTATAGTTTATAAAAGACATACTTTCTAATGGAATCATCTGGGTGTCTTCAATTTCAAGAGTGTAAATGCAGTGATTTATTATGTGACCTCCCTCACCACAAGTGACACACTTCACTATTCCCTCGATGTGATACCTGGATTGAACGTCTTTCAAATTTTGTACATCGATTGCCATTCTGTCAAGTTTGTTATTCAAGCTTTCAAGTAACCTTGACTTTGAAGAAAGGCTTGTTGTAAAGGCCACAGTGACATTGTTCCTATCATAGTCACTCCATGCTTTTAGTGCACTCATGTTGTTTATGATCTCCTTGGTGGTTTTAGCATCATGTTTCATGAAATTTCTTCATGTTGCTCCATTGAGCGATGTTCTTTCAGAGGAAGTTAGTCCTTCATACAAGGTGGTAACAAGGAAGCCTTCATCATAGCTGTGATGTGGACAATCTCTCACGTATTCTAGATATATCTCCCTTACCTCATACAAATTTTCGATGGGCTTTTATTTAAACCCAATGATTTTATCCTTGCATAAGACAGTCTTTTCAATAGGAAAGAATGTGTTCACAAAAGCTTTAGATAGTTGTTTCCATGAGATGATTCCCTTTTGAGACAGATACCATGAAAGTGCCTTGTCCAATAGAGAAAAGTGGAAGCCTTTCATATAGATGACCTCCTCAGGGACCCTATTCATTTTAAAGGTGTCACAAATTTTTTGAAGGCATCTATGTGATGATAGGGGTTTTCCTCAACAAAACTTCCTCTAAAAGTTTGATGTTGAATGATACTCAGGAGGGAGGGTTTCAATTCAAAGTTTGGAACATGAATGCATGGTATGATGATAGGATCTTTGCATTCATTGGCACGAGCAATGGCCAATGATCGGAGTGAGGACCTATTTTCAGGACCATTACCGTTAGGTGGCAGTTTTATGACCATTGGATCGTCGAAGAGATGATCTACCTTTGGAAATTCAACAAGGAAGTTCAGTGTTGAAAGGAAATGATAGATGACTACCTAGAAATAAGATATCAAATGGATCAGAGTCAAAGTCTGGAAACATAAATGACAGTTTTTGCAAATAGATGTTTATTGTAAAAAGGGATGTTAATAAACTTTTTGCAAAATTTAAAAGCAATGACTAGTGCTAAGTAGACCACGAGCTCTTATAGGTTATTTATTGCCTTGTCCCTGACAATAGTGCTAAAAGTTGATCACTCTTTTCAGTGGGTCAAAAGTACAAACATGATTGTCTAATAAATGATATCAAGCTTTAAATTTATAGCTGACTATAAGAGAAGTCCACAATTCCATACGGAGTTTTTGTAGTAGTGTGGGGTCAAACATGGGGACAAGGGGAACAAAAAAATAAGAATGAATGGTCTTAGATTGGTCTAGTCAAACCGAATAAGTAAAATTGGTGTCCTAAGTTAAGGAAAGAATTAGTCTAATCAAGCAGTAAACCTAAGTTATGAAAAATGGAAAAGAAAAAATAAAGTTGTGAACTGATAAAAGAAGAAAGTTGTATTAGGTTTCACCAACCAGACCAACCACAACCAAGTAAAACCTTTGTTTCTAAATTCTATATATTCTTAACTTGTTTTACAAATAGTCATAAAAGATATCCACTCCTTCCTTCGCTCGAGATCCAGGTCAATTTTTATTCAAAGGTTTTCTCTCTCTCGAGTTAATTACTAAAGAATCAATAATAATTGTATGACTTTTATTATAGTAACTCCTCACTCTTGTGTCTCATTATTAATCTATACTCCAAATCTAAATGAAATCATTCTCTTGAATAAATCCATATCATTCATCACAAGAAGGTATCTAATCAGCATTTAACACATTAAAATAAGAGTATAGAAAAAAACTTTTAATAACATATAGCATAAAATAGAAGAATGAACAATTACATGGTTGGGAGGGTTTGACGGCTACTCCCAATCCAAGTTAAGGAGTTTATCCATTCATGGCATAGAAAATAAATGGATTGTAGTTTGAGCAAATCATGATAAAATAAAAGAGAGGGAAGAGGTACATACAAAGGTAGGTTGATTGATCGATCTACCAACCTGTTGACTTGCTCCAACTCGTATATTGACGGTTGTATATCAACGGGAAGAGGTTGATGGCTCTATTCTACCCTTCGATCCAGACTTGATGTGAGTTGGACTGTCGATCTTTCAATGGAAGTGGATTGAACCACAAGGCTAGAGGTCGATGGTCGGCTAGGTCGATGACACTAGAATGGTCGATGGCTCTAGTCTTGGGTTCTGAACCTAACAGAAGCCTTTCGACTTGTTGACTCCAAAATCCAAGATACCTTGAAGATACACTTTGGGGTACGGGGTTTGGCTTATGCTTTGTAGACCCTGGATTGGTCCATGTGGCAATGAATCTTTGTCTTCTTACTGTCAATCTTGAGGATTGATGAAGTGATTTGTCGACAGGTCTTCATTGGTCTTAAGAGGTGACGATCTTTAGGATCGACAATATGGTCTCTTGACATAATGATCAAAAGTGATCCATTGATTAAAGCATTAATGACTATTCTATTGACGAAGGTATTAATGATTATTCCGTCGATGACTTTGAAAATGATGGGAGTTATCGACGTAAATGCCGATGAGTTGAGTCAAACAACGATAGTGATGCATCCCTATTTTAGGGATTAATCTTGTGTCTTTTTGCATCTCAATCACATCTAAACATAGTAGAATGCAAGTTAATTCCCTCAATATGCATATTACTGTCAAATGCACTTATGGACGTTCTTTGCATATTTTTCAAGTACTTGGATGATGCCTTGTATGGATGAGAGAGAAGGAAGGTGTTATGGGATTCCTCTATCTACAAAGGGGTTCAAAGAAGACCTCAAAGCTCCCTCAAACTACCCCTAGTGTACAAGAGTCAAGATCAAGAAAAGAAGTCCATGAATCATGAAGTTTTAAGTTCAAATTGCTACTGAAGACCCTAGCACGAATGTGGTGTCAAGGAACGACCGTGCTCACCAATGCAAAAGTTACAAAGTGAACCCCATTTTAACAAGATACAACAGAACTGCCAAAATGACCATGCTACCCAACACAATCGTGCTAAGAAGCCCCCAAAATAGTCATGTCATCCAAAATAGCCATGCTTCCAATGATCAAAATGGGCATTTGAATGAGAACGACCTCCACTCCACCTCACCCATCACGGTCGTGCTACCCACCATGACTGTGCTGCCCAGAACGGTGGTGTTGCCAACCTACATTTCACCACTTCCACTCTGACATTTTTCATTTCTCACCATGGCCATTCTCTCCCACCATAGCCATTCCAACCATCACCCACCATGGCCATTCTGCCTAGAACGGTCGTGTTGCCACCTAAAACCTAGCTTTTTCTGCATTGTTTTTCCAACAGTGCCCCTACTTACCCTAGTGCTTCCACCACTACCTATATATACATGGGTGGCAACCACAACATTAGGCTAGCTTCTTTAGCACCCTCCTAGCTACTATAGAGCATTCATTTATATCTCCCTTGCATTCAAGACCTCCACTTACCATTTCCATTCCATTTCCACCATACAAACCTAGTTTTCTAGGTTTTCTACCATAATCCCCAACATTTCTATGCTCTTCACCCATCTTAGAGGAGGGAGGTCATTGTATAGATACTCGGAGGTGAAGGAGGAAAATTTTCCATAAGATCCATGGTCATCTACCTCTTTCTTCTTTCCTTTTTGCTCTTTTGTACGATCATGCCTAGCTAAACCCCTAGTGGTGGGTTGTTTGGGGTTAAAATATTACTTTGATACCATGTTGGAGGAAAATAACTTGTAATGAACATATTTCTATTCTATGATGATTGTCTCTTGCTTCTATCCCATTTACCATTATCTTGCTTGTGGCTTGTTTTATGATGCTTGATGATACCTAGCTTCTATGGGAAAATGGAATGTATGTGGCTGTCTTAGGAATTGCTCCTAGGTCCAAATAGTGGATATCTAGTTAGCATCCTTTGTTCCCACATACAACTCCCTTCTCCTATAAGTAGATGTGGGATCTAAGTAGCTAGTGTAAGTGTGATTAGTGCAATTGCCTAGAGTTTTCTAAAGGCTAGATGGTAAGTAACATGAGGTGAAACACCCTCATCTCTACTCCCATTCCTACCCTTAGCTCTCAATTGCCCTAATACCACTTACCCTAGAAACCTAGACTTGCCAGGTCCTATTAGAATTACACCTAGCCCTAGTTTTCCAACTAGTAGCACAGGGTAGATTCAAATAGCAATTGCCTTATTGTTTGGTTTGACAATCTAGATTGAAGATACAAAACTTGCTTGTTACGTAACATCCCCCAACTAATATCAATGTATCATTCCCAAACGCCCCACCTATCCATCTTATTGCTTAAAACCCACCTTGACATCTTATCTTGTTAATGATAGCTTAGTTACTTGCCTTTGGTACTTCTTAGTTAATTGCTTAGTTCTTGATAGTTGGGTTTTGCTTAGGTAGTTAGTGCTCTTTTGAGATTACTTGTGTTGATCTTGTTAGCTAGGGATAACCTGCGTTCTTGTTTGATCTTGTACTTAACTTGCCTCTTAGTTGTTAATTTGAATTGCTAGTCTAGTGTAGCTAGTTATAGTTCTTTGCTCTTGCTTAGTTACTTGTTTAGCCTAGCTTCTTAGTCTTAACTTGCTTAGGGTAATTTAGGGTTTTTGGTAATCTAGTTTCCTTCTTGTTGTTAATTGCTTGCAATATTAGTGTAACCAACCAAAACCAACTTTTATACCCTAAAATGCTACACTTCTCTTTAAGAACGTAGCTCATATTAACATAGCTCTAGTACCCTCTCTCTCCCTGAGAACCGACCCTCCTCTTACTACTTGCCTATACTATAACATGACCCCATGTGCTTGTGGGTGAAGTGTGAATAGTCTAAGCTAGTGTGTTAGACTAGGCCCCTTATAAATTCAAAAGATCCATGTGTGTTTGCCTAACTTGCATCTAATCAAATATAATTGGCTAGTTGTAACCAAAGGCAATCCAAAACGCACCAAGATTTCTGGAACCGTTGTCAGGGAGTAGAGGCATTCGTCCTAGCTAGTTAGGATAGCTTCACTTTTCCTACTTCCCTCACCATTGCTATTCTTTATTCTTTGTTTACTTTTTCATACTAGCCGTCTAACTTGTCTCTTGTTGCTTATTTGTGTATTGTATAGGTGACAACTGTGCATGTGCAATACGCATTCAACTTGTACTCACTTGGTGCCATACGACCCTGAGATTGGTAGAAGAAGACGGCAAAGCCACCACAAACAACACCAATCAGTTGAAATGGATGTCCCTGGTCATAATGGTGAAGCTCAACCACAACCCAACCACGCTCTCCATGAGTACTTCACCCTGGGGAACTACAACTCCCCAATCGTCACCCTTGTAGACCAAATATCGGGTCAAAAATTCTCCATTCCACCAGCCCTTCTTGGACACCTTCCTACTTACTATGGGATGGAGAACAAGAACCCCTACCACCACATATATGTTTTTCTTGAAACTTTCTCCACATTCCACACACCAGCCGCCACCGATGACTCAATCCGAAGAACACTTTTTCCCTTTTCCCTAAAAGAAAAAGCTAAGGAGTGGCACATGCCCAAGCCTGAGTTAGTGACATGGAATGCAGTGAAGAATGAGTTCCTTAAAAATTTCTACCCCATCACCGAGTTGACTCAAATGCAAAGATTCATTACCTCCTTCACACAAAAAGAGAATGAACCCTTCCACGAAGCTTGGGAAAGGTTCCAAAAGATCATGCATGATTTCCCCCATCATGAAGTACCTCTGTGGTAGGTTGTTCAGACGTTCTACACCGGGCTGGTTGACATGAGTCAGACTATTGTTGATTCTTCATGTTAAGGTACATTCATGGCAAAGCCACCGGAGGAGTCTTGGCCCCTATTTGAGCATCTTGCAGATAGCTCTCGCCACCGAGCTTCAAGTAAAGGGTAGAACTATGATCAGAACTACATTCCTCCTCCCCCTCATGGAGCTCCAGTCATAACAGAAGCCAACCCCAAAATGATGAAGATGATGGCTGATATGATGAGCATGATGAAGAACCAAGTTGGATGTTCTTCTAGCCAATCTACAATGGAAATTGATGTCGTTGATGAGAAAGTGAATGCTTTGCATGCTTTTGGCAACCACAACAACCAAGGCATGATGTCCAACTCTTATACTCCATAGTGGAGAAATCATCCTAACTTCTCATGGAAACAACAAAATGAGAAGGGGTAAGGACAGCCAAGGCAACATCAAGGCCCTAAGTACATCTCAAAGTTTGAAGAGGAGGTGCTTGGGAGGCTAAGGAGCCTTGACGAAGTGAAGAAAAATGTGTCCTCTCATGGGAAAATGATTGTCCACCTTGAGAAAAGACTAGATCATATTTCTCTTTCACTTGCTCATTGTCAAGAAGGGAGGGTCCCGTCTCAACCTATGCCTAATCCAAACAATGATGGTAGTTTTATTAGCACTCCCCAAAGTACCTATGCTCCCCCCTAGTACCAAGGACCACCCAATCCTTATGCTCCTCCACCTCTACAACCCCCATTCAACTACCAATACCCTCCACCTCCACCTCACTCGTACTAAAAACCACCTCCACAATATCACCCCCATCCACCACGACCATCACAACCACAACGTTAGCCACAATTCATTCTCCAAAACCCAAATCCCACACACCCAAGGCTACCACCACCTCAACAGCCACTACCACCACCACAAGCTTCTTCTTATACCACCCATGAGCATGTGAAGGTGGTGATAGTTCTCAAAAGTGATAGGACCTTGGAGCAGCCACGAGATACTTCTATTGATAGTGTAGTCAGTGATGACAGAGTTGAAACTATGACCAAAGATAGTGATATTCAAGTTGAGGATAATGTAACAGGCACCTGGGTTGATATTGTGATACACAGAGATGATATTGTGAGTCATGTGATATTGATTGATGATTTTGTTGATTTGAGTTGGTTGGGATCATAACTCCCTCCATTCCCAGATGCACTTGAGGAACCATCCATTGAAAGAAGGAAGAAGAAGCACACTGAGGACATCATGGAAACTTTTAAGCAGGTGAAGATCAATATTCCTTTGCTTGATGCAATCAATCAAATCCTATCTTATGACAAGTTCTTGAAAGATTTGTCCACATTCAAGAGGAGAATAATAGGAAGAACACCAAGGAAGGTCAAGCTCACTGAGCAAGTCAGCTCAATTCTACAACACACCATGCTAAGGAAAAGGAAATTAGTTGATGCTCCCATCATCTCTTGCTACATTGGAGCACACCGCATAGACCAAGCTCTTCTTGACTTGGGTTCAAGTGTGAATCTAATTCCGTATGATGTGTATGCTGAACTGCAAATGGGACAATTGGGTCCAACTCACTGTACTTTGCAATTGGCCGATCGATCAGTGAAAACGCCTAGAGGGCATGTTGATGATGTATTGGTGAGGTTTGATGATTAGAACTATGCATTCTTCCCCACTGACTTCATTATGTTGGATATGGAAAAAGACTCCAGAAAGGTGCCTATTATCTTGGGGAGACCCTTCTTGGCTACAACCAATGCAGTGATTCATGTGAGGACCAACACCATGTATGTGACCTTCATGTACATAAAGATCTAGTTAAACATTTTCAAGTCTTCTTCTAAGTCCAAGGTTATAGGTGCTATGGAGGAAGATTGTTATCTTATTGAGTGTCTTAATGAGATTGTAGAAGAATGCCTACCTACATGGATTCAAATTGGCACTCAAGGTAGAATTATAGAGCCTATTTTAGAATTCCCCAATGATATGATGATGACGAGGGTGAGGAAGATGAGACGGCCTTAGTGGATACAAGTGAGAACATCTCGCCCATTTCTGAACTGTTGAAGAATTCCCTTGAAGAGCCTCCAGTTCTTGAGTTCAAGTCTCTTCCCGAAGGGCTGAAGTATGCTTTCTTAGGCTCCAATGACACCCTCTTGGTGATCATTTTCTCTATCCTTTCATCGGAGCAAGAAGATGCCTTGATGGCAGTTTTGAAGAAAAACATTCAGGCCCTTGGATGGTCCATTGCTGACTTGAGAGGTATTGATCCCTCCATTTGTGTCCATAGAATCTACCTTGAGGATGATGCTAGACCAACCCGTCAAATGCAAAGACGGTTGAATGTGAAATTGAAAGAAGTTGTAACGCATAAGGTCATGAAGCTACTAGATGCTGGAATTATATATCCCATTTCTGATAGCCCATGGGTGAGTCCCATCTAGATTGTGCCCAAGAAGGTTGGGATCACAATAGCAGATAATGAGGATGGGGAGTTTATGCCTGTAAGAGGAGATAAAACCAAGTGGAGGATATGTGTGGACTACATAAAGCTGAATGAGAATACCAAGAAAGAACATTACCCTCTTCCATTCCTCGATCAGATCTTGGAGAGATTAGCAAGATAGAGTTTCTACTATTTTCTTGATGCGTACTCTGGTTACTTCTAGATAGTTGTTCAACCTATGGATCAAGAGAATATGACATTCACTAGTCCCAGTGGTACTTTCATGTATAGGATAATTCCATTTGGGTTGTGTAATGGTCCTTCAACATTTCAAAGATGTGTGACATTCATCTTTGCTTATATGCTTAATTCGTCACTTGAAGTCTTCATGAATGATTTTTCAATGTTTGGTAAGACATTTGATGAATGTTTGATCCACCTAGCAGCCGTTCTTAAAAGGTGAGTCAAGGTTCTTTTGGTTCTATCTTGGGAGAGGAGTCATTTCATGGTCCCGAAGGCATTATTCTGGGTCACCAAGTTTCTAAGGCAGGCATTGAGGTTGATAAGGCCAAAGTAGGCCTAATTTTGTAACACCCTTGACCTGGGTTCTGACCTAACCCTAGGTGTTTTGCCAAAGTAAGATTCTTACAGGCTTGTTCTTATCTTGTGAAAAGTAATTAAGGTCTTTGTGATGTATTATTTTCAAAATGGAACTTATATGCAAACTATATGTGCATTTTATGTTATTCTAAGTGAAAAGTGCAATTTACCTAAG
This sequence comes from Alisma plantago-aquatica, assembly GCA_963693085.1. Classification (NCBI taxonomy): domain Eukaryota; kingdom Viridiplantae; phylum Streptophyta; class Magnoliopsida; order Alismatales; family Alismataceae; genus Alisma; species Alisma plantago-aquatica. The sequence continues at coordinate 66,853,512 of OY856413.1, read as the reverse complement.
ATGAGGGGTTATGTTACAAATGTTACATGTTGAATATATTCTAAGTGTTTAGTATGTCATGAAAGTGAATATGGTGCTAAGTGGTGGTTTGTGCAAATCCTAAATCCTAAGTGAGAACTTGTGTAAATAATGCTAAGTGTTTGGTGCATCAATTGTGGTACAATTGCAATATGTACAAAATGTTGGGCTAAGGTGTAATTTACCACCTCTAGACTATCTTTCCTCTTACCTAGTGTTCTAAAGGAGAGAGAAAGGATGAGACAATATGTTTGAAACATCTTAAAATGTTAGTACTCTTAATAATAAAGAAACCAAGCAAATGAATAAGTTGAAAGTTATGTGCATGAGCCATATTTAGTTGTAGATTTAAGAATAGAGGTCCCTATCATCCATAGAGCCATAAGGAGGGCCTCCTATAGGTTTGAGGAAGCTTGGGCTTGACCCATGATGAGCAAGGCACTCTAAGGGAGAATGAGGCATCGATTTGCTTTTACCTTGGAAATGATGAAGTAGAATATTATAATAAGTTAGTGGAAGGAGAATTGCCCTAGGGGACAGCTCAAGAGCCGCCCCCTTATCTTTTCTTTATCCTTTTTGCATGGAAAAATAATAACTAGAAAGTATGCAAGAGCATGTTTCGACCTTGCATGGCTAGGTGGCATGAAGTACCTTAGGATAATGACACCTATGTCACTCTTTTCTATAGACCACAAGTATAAATACCTTGACCTTCATTTGTTGGCAAGATTTTCAGATCTAACAAGTACCTTTCCTCTTGTATCATGCAACACCTTCCCTTGTATCACCCTTAGTGGAGAGAGTTGAGTGGTATTGACCAAGGAGGAGGGATATCAACCAAAGAAGATTGAAGCAACTAAGTAAGGTGATATCGCTCAAAGTGGTAGAAAATATCATGCAAGAGCTTGGAGTTCAAGTTGTGGAGCTTGGAGAAGGTTCATCTTCAACCTTGGAACGTATGGAGTAAAGATTGAAGCTTGAAAGCCTTTCAAGAGGAGGGTTATATAACTTAAACCCTTCACTGTTATTATCCTTTCTTTAATATTATTCAATTGTTGATTATATTGCAAATTAGGGTTGCCTATGATCAATTGATATAATCATAAGTTCCAAAGTGTAATTAGGACTATTATTCATAGTTTTGAATTAGATTATGATTTTGAGGTTGATGATGATGACATCATCATTGGATACCCGACATGGGTAGATTACTCTTGAGTAACCCGATATGGGTTGAGACCTTGCAACCCGATATGGGTTGAGACTTGGGAAAAATGATATGGACTCGATAATGGAGACTTGGCCGATATGAAAATAGGTTACTTTTGTAAAACAAGTCCTATGGACGATATAGGGGATTCCTAACCATCACCTAGTACACGATACTAGGGTAAAACATTTACCCTTTCCCGATATGAGCAAAACCCTAGTAAGAGGATGGGGAACCCGATATGACCTTTGAACTTTGAAATACGATATACTTCCCTTGTGTTAATAGATCAACTTGGTATCCATTTTGTCATAATATGAGTGTAAAGTTCTTATCAATGATGGGCACACGATATGGCCAAGAGATAACACTTAACATGGGTGTCCAACATGATTCCCGATACACATGTTCAACAAGATGCCAAATATAGATGTCCAACATGATGCCCAATATAGATGTCCAACATGATGCCCGATACACATGTCCAACATGATGCCCGAAACACATGACTGATAGGGTGCCCAATATGTATATAACCCGATAGGATATCTAAAGTAGGTGAACCGATATGATGATCATGCATCACCCGATATGATGCCCGATATGGTACCCAACACCATGCCCGATATGCTTCCCAATACACTTACCTGATATGGTGAATCTATGAGACCAACCAAAATGGTGAAAATCGATATGATGCCCAACATGAGTGCACGATACAATCTCTAACATATGGCAAGTCCAATGTGAGTGCATGGTATGGTAACCCTAGATGGAGTCCGATATAGAAATCATAGATAGAGCCTAATATGGAAACCCTAGAAGCAATTTGATATGATGGAAGACTAATGTGGAAGTCTAAATTGAAATGAACATGGCTAGCTAAGGATAAGAACCAATATTATATGATTGCATGAGGTATGGAAAAGCCATAATGGTATGTCTGATATGGTGAACCCTAATATACGATACAAGAATCCAATAAACTCTTATATCTGATATGGGGTAGTGGTTTAATCCATACATAACATGAAGATGACTTAAAATAAGAAGGGATGTCTAAACCTACATGACCACATGATATGGTGATAAGGTATATGCCCTGTATCTGATATGAGGATGTGGTTCCACCATGTGATTGGTTAAGTATATGCATTTCCAAATAATAACATTATCAATCATGAAATTTGATATGATAAACAAGTCCTTAAATATTAAGCTCGTCTAAGTGATGATTATGATTAATACAATATTGAGACACAATGAGTTTAACTTAAATTTGTTAATGATAAGAGTGTAATCCTTAAAGATGTGAACTAAACAATTTACATCCTAGTGAGAATGAGAGATAAACTAAGACTTGAAAGATAAGTATGTAATTAGCATACACTATTACTCTTGAGACGAGTGGAGTATGAGTTAGGGTATAATATATGTTGATGAAATCTTGAAACCCTAATCGATTGAATATAACCCTAATCCATGGTTAAAGACATATGTTGAAACTATTGATAACATGATATAATAATCATGCAAATATCTTAAAGCGATAAGCATGGTTAAGTAAGAGCTATGTGATTATGTGATACAAATCCAATGAGCTATGTGGACTATGTGGATAAGTATCTGAGTCTGATGACCTAGAGGTAATGATCATCTGCTAAGTGGTAACAGTACTCAGTGATGAATGAAGGGTTGAATACCCAAGTGTGATGATGACAAGAGGTTAAAATCCTAAGTGAACTATGTGACTCAGTGAATATGAAAGTATCTGATAAATGCAATTATGCTTCTTTCTGGTAGCAATTGGTATAATCTATGTTTGTAACCTGATTGATGCTAAAAGATATAGTAAGGAACTTGATTAAGCAAGATGAACATTATCATGTAGTTGCCCAGACCATAGATCCATTCAGTGTCAGCAATTGCTGAATGGTGAAACGAGTTTTACTCAGAACACATATTTTTTAATATGTGATAACATAAGGGTGCTCAGTGCACTCCCAAACTAAATAAGGGTGCTTAGTGGACTCCCCAAATACATCAGGTTTCTCAGTGTACATCCTGATAAAATCAAAACAGGATCGCTCGGTGGTCATCCTGATAATCTGGGAAAGCTAAGTGGTCTTCTCCCAAAGAGATTACATGCTATGGCAGTAACTCTATAGTGAAGATGCTGCTATACCATGGCATAGCTAATTACAGCAGACATACGATGTCATGCTAAACCTAAGTGTTCTCATGATGACCAAGAAAGGTGAGGTCTTGATAGCTGACTCTGCCATTGACCATTGACCTTGTATGGTACCGATTTTGACTTACTAGTGGTCGGTTGGAGTATAAGTGGTATATCTTATCTCCTCTGGGCATAAATATGAATGTGAACATGTAATCAACTGTGTAGCTTGTTTATTTAAGGATCAAATATGGAAACATTGGTTGATGCCTTATTGATTTTATATATCTGAGTAGATAGATGTTATACATGTTCTTCATATTCCCTTCAAGCAAAAGAGAATTTATAGATGTGTTATTAATGTTTATACTTTACACTTAAAGATATATATCTTAATCAATGAAATACCTGCAGTTCAATTCTATATTATTATCTGTGATAATAATATTGTTGGTAGAGAGTTGTATCTCTCACTGGGACAATAGTCCCACCCCGTGGGATCCACAATTTTTAGGTGGTCATGGATGAGGGACTAGAAACCAGACTGTAGGAGAAGGATCGTTGTAGCAAGGACAGTAGTAGTATTTCAGGTTGAGTACGCTGCCTGTCAAGGTTTTTAGATAGAAGTCTATGTGTTGTCTCTGTACTCTCAGGTCCTTGGGAGATAGTCTTAGTGGTTTTTACGATCGACTTGAGATTTTGGTTTGCTTATCTCGAGGTTTTTATGTGCTACTATGTGTATTAAAGTAAAGCAACCAATACTTTTTATCCTCGAGAAGAGATGACATACTGAATGTATGAAATGAACTATGCGTATGTAAAGCTTTGGTTCTTTATGTAAAAGCTTATTGGACAGGGATCTATGTGTAAAGATGGTTTTAATTTTTTTAGTGATTTTTGTTAACTCTGTTATTTGTGATAATTCCACATTTTTACTGGTGATGGCTTGATTTGTAATCAGGTCATCACAAATTTCAACCCTCACTATCCCTTCCACTATAAGAAATGTCCAATATTTCTTGGGGCATGCAGGTTTCTATCACCGTTTAATCAAAGACTTTAGTAAATCCTTGAGGCCAGTTTGTCACTTGATTGAAAAGGATGTGGAATTCAACTTTGATGACAAGTGTGTTGAAGCCTTCAATCATTTAAAGCATAAGCTCATCTTTGCTCCTATTATGCAGCTCCAAATTTCTCCTTGTCGTTCGAAATCATGACAGATGCATCAGATTTGGAAGTGGGGGTTATGTTGAGCCAAAGGGTTGGTCAGGTTCCACATGCCATCTATTATCCAAGTAAAACCCTTGATGAAGCCCAAAGGAACTACACTACCACGGAAAAAGAGTAAATTGTCATGATTTTTTACTCTTGACAAGTTTTGTTCTTATCTCTTCTAAAACAAGGTGGTACACACGGATCACACAACCTTGAAATATCTCATGGAAAAGAAAGACTCTAAGCCAAGATTGATCCGCTGGATTTATTGCTTCAAGAATTTGATTTGGAGATTGTTGACAAGAAGGGAGTGGAAAATTCTTTAGCTGACCATCTCTCCCGCATTGAGGCACCTTATGATGGCATGAATCAAATCTAGGAAATAACACCACATGAGCAACTTTTCTTACTTTCATACACCCAAAGACCATGGTACAAGCACATAGCTAACTTCTTAGCCTGTGGAAGGATACCCAGTAATTGAACAAGGGAAGAGAGCAAAAGGTTGTTTTCTATGATGAAAAGATATGCTTGGGATGACCCACATCTATTCAAATATTGTTCTGACCAACTCATTAGAAGGCGTGTCCCAAAAATTGAACAGTAAGAGATCCTATCCATGTGCCACTCCGGCGTGTGTAGAGGTCATTTCGGTGGAAAATGCACAACGTCAAAATTCTTCAAAGCAGATTCTATTGGCCAACCTTGTTCAAAGATGCTAATGAGTATTGAAAATATTGTTTGAAGAGCCAAAAGGTGGGCACTTTCTCCAAGAGGGACATGATGCCTCTATCACCCATTCTAGTGGTTGATGTATTTGATGTTTGGAGAATTGACTTCATGGGTCTGTTTCAAATATGTGTACATCTTGGTGGCTGCTGATTATGTATCAAAGTGGATCAAACCAATTTCCATAGGAATGAATGATCATAAAGTGGTTTGTGATTTGTAAAGTTGAACATATTCAACCGATTCAGTGTACCACGGGAAATGATTAGTGATGGTGGAAGCCATTTCATCCATATGACCTTTAAAGGGCTGCTAAAAAGGTATGGAGTGAATCATCTCATGGCTACTCCTTACCACCCTCAAATGAGTGGTCGAGTTGAGTTAGCTAATCGGCAGATAAATCTCATTCTTGAGAAGATAGTGAGGGCAGACCGCAAGGATTCACTACTACAGAACAGGCCTTTGGTGTCGGTTGTTTATGCCCTTTTAGCGACGGTTCTAAAGCGACGCCTATGTGGGCACCGCTAAAGGTCGAACTCTTCGGCGTCGGTTTTATAACCGATGCCAAAAGGCTTCACGCCACCGAAAACGCGCCAGTAGGGCACTGATAGGTGTCGGTCATTTATAGTACGCCGATGCCAAAAGGCTTTGCGCCACAAATGGGCGCCATCTAGGACACTATCTGCGTCGGTTTGCAACTAAAACATTGATGCCATATTCCCAGACGCCACGGCCGTGCTTCCCTGCACAGCCGTGTTTAGTACTATAGGCGTCGGTTTTATACTAATAAGCGACGCTATTTCCCGCCACGGGCGTACTTTCCTACACGGTCGGGTTGTTTGTCACATTAGGCGGCAGTTTTTATCCAATAACTGACGTTGTAAGCCTTTTATGACGGTTTTCTATAAATAACCGATGCCTATATTTTATTTTATTTTTCTTATCAGTTTGCACGCCTGTTGTGGCTGGTCAGCAGGATGAGAACCTGCAGTTCAGTTTTGAACTACAAGTTTATGACATCCATTGATATCAGCCAACAAACAGGCCACAAACCTGCAAAATCAACAAATATACTTTTCACACAAGTAGATACATTCAGACATCAATTCAATTCTCACATTCACACATGTAGAAACATTCAAATACATGTAGAAACATTCATACATGTATAAACATTCAAAAATATTCATTTACAAAATATCATTCAACATCGCTATCAGCATCCCAATTATATTTTACAGTCCCCACTGCTTGTATGGCTCTTGTCCATTATTCTCTTACTTCATTTAATACTTCCATCGTATATGGAGCATGTACATATTTTAAGTGTTTACCTATAGTGTGGTCAGTTTTAAACACCTGCAAAGATAATGATGTATATATAAGTAATAATATAAAAATAAGATTGATATATTTTATACTAACTAATGAAATTATATATAATACCTCATGTGTGGTATCGATGTCCAATGCGGCATATTGGATAATCATCTGCATAAATCACATCACATAGTATGTGCATGCCCAGTCGTTGTCTTGTGTAGTGCACTATAAATTGAAACATACAAAATATTAAAAAATACAACGAAGCACAGTTCACATAAATAATATATACATTAGAGTCGGGAACTTACTTTAACATTCTCCAAAATTATTGACTGGTTCTTTTTCCTGGGGACCTTTCCTCCAGCCTTTTTGAATGCATCTAAACCCCTACATGTTAATGTAACACAGTAAATTGCATAATTAAATAGTAATGTAATAACATATGTTAATGGATATAAAAATGAAATATTTCTCACCAGAATAATGGCATTCTCATTACGTGTCCAATTTTAGTATTCAATGTACTCCCCGCAGGATCTAGATAATAAACAGTGAACGTCCCGGGGAGAATAACCAGTAACTCCCAATGCCTACCGCTAGAGCTAAAAAAGTTAAAAATTAATAACTCAAAATCCACAATAAAAATGTAATTTTCTTATATCCAAATTATAAGTAAAGTAAACTTACTTGACATTGAATGGAGCTATTATTATCGTCTTCTTTTGCTGACCAAAAATTGTAAAAGCATCTATACAGTATTGTTGAACACTATCAGGGTCTTTAGCTACCATACTAATCAACGATGGAATCAAAATCCCACATGGTCAAATGCAAATTGTTTACATTGATTTTCGACTAAGTAGCTACAAAACATGTATTACGTATGCATTAATATATAAGAAACTAGATCACCAGATATTACACAAGGTATATGGATGTATAAATAAGATCTCACCTTACCCATGTCTCTATCCTTGATGTATTCAGCCAATCATATATAAACAACTCAATAATATCTTGTATAAATAAAGAGCTTTCGTATGATTGACTTGTATAATTCGCTTCTAAAGAAACAATTATAGGGAAATGTATATTATGTGTCTGTAGCCAACATGCCATTCCCCTACAAGCAGGACCTAACGAGTATTTTAGGTCAGTTGGAACCCAACTTGGTAATGCAGGAAGTGGAGGTGGAGGCCTAGATGCTTCGGGTGTCTTCTATTTAACCTGTATATATAATTTCAGATAAATTTACCTCATATATACACATTAACAATCTAAAGTAATGTAAATTTATCTTACAATTTCAGTAGTGTAGACGACATCTGCTTTGGGCCACAATATCACCTCGCCTTCTGCCTCAGCAAGTGTATCAATATCTGGGTGGGCATATGGCAATGTAGCTTCCCTCCAATCGATTAATACACGTATCGGGCTCACACGAACGTAGCCCTGTGGTATTAGAGTCCCGTGAAACGTTGCCCCAGGAAGGGATGGGTAAGCCTGCACCTCTACAACAACATAGTCTTGCATTCTTAAGCGGCATGGCTTCAACGCCTACAAATTTACGTAAAGAATGTTATACATATATACATATCATCTTGAAAAGACTAGCTACAATGTCATAAACAATACTTACAACAGACGTGTTAGGCGGTGGGTCTACATGATTACTCTCAGTCGGTGCATCAGGAGAAGAGTGGGTCGCCATAGGTTGATTGGAAGCTTGAGATGCCTGCAACCGCAACTATTCTTCCTTGACCTTCTTAGCAACTATATCCTTGACTCTTTTATTCTCCTATACATGGATAAAAGAAACATTAGCTTCTTATTATTGAATTCCCTTTTGCAGTAACATTCTAAAAAAGAATAGGTTACCTCTTCTTGTGAAAGTCCCTCTCTGGGTTTGCGCTGGAATGGCCCAAAGAATGCTTTGATGCCCATACCAGCGCCTGCACCCCTAACACGTCCAGGATGCTCTGGGTTACCCAGAGCAACTGTCAATTCATCCCTTATGTCCTGAGGGATGAACGTGCCTTGTTTCCTCTGCTCGTGCAGCTCCCGCTAATCACCATCAACAGAAATTGGTAAGTTAACTCCACAAATAATCAATATTCAAATGATTGCTCTAAGAGTTGTATTTTACCATTTTCGCAGCCGCCTCAGTAGTTACGGACTTCTTTATTTCACCCTTCTTGTTTTGCCTCCCAGCTATCCAGACATCATGGTGAGGCATGGGTGTGGAACATGTAGTAGAAGACTCCTGAGTAGTAGTAGACTCCGCCTGTAGTCTTTGGTGAATGCTTGCATAGCCCTTTGGACCCATAGTGTGGTCATGCACATTCAGTGCACGCCTTGCTTTTTGCGCCTCACTTAATACCTTGAATTCTTCAGATTTTCTTGAAGCAACAAATGTGTCCCAATCTTCTTTGTCCAAGAAGTTCCACTGTTCAAGGGCTGACTTCTTCTTCTTATCACCATCTTTTATGTATTCTCTATTGAGATTTTTCCTATAGTTCCTTAGCATCTTTCCAGCGTGTTACATCACGCTTTTACGATGTATCTACTCATCCAATGCAAACAGATTCTGTAAAATAAAATTGCTATTAACTAGTATCCAAAAATAGAATTGCAAATAATAGAATTTTTAATCTACAAAAAAGAATTGCAAATAATAATAACTCACGCATAAATCCTTCCATATCATGTCTTTCTTCGCCTGAGGAACTTTATGCCAATTATCATACTTAACACCATAATGGCTTCGAGTGACAACCCCAAGATAGTTTACAAAATTATTGCGGTTCACTCCAATTGCATTTCCTCCATTATCAAACTCCACAACCAATCTGGATCCACTGCCACTTAGCGCTATTAACTTCTTCAACAGAGTGATGCCCCTTTTCTTGTTAAGTTTTTGGTGATGCGCATCAAGTTCCTCCAGTGCTTCAGTGGGTACATGTGAATCATCAACCTAAAATTTGACAAAAATAAACACACTGAATTAGCCCAATATAGAAATATAGGATATATGACATAACTAGAAGATAATGAATTTTATAGAAATATAGGATATGTTTTTAGAACTTACATTGGTTTCCTCGCCATGCTCATCATGGACAGCATGCTCATCATTGACTTCATGCTCATCATGGACATCATGCTCATCATGGTCAACCATCTGAAAATGTCATTAAAAAGCAAACATTTAGCATTTGTATTAACTAGAAGATAATGAAACATTTGAAAATGATATTTATATTAAAAAGGCAAACATTTCGCTTCAATAAAAATAATAAACATGCATGCCTCTAAAATTATGATCTTTTATCAATTAACAATCCTTCATTGTGATCTTCGCGCACATATAAGTTATCATTAGCTTCAATATTTTGTAGAGTACTTGGCAACCCAATTGAGAATGGACTGGAGTCATCATACTTATCATAGTACTCTTCTTCATCTATAGGATCTTCAATGAACTGTCTTTTACCATGAAGAACAACCGACCATTTCTCATTTGCAGGATCATCGATATAGAATACTTGTTTCGCCTGTGATGCCAATATGAATGGTTCACCCTTCTCGCCAATCTTTTCAAAGTTCACTAAAGTGAAACCCAATTCATCCACTATAACTCCTTTGGTGTTATCAACCCAATTACATTTAAAGAGCGGAATTATGAAATCTATGTAGTCAAACTCCCATATGTCTTCAATGACACTGTAATATGACATTTTAGCTTCACGTGGACTCTTATCCTTTGCACTTGCAAAATACATAGTCGACGCTTGAAGAGTGACCCCATTGTTTTGGACGACACTCTTATCATCTTGGCACTTTGGGTAATGTGTGAACCCATTAATGTCAAACCCTTCATAAGACATAACATTCGGTTTTGGTTTAAAGGCGAGGCATTTGATAGTTTCTGTAATATCATTTGGTGTTTGTGATAGTTGATGTAAGACTTTATCTTCAAACCACTTAGTAAAAGTCTTGTTATGCTCTCTATCAAGCCATATTGTACTTGCTCGAGGATGTTGTCTCTTGATAAAATTGGTATGTTCCTCGATATAAACACTCACTTCGTCCATGTTGTGTAAAATATACAAGTGACCTTGTTCCAACTGCTCACGGCTGATTACTTTCACCCGTGATCCCAAAATTCCTTTGCCCTCCTCAATATTCTTGTCATTAACAGGAGTGTTATTACCACTCAGAAAGTCATTGCAAAAATCCATAACCTCTCTCTCCACATAACCTTCAATAATACTCCCTTCAGGCCGATAACGGTTTCAAACATCACCTTTAAAAAATGCTCATGTATCGTTCAAAGGGATACATCCAATGCAAGAAAACTGGTCACAACATTTTCACTTCCCTAGTCAAGTGGACAACAAGATGTACGATGATATCAAAGAACGAAGGAGGGAAATACATCTCAAGCTGACATAAGGTAACAACCACTTCTCTTTGCACATTATCGAGAGTATCAGGGTTAATAACTTTGCTGCATAGACTGTTGAAAAAGAAACAAAGTCTGGTGATTGCAAACCTTACATGCTTCGGCAATATAGATTGAATTGCCACGAGCAATATTTGTTGCATTAGAGTGTGACAATCATGAGATTTAAGACCTATCAACTTCAGATCTTTCATTGATACCAATCTACAGATGTTGGATGAGTAACTATGTGGCACCTTAACATTTACCAAGCATTCACAAAAAGCTTTCTTCTCCTTTCTAGATAACGTGTAACAAGCGGGAGGTAAGTATGTTCTTTTATTACCCATTTCACATAATTCTGTTAATTCTGACCTTATTCCCATTTCACGTAGGTCCAGTCTAGATTTTATCCCATCTTTAGTCTTACCTGGTATATTTAATAGAGTACTAATGACGCTATCACATACATTTTTCTCAACGTGCATTACATCGATACAATGCTTGACTGTCAAAGAACTCCAATAAGTAAGATCCCAAAATATTGACTTCTTCTTGAATGAAGAATTGTCACTTCGTGTGGCCATACTACATTGTTATTTCTTATCAAATTCATTGACAATTACTTTTACTCTTTCATAAACAACATCCCCTGGTATTGGTTTAGGTGCACTCCGTTTATCATTCCATCCATTGAATGCTTTGCGCTTCCTACGATACGGATGGAATTTTGAAAGAAACCTTCGATGACCAAGATATACAGTCTTGCCGCCATGTTTTAGTGTTATTGAATCAGTGTTTTCTTCACATATAGGACACACTTTAGCTCCTTTGACACTATATCCAGACAAATTCCCGTATGCTGGAAAGTCATTAATAGTGCAAAACAACATATCATGCAAACGAAATGTCTCTCTTCTTGAAGCATCATAGGTCATCACACCTTCAGCCCAAAGTTTCTTTAAGTCATCAATCATAGGTTCAAGATAAACATCGATATCATTTCCGGGTTGTTTAGGGCCCGATATCAACAATGACAACAAAACATACTTATTTTTCATACACAGCCAGGTAGGAAGATTGTATATAAAAAACATGATTGGCCAAGTGCTATGTTGGCTGCTCAATGTCCCGTATGGATTCATCCCATCTGTACAAAGCCCAAGTCTTAGATTCCTATCTTCTTCACCAAATTTGGGGTACAATAGATCAATCTTCTTCCACTGTGGGGAATCAGACGCATGTCGTAGGATCCCATCATTATTTTTCTTAACATCTGCATGCCACCTCAAATTCTTCGCATCTTTTGAATTTGCAAACAAGCATTGAAACTGTGATATATAGGTAGATACCACATCACCTTGGCAGGGGAACCAGTTTTAGACTCCCCCGAAGTTGTCAATTTATACCGTGACGCACCACATTTTGGAAAACATTTCAAATCCACATAGTCCTTTTGAAATAATACACAATCATTCGGGCATGTGTGTATCTTCTTGGCCTCCATTCCCATTGGGCACAACAATTTCTTTACCCGGTATGTTGAGATTGGCAGCTCGTTTCCTTTAGGAATAATTTCTTTCAACAAATTCAACAATGAAGTGAAGCTTTTGTCGCTCCATCTGTTGTTAGCTTTCAACTTATACAATCTCAATACAGCGCTAAGCTTCGTAAACTTAGCACAGCCTGTGTATAACGGTATCTCAGCATCATGCACAATGTTTCTAAAGATAGGAGGTGGATTGGTGTGCTCTACCCTACAACTATCCAACATCGCATCAAGGATGTCTACTGGAACTGGTTCGTTCACATCTACATCATCGGAGGCAATTTCTTCTTCCACTTAAGCACTGCTATCGACATCCACTGGTTTCGAGTTTGAAATCTCTCCATGTCAGTGCCATTCTATATAGCCTTGTACAATCTCGTTGCACATGACATGACTTTTGATTTCGTCACCAGTGCTGACTTTCAAGTTGTTACCGCAACGCCTACATGGATAGTAGAACCTATCTCCAGGTTCTTTCCTATGTTCCTCGGCAAATCTAATAAATTAATCAAGACCAGATATAAACTTTGGGGGGCAGCGATTGCGAATGGGCATCCATGATCTATCCATTCTATGATCAAAGAGAAAACAAGTATATATTAGGACAAGATTAGGGTCTTGGAGGGGTTTCTAGGCCAAAAAACACATGTGATGTCATTCTTATATATAATAAATGTGTACCACCTATCCCATCCTTGAACACCTAATCTCACTAGTAAGTGTATAATGTGTATTGAGTTTTCGAGAAAATTTTGGCAGCATTTCTCCATTGTTCTCTAAGTACATATGTACTTAGAGAACAAACGGGGAAATGCTACCAAAATTTTCTTAAAAACCCAATACACATTATACACTTACATCCTAAGTGAGATTAGGTGTTCAAGAACAGTCCCAAACTAGGGACTATCCAAGATTGACTCCTAATAAGTAAATTTTGGACGAGTTTCTAGGCCAACAAACAAAATAATAGATATGTACATGTTAGGGTTTCATCACAATTGATGTTAGGGTTTCATCACAATTAATGTTAGGGTTTCATCATAATTGATGTTAGGGTTTCATCAATGTTAGGGTTTAATCAAATCAAAACTAGGATTCTAGAATGGACAAGTTTAAATCTTATTTCAACATGCATCAAAATTTACTGAATTCGGTCAAGCATTAGGATTAGAAGAACAAATATATGCAAGCAAAAGATTTGTTCGTATCCTAGGATTTACATAAAGCATTACATAAAGATTTGTTCATATACTTACCAACAGTAAGCACGGTCGTGACTGTGTTGGCCTACCACAGTCGTGGTAGGCCAACACAGCCACCACTGTGCTTTCTATTGGTAAGGAGCGAGGGAGAAGGAAGAAAAGAGGCTAGGGCTACCTGGAGCTAGCATGGAGAAGAGCGGCGGCGGCGGTGTGAGAGCAACGAGTAGAGAAGGAGGCGGCGAGCGGCGAGCAGAATGGCACCCAGAGAAGAGCAGAGCAGAGCGGCGAGTGGCGATAGTAGGAGAAAGAGGACGCGGCGGCGGTGGCAAGCAGAGGCCCACCAACAGTAGCGGCGGCGAGCAGCAGCGGGGGTCATCAGGTGATTTTAGGAAAGCAGCGAGTAGCAGAGAAAATTATCTTGATGAAACAGAAGAAATGGGAAGAGTCAGGTGATCACAGGTCTATTAAGTTTGTAAAAGGTGTCGGTTGTCTAAAAAACTGACACCTAAACCTCTTAAGTGTCTGTTGATAGTAAAAACCGACGTCCAATTGGACAATCTTTGTCCTAAATTATTTCGCGGGAACCATTATTAGCGTCGGTTATCAAAGGATAACCGACACCGAAATTGGAACTTTTCGCGCAAATTTTCATCTTATATAGGCGTCGGTTAGTAGTTAAAAAACCGACGTTGTATGTGACACTTTTTTTTTTGCTCGAAAATTGGATTTCGCGGGCGATTTTAGGCGTCAGTTTGTTTTACCTAGCCGACACTGAATACAAAGCGGTACCCGTGTCTGGATGGTCTTGGAATATAGACGTCGGATTTACTAAATAGCCGACGTGGAATTTCATAGGCGTCAGTTTGTTTAAATAACTGACGCCCAGAAAAGCGACATTGAATGTTGTTTCTATAGTAGTGATTGGTCTTTATATCTCAATAAATCTTTGTAGGCATATAGGACTGCATTCAAAGCCCCTATTGTCACCACGCCATTCAAACTCATGTATGGTAAAAGCTGCCATCTACTGGTATAAATGCAACATAAGGCAATATGGGCATTGAAGGCCATGGACATGGATGGAGACACTGTCGGATTGAAAAGAAAGTTGCAGTTTCATGAGATAGAAGAAATGAGACATGAGGCATATCAATTGTCTAAAAGCTACAAGTAAAGGACCAAGTTTTTACATGATAAGATGATAAACAAGAAGGACTTTGAACCCAAAAAATGGGTATGGCTGTAAAACTCTAGGATGAAAGTTCTTTCCCAGAAAGATTCAGTCTAGATGGGAAGGGCCTCATCTAATCAAAAATGTATATCCATCTGGGGTTGTTCTGATATGTGAAAAGGACAGAGTAAGAGAGTTCACCGTCAATGGTCAAAGATTGATAGTCATTGTTGAAGTAGGATCGGATAAAGCCAGCTAAAGTTTTGGCATTGTGATGCTAGTAGAAGAACACCTTCTTGATGAAGAGATGTGCTTAAATGCACATGATAGAGACATCTACTACAAGGATTCTTTGAAAATTCTATGAGAATGATTGAGTTCAAGAATCAATATACCCAGCAAAAGGCGTAAAATTTAGCGCTAGTGGGAGGAAACCCACCTAGGTTTGGGAACTTTTGCACCCAACCTTCACTTTTTGATACTTTTGCTTTATTTTTACACGATTCCAAGAATGCACACACATACTTGTTGTATAACAATTTTTTTTAGTTTTGATGATGAGACGTGTGAAATAGGTGACAGTTTGAGAAATGGGACAAATTTCACTGAAAAGTAGTGATGGAACATCAATTGGATCGAATTTTTTGATTGGATTATGAATGATCGAGTGTTTTGAGAATTTTTGAAGTTTTGTCAACTTGGAGGTACCAACACGGTCATGTTGGCATGGAACAACTATGCTGGCATTGTCGCATTCAACAGGGAAAACCCAAGTTTTGGGCCCGGTTAGCACGATCGTTCTGACCAACATGGTTGTGCTGGCCAGAATGGTCACGTTGGCCCGGGCCCAACACTTAAGTACCCCGATTTTTCCCCCACCAACACAACCTGCTCTTCATTTGTGTGACACAGCACGCCCATTCCATGATGGTTGGTGATTAGGGCGACCCCTGTTCACCCACAAATCACCTCCTCTTCCTCCCAAACTCTAGATGGGAGCTCCCTTCGACTCCCAATGACCTTCCCCTACCTCAAGCTCCACTTTCCACCCTCCATTAACCTCTATTTCTCCATCTCCAAGGAGATTTCACCCATACATCCTAGAAGTGGGAAAATTATTGTGCTTCTCTGTTTCTCCACCAAATCCTTGCAAAAATGAAGAGCACACACAAGGTAATAAAGAAAGGGGTAGAGAATACTATGAGTATCCTCACCGGAGGCAAAAGCCGCACCAAACAGGCCTCTAACATCACACCGCCATCACACAGCCCTACATCGCCATCCAACTCAATTTCTCAATATCTCCAAAGGTTGGCATCGACGAGTGCTTCTCAACTTGGATCCTCCTCAAGCCATCGTATATCACATCTGAGCTACAACAACCTCAAGGAGCAGGAGGAGGAAGAAGAAGAATCGGAAAATATTGTTGATTCTGTTAATGTTGACGCATCGGCCCGAGAAAGGAGGGCCAAGAAAGTGGTTGTTGTGTTACCTTCACACCTGCATCCATGACTGACTTTGGCAAGGAATTCTACTTCATCGGCCCAGCCTCGCGCTGTTCAACAACCCACTAGATGTCGGTTGTTGATTGAAGAAGAAGATGTTGGTACACCCATTGAGATTGTGCCCACCTTGGACACAAGTTCAGGGTCACATACCTATGAGGAGGAGGAGGTAGATGAGACTGAGAATGAGGAGATGTAGGATGAGCATGTAGACTTCTTGTCCAAGCTAGAGGATGACTTAATGAAGTGGGTGAAAAAGCAACCTGAGGGAGCCACTTATGGAAGAGGTACTTCAAGAAGAGTTTTTACGAGACCCCTCTAACCCGATTGCACTACCAGGAGGGTGATCCCTATAAGATATGCTTGTCCCAACACCATGCACGCCCTAGGGATGCATGATATTGTCAATGATTTCTTAACATCATGTGGGTTGTATCATTTGCTAACCAATGTAGAAGAGACATCCATAGAGACAACCCATGAATTCTTCAGATCTCTGGAGAAGGTGTAATACCAAGGGGATGACACAATCTATTTTAGGATCAACGACTCAATATATGTACTGAAGTCCTCCCAACTCAATAAGATCTTAGCATCAACACCGGAGATGGAACAAAAATTTGATGAGGGAAGGTATGATAAAATTGGAAAATGCAATTATTCTAAGATGTGGGAAACATTCACTCGCCAAGGCACCTTCACAGTGGGAAAGTAAAAAATAAGCAAAATATTCAACCCCACTTTGAGATATATTCAGAAGGTTCTAGCCAACACTATCTTTGTCTGGTACGACAACCAAGGATACTTCTCTCAAAAATACTTGTTTGTGATGTCAGTAATGGTAAGTCATGGCCATGTGAATCTGGGTATGATGATGATTGATCACCTAAAAACAATCCCCTCCAAGAGCAAGAATCCTTTCATAATAGGGGGGGTTGTGATCACCATAGAAAAAGCACTTGATTGTGATCTCAAGAACCTCACAAAGGCAGAAGGGACCAAGTTGGTTGACTTGATTTATCTTGTAAGGTCCCAGATGATATCCATAAGAGACAAAAAGATCATTTATAATATGAACCCCGGGTAACCTTGCACCACTTTAGAGTTACCTTATCATGATGCCATTTTTCTTGATGATATCAGTCCATTGGACAATCTTCCAATGCAGATTTCCAAGTGGTAAAGCCAGTATTCTAGAGAAGATTATAGACATGTGCCGGTGGACTTACCTGAGGGAGGAGGAGAGGCAAATGTGTTAAAGAAGCAATGTATTCTTGAGTAGTCATGTCGCACAAGACAAAGATATGAGAACTTTGATGTACAACCACCTCTGACAAATGCATATGACATGTCAGCCATTCATTCATAGTTGTAGGTGATTCAGTAGACACAACATGCCATGTGGTTAGATCAGTAGCAGATGCACCATCTGATCAACCACATGTACCAGTATCAGCATGCGTAGGTGCAGAGAAACCCCTAATGGGGGGAGGATTTCTGGGGAGCCCTATATGTATATCAAGAGACATACCCGCCTCCACAAGTGGACTATTAGGGATACTATTACCAACACCCACATCTATAGGCTGTACCACCATAGGATTCATCACCACCAGAGCAGTGACACCTACCCTATCATTCCTAAGCTTTAGTTTCATGATGAGGACAACATGATTCAAAAGTTTGGGGCGGTAGGGTGGTATGCCCCCTTTTTTAGCTTATTGCGTTGATGCATGTCTCACCTTATCTTTTTTTCTTTTTATTTCACTCTATCTAGTGTAGATTTCCTTCTATTTGCATTCATGCATACATGTAGTTATTTTTCATGTATTTTTGAGTTTTTTTTAAATTTTTGCTCTTTTGACCATTTCATGTCATGCATAGCATTTGCATATAGATTTTGGTAAATTTTGTGTGGTTTAACTAGGATTTGTTGTTTTATGCTTTAATTTTCCTAAATGTAGGTCTAGATGTGATTGAATACAAATTGGCACCATTTTGGTCAGTTTTGCCCGAATTTGAATGTTCTTACCCAAAAGTGTATTTCAACTGAATCCCTATTTGTTGTGATGTGAACGATTAAATCATGGATAATGCAACTTGCTTTTGATATTTTTGGCTAGAATGGGTCCTATGTAGGAATTTTGCATGTGCTCCAAACCTCTTAAATAATTTGTTGTTTGGAATGAAAGGGTGATTCTTGCAAGTCTTGAATGTTTGGAATTCATTTGTTCTTTATGAAAAGGATGCAATGTACTATATTGTTAATTTTATGCATGACTTTTTTGATTGGTGAATGTTACATCGATTAACTTTCTTGAGTGATATTATACATGAATTTCCACTACTTGTGACCCCTCTCTGATTCGACATTTCTTCCACCATCTTCTTACCTCTCTACCTCATGAAAGGATGCCAAAGTGCACATATCAGCCTTGGCCACCCCCAAAAATTGGGGTGGTCATACCTTTATGTTAATGTGTCACTTAGCACTTACAATCACTAAGATAATTATCCTATAGTTTAATCCTTTTTCAACTTTCCGTTTAAGGCTAGTATAGAAAGGGTCGACCCCATAGGACAACTTTTTAAGATTGTTTCTTTTATCCCAATTATTTTGAAAACTATTTTGTTATTTTTTGTATTTTTAGATTTAGAACGGAAAGTAAAAGTCGGTTTGGGGGTTTGATTGATTACTCTAAAATAAGAAATAAACACAAACTAACAATGTAATAACAAGAATTTATTTGCCCCTGTCACAAGGAAAAGAAACAATTGTTAGCATAAGTAGACTATTGTGAATGGAAAAAGACTAGAAGTAAAGAAAGCAAATCAACGGAGGTTGAAATGAAAGAGAGAGAAGCGAGGCTCGTAGGGGTTTTCACCACCTTATCCTAGGCGATAACAACAAATTCTTAAGCGACGATTCGATGAAGGTTTGTGAATTTAAAAACTCACAAGAGATAAACTCCACATGAGCCCATTGGTCTTGGTGCTCATGCTTCCTAGTTTATCATCCTAAAAGACAAAAATGCACGGTCATATCAAAATGTCTATGCAATCGATTTTATTGTTCTAAATCCGGATTTCCATGGTCATTTCCATCTGGATTAATGTGGGATTCGAAGATCAACCGTTAATTAAAATCGATTACCATCTAGTCATTTAAGAAAAAGTCATTAAAACCATGCCTAAGGGGTTATTCCCCTTTCCTCGATATAAGTCTACTCACACATGCTTGTGGAAAACATGGAGGTGGAGGGAAGAAGAGTTCTAGCCATAGTCTAGTCTTACTAAAGGATAGTTCCTTCGGCTAGAGTCAATGAAATGGCTGACGCTTAATCCCTTACTCCAGTCCACAGAAGAATAATAGGAAGAAGAAACTAGATCAAAATGAGCAAAGTAAAAGAACAACAATTGAAAGAAACACTTGGCTTGCAAAAACTATTCTTTATTGATGGAAAGAACAATAACATAAGAACACCTAAAGATTGCTCAGAAATCCCGTACAAAGATGATACAAAAGATGATGCTTGGGAGGACGAAGTACCCTTCTTTTTATAGGAGAAGGAGAGGTAGGCTATCCAAAAAAAGAGGGGGAAAAAGAGAGGGAGCTATCCTTTTGAATTTTCAAAATTTGGTCAATAGGAATTTGATAGACTTTAATTGTCTTGACCATGTAACTCTCTTCAATACAGATTCCCGCAGCAGTTATTGCGAACGTATTTTGCTCCCATAAAAAGCACAAAAGCGGTCCAAATAATACGATATTATTTTAGGAAATTAAATTTTCTTTCCAATGAATACTTGTACACTCAATTTGGACTTTGGATGCAAGAGTTATGGTACTTTTGGTGACAAATATACAATAATTACATGACTGCTGCAAATTGTGCAATTATACTCCAAGAATATTTATCTCATTTCTTACAAAATCCAAGAAAATATAAATACAATTCTTATTAAAGAGAAAAATATAATATAATTTAATTAATTATAAAACTAAGAAAATATACAAAAAAACAATCATAAAAAGATATCTAAAAGATGCAAATAAAAGTGATGAAAACACATTTATCAAAATACCCCGAACTTGAATCTTTGCTTGTCCTCAAGCAAGTAAAATCACAAATAAAGTCCAATTTATACTCCCAATATGCCATCCTCACCTTAATAACATCACTACAACCCTCACCTCCAAATTTTGGCCAAGTGATCCGATCTCCTAGAACCACATAGCATAAAATTCTATATTCCCTATCAAAACAATTGTCAAATCTAGCTTCTAAAATAAGAATTTGTAGAAAAATAGGCATCTCTTACTTTCACTTTGACACTCTCATTTTTTTATTACTCTTTTTTATTTTAAGTTATTTAACAAGAATATGACGAATTTGGGGGTGTGAAAACAAAGAAAGAAGTGATGAAAATATATTGATCCCTCCTCTATTCGACTTGGGATATGAATTTATGGAGTTGTGGCTACATTGGTCACAATTTTTTTTCATGTGCACTTTTGGCATCTTTTGATGGTACGCCCCTTTTTGGGTATGAAGTTTTCATTTTGGGAATCATGCCACTCCATACTTGATTTTTGTCTGGTGGTGATTCTTTGCTTCTCTTTTTTAGAAGAAAAATAGAGGGAATGAAGAGATGTTCTTGCGCTTATAACTTTCAATTTTTTTTTCATATATTTTTGTCAGAGAGTGCCATTGCTCTAGTTAGAGTATTCCTATAAATCACATCATACAGATTTTATAACAAGATAATCCATTGTTTAAATATAGGGAAAATTATGTTTGGTTCTAATCGATTCCTTATGACTTGTCAACTATTCTGAGGAGTGATGTTATTAAGGATCCTAGGTGACATGGTGGTTTCAGACATGGCAATTTGTAATAGTCTTTGCAAAAAAATTTACTAAATTCAATTTGGGGTACAATGATATATGTCTACTCAATGGCCAACTAGATAAAGGCCATTTTGCAACAAAAGAAATAAAACATGGCCGACTAGATAAGGGCCAAACCAAATTTTTGAAACTTTGTGATTTTTTTAAGGAAATTAAAACTAAATTATATAACATAATGAAAAATTTCAGAAAAATAAGATAGTGTAGGTGGAAGGAGTACGTACCACCCACCTCCACTCCAAACTTTAAATTTTGCTCATCCCAAGCAAAACACAAATCCCGGATGGAGGGAAGAAAATCACTGAGATCAGCGAGAGGTCCTGGTACCTCAAAAAATGTCCAGCTGAAGGGGATGTTGATGATGGTTGTAGCTTTGAACAAAGGAGCTTCATGGTACACCAAATTGATGGGTGATCATAGAGGTTGAAATAGTATTTCATAATGTCTTTTTCCTCATACTCCTTCCAAAAGGATCCACACATCTTCCTTTAGTAGTAAAGGAAATGTCATAAATGTGTGTGGCTTGAGGGGGGTTGGCGGGTGTTCAGTGGGTGGCACATATGGTCCCGACTCTGCAACATCGGGTGGGGATCAGGCTTTGGTTTCCCTCTGTCATATTGATCTGCATATCATAAAATTGGTTGTAATATGAAAGGGACACACGAATTTAAATAAGCATCATACATATTTTGGATCTCCTCAAAATTCATGCAATCAACCTTGGGATAGATGGATTTCATGGTTGATATTGCAGGTAACTATAGTTCCTCTATGCAAGGATTTCCTAAGGGTTCTTGAAGGATAAAAATGGGGATATATTCCTTGCATCCAGCAGAAGGGTGTATATGGATTTCTTCTAAGGAGTTCTCCACTTCTATATCATCCTTATGTAGAATGGGAATTGGTTGTGGTAGAATGGGAGGGATCATTTCATCAATGGAGGTTGGCTGCTCATTATCCAGAATAGATCCTACCATAGGGGATTGGTCGTCGATAACAATTGGACTTTTGTAAATGATGGGAAAGGTTGTTGGGTCTTTAGGACTACCCTCTGAGATTGACTTTTCATACTCGAGTAATAAAGTCTCTAAGGGAAGGGTAGTAATGCCAACGTCCTCATCGTACAAGAAATACGACCCCACGGTATGTATTGTTTCTTTAGAATCCGATGTATATGACATAAAAATTAGATCATCATCATCATCTTCAGGAAGAACCATCTTAGGTTGCTATAAGTCCTCCACAGATTTTTGTGCTTGGGCCTCTAGTAAGGTAGCTAAAAGGGCTTGACTGGTTTCTAGTTTTTTCTGTCCTTGTACTACCATTTTTTTCTAAAGCCCCAAGTTTCTCTTTTAGTTGATTTTCATTATTAGATTCATAGAACCCAAAAAATTTACCATCCTCACCATTCCCCCCATAAGGATCTTGGTCATGGTACCCAGTATGTTGGTTGTGGTGTTGCTCCTCATAATAATCTTCAAAAGATGGTGGATTGTAATTTCCATTGCGTCCATCTTGGTAGGAAGATTCAATATTATAAGGTGTCACCAATTCATGAGGAAACATATTTGAACAATCTATATTTTGGGGTTGGGATTCTAGCAGGGTGGTTAAGAAGGCTTGGCTGGTTTTTAATTTTGTTTCTCCTTCTACTGCTATCTTCTCTAGGGCCCTAAGTCTCTCTTCTTGTTGAGGATTATATTGGGTTTTATAAACATGTTCATAACCCCCAAGGTTTTGTTGGTTACACCCCACTAAATTTTGTTGATCATATCCCCCATTAGAATATGGATAGCAAGATTCTCCATAATGGTTCTCAGAAAAATGTGGATTCACACTGTACCCACCAGGATGAAAGGGCTCACAATTAAAAGGGGTTCTATCATAAGCATGGGGTAGAGTCGGGCATGTAAGAGATGCATGGTTGTAAAGACCACAATAATAACATTGTGGGGGATATTGGGATGCCCTCTCCATTTGAAAAGTTTTTTTTTACAATTCAAAAAAGAACTAAAGATTTGTACAAGAACAAAAATTAAAAGGAAAAGATAAGGGATTATGACACAAGGTTAAAAATTACAAAACTAACATTTTTTACAAACTAGCGTATTTTTAGAAAAAACAGACTGCCGTAATGGAAACTCGGCAGAAGGAGGAATAGCACTTCCGGAATGTTACTCGGAAGGCATAAAAAAATAAAAAATAAAAAATTCAAAAGATTTTTTGGGGGTTCGAGAAAACAATCCGTTGTCCCCGGCAACGGTGCCAAATTGTTAATGCGTCGCTTAGCACTTACAATCACTAAGATAATTATCCTAGAGTTTAATCCTTTTTCAACTTTCCGTTTAAGGCTAGAATAGAAAGGGTCGATCCCACATGACAACTTTTTAAGATTGTTTCTTTTATCCCAAATATTTTGAAAACTATTTTGTTATTTTTTCTTTTATCCCTTTGTGGGGTATGGAGTTTTCATTTTGGGAAGCATGCTCCTTGATTGAATTGAAAGAGAGATTAAGTTGGAGCATACTTGACGAGAAGTATGTTATAATTTTGGGGTGGTGATGCAGCCCTATTTTAGGGATTCATCTTGTGTCTTTTTACATCTCAATCACATCTAAACATAGTAGAATGTAAGTTAATTCCCTCAATATGCATATTACTATCAAATGCATTTATGGGCATTCTTCACATGTTTTTTAGGTACTTGGACCATGCCTTGGATGGATGAGAGAAGGAAGGTGTTCTGGGATTTCTCTATCCATGGAGGGGTCCAAAGAAGACCTCAAATCTCCCTCAACCTACCCCTAGTGACCAAGAGTCAAACTCGAGCAAAGAAGTCCATGGATCATGAAGTTTCAAGTTCAAAGTGCTAATGAAGACCCCAAAATAGTTGTGGTACCAAGGAACGGTTGTGCTTGCCAATACAAAAGTTACAGAGTGATCCCCTTTTTGACAAGATACAACAACATCGCCGAAATGGTCGTGCTACCCAACACAGTCGTGCTAAGAAGCCCCCAAAACAGTCGTGTCGGTCAGCACGACCGTGTTGCAATGATTAGAATGGGCATGCTAACAAGAATGACCTCCACTCCACCTCACCCACCATGGTCACGCTACCCAACATGATCATTCTACCTGGCCCCCACCATGGTCGTGCTGTCCAGAACGGTCGTGCTACCAACCTACATTTCACCACTTCCACTTTGACATTTTTTATTTCTCACAATGGCCATTCTCTCCCACAATGACCATTTCAACCATCACCCACCATGGTCATTCTACCCAGATGGGTTGTGCTGCCACCCAAAATCTAGCTTTTTCTGCATTATTTTTCCAACAATGCCCCCACTTTCCCTAGTGCTTCCACCACCACCTATATATACATGGGTGGCAACCACATCACTAGGTTAGCTTCCTTAGCACCCTCCTAGACACTCTAGAGCATTCATTGCTACCCCCTTGCATTCAATGAAAAACCACTAGAGGGTGGGGGTGAATAGGGTTTTATAATTATTTTAACAACAATTCAACTCAAATAACCACAATTGAGATAATAAGAAGGAAGCAAGGTGTTTAGAGTGGTTCCACCTTTAGCAAAAACTAAAGGAGTCAGTCCACTACCCAATTGTTTCCAATTGGGATTTTGAAAGTATTTAAATTTGATTACCTCATTAGGATGTTACATAAAATTACAAATACTTTCACCACCCTTTGGACAACCTTCACCTTGAAGTAGTCCCACCAACCTCGAAGCAGCCTTCCTTGAAGTAACCTCAAGCTCCTCCTTGAAGTAGCCTTCCTCTAGAAGTAGCTTCCCATTGAGACAACCTTCTTGAAGTAGTCCAAAGTCCTCCTTCTCCACCAAGAAGACCCTTCTCCACCTGAGAAGATAAACCCTCTCCAATCCGTAGCCTCCAACCCTAGGAGTATCAAGGAGAGTACAAGCAATAAGAAAGAACAAGAAGGAAAATGGAAATTACAATTACCGTTGTAGCATAAGGCTTGATTTCCTATATCAAGCGTTTTGATCTCCTAACCAATGTATATGAAAGTGTAAGTGTTGTGGGTAGGAGATGCTAGCCTATAGGACACACAATTGGATCAATGGAAATGAGTAGCAAATGTTGGAGTTGCTCAATTGCTCACAAGAAAGATTGCCAATTGCAAGTAATATGCTCAAGTGTTGCACAAGTGTGTGTTGGGTGTCCTAAGGCATGTCCTATTTATAGGAATGACCTATGAGTGCTTAAGGACGTTCTAGACACTTTCTAGGGTGTTCTTAGTGCTTAACTAGCCATTAGGTATCCACTAATTGCTTTAGCAACGACTATTTAATTAATTCTGAAAAGTGCAGACAGAGCTCTTCTCGGTCGAAGAATTATCGACCGAGAATCATGTCGGTTGAAGTTTTTGTCAACCGAGGGACGGTCTAGAGAAAGTGTGTATAACGTTCGATTCCAACTCCCAACTACCTTATCTGTTGTGTCTAACGACTACTTGGGTCATTCTCAGTCGAGGAGATTGTCGACCGAGAGTGTCTCGGTCGAGAAGTTTGTCGACTGAGAATGACTCTGTTTCAATGTTTTAAACTATGTACTAAGTGTGTGTATCAGTGTGCGGTTGTGACACTATTGTAGGGGATGACTTATCTAAGTGTTGTGATTGGCTAGGGAAGATCTAAACGCTTGGTTTACATAATATCTAAGTACCTGTACATTATATACTTGTACAAGTTTTTACATTTGATTACAATCATGAATATAAAGCATTTAGAGCATATAGATCTTCTAAGGGTTTGTCATCCACCTTGTTCTTGCAACACTTAAGTAGCATGTTAGATCCACAACAATGAAATGTTTATCATCATCGAAACAAAGCGATTATGATAATGTCCAATTTAGCCAACAATCTCCCACTTTTTGAAGATGACAAACATTTCCACAATATAAAATAAGGAAATGTAAATCATATGAGTTTCATACCTGAAGTTTACCTTTTGTAGCCATTCTATGGTTTGCAAGTGTGTGATGGCCGGATGATTATGAAACTCATTTTATTTTATTTTTTATTTTTTATTATTTCTCCCCCTTTGTCATTTCAAAAAGATAACCAAGATAATCATTAAGTATGACTTTTATTACTCCCCCTTAATTAGATGCTCCCCCTTAATAAGATACTCAGTTTTAAAAGCAAGGAATGCAAACCACGTATTGTCAAATTTAGCCACAATTTATTTCTCAATCATTTGCAAACAATGTTAAGCCTTGAATTGATATGAGATCCTTTTAGATTCATGGCATATGTGTTTTTTATTTCTCATCCATTTTACAAGGGATGTTAAGCCATGAGAATCCTTTAAGCTTATAGTAGAGTACATGAATGTATCTTTAACCAAATACATGGGATGTTAAGCCCCGATTTGTTTAGAGAATTCCATTATATTCATACATATTGTAGGCTCCAAAATTACTTTAAAGATACTAAGTTCATAACTAGCCTTAAATTTTTTGTATGATGTTTACAAAGTTTTGTAAGCTTCTTATAGTCAAGATAGTTTTTGTGAGCTCCCCCTTAATCTTATAATCAAGATAATTTAGGGATTCTCAGATCACAATAAGTATTAGATCAAAATGAGTTAACCTTTTATGAGAACTATGCACTAAGATCTTATTTTCAATATATTAAGATTAAGTGCAAGAAAATGATTTACAATTAAGCATTTTGTCGAGCTTATTTTAGGTCGACCTTGACTTTGACCATGGCGCCCCTTGGTCAGACTTGATTTCAACCAAGAGGCAGTTTTTGCAAATTTACAGTTTAAGCACTCTTATTGAATTACACATTTATGTTAATATATGTGAAACATAAAGTCTTTATGTAATATGATCAAATGTATATCAATTTGAAGCACTTTTGAGTGATACCTATTTTGAAGAAGTTTTATCAATTTGAAAACTTAATATAGGCATCACAATGATAAGGAATTTTGATATCCACAATGATTGCTTTTCTTGCAAAAAGGCATTTGAGCTACATCTACAACATGTTCAATCATAGCAAGAATGCAGCTTTCAATCATTTATTTTTATAAGCAATATAAGAATTTAGTATCTTGCTCTTGATAATATATTTTAAATGTAGCATTGAAATAGCTCTTTATCTTAAACATATCTCTTATTTCTAGATTAACTCTTTAGAATCAATCATCCTTTGAGTATAAATTTAGAACAAGTTTTATATCTCAAGTTCTTAAAAATCAATATTTGCTTTTGATTACTTAGAACAAACAACTAGATAAGACATTCTTTTTCTAAGAAACAAACTATTTAGCTTGCCATAGTGTCATCTAGTAAAAATCATTTATAAGATGATACAAGCTATGCACACGATAATCATTATTTATCATGTCATGATGCATTTGTGCCATAGAGTTTTACTATTATGCAAAATGGCATTTTCAATGATAACATCATATTTATATGTAATGAGCTGAATCACAATGATCGTTTTGAAAGCAATATCCATTCATGGTTTGTATATATAGATCAAGGATTATTTTAGGCAAACCAAGTAAAAGATGAAACACTATGATCATGGTGAAATAGTAAAGGCATATCCATGATAGATCAATAGAAGCATATCCATAATTTCTTGAAATACAATGATGATGATCATTTAAAAGCAAATTTCAAGACACATGGTTTTTATATATGGATAGACCAAGGAATACTTAGGACAGACCATGTGGATTATTATAAAATAGTAACATGGTTCATAATTTTTAGTTTTAAGCCAAACCATGTAGGAGATTATAGCAATTAAAAGATGAACTTTGCAATTTATGGTATGTGTTTTAAAGAATTTTCTCCAAGATCCATTTTTGATTTGCATATTTATTAATCATTAATAGCAAATTAATAGCAAACTAGATCAATTAAAACAGGTTCAGCAGAACTTGATTCAGTCGAACTTTTCTTTGAGCAAATTTATCTCGGTCAAAAATTTTCTCGACCGAGTCTTCTGTTGTTTGTACATGTTTTCGCAGATTTTTACAAGCTTAAAAATAGTAACCTGCTCGGTCAACTAATTTTCGACCGACAGTGTTCTCGGTCGAACATTATCTCGACCGAGAGTGTTTCTGTATCATTTTTTTCAATAATTATTTGCAAGTAAAACATAGATCACTTCCAATTCAATTATGCAATTTAAAACTCAGTTTAGTTGAGATAAAACATTTAAGTATAAAAGTAACATTTGATTCAAATATCAACTAATCATATTCAAATCTCTAAGTTTTAGGAACTTAAACTAAAACAAATTATTAAAGATGTGTCTCTGCAGGTTTATATAAAAATGTGTATTTTCAAGTTAGAAATTTTAATTACTTGAATCAATTTGTAATCTCATTATGTTAAGTTGAGATAGACATGAAGATATATAATTTAGAGTCTTTGGTCATATCTTAACTTAATTTAATCTATTTAGTTTGGGGGTTTTGGAACCCATACCAACTCAACATCCTTTTTCTTCTAGGGACATGAGAAGGAATAATGTCCAAGACACAAACAATAATGGCAACATATAGAATCAATCTCATTTCTCTTTTTATGAGTTTGATCTAGATTGTTCTTGGGTACATATGTATACTTGCCTTTAGGTACATACCTAGATTGAGTCTTTGGCACTTGAATCCTTCCCCCACTAGGATTTTGATAGGATTTTCCTTTAGGCTTGTAACCTAGTTCTCTCCTTCCAATTTGACCATGAGAATCATTTAAGATCTTATCAAGAACATCATTGCTTCTTAAGCTACTAACTTCTTGTTGTAACTTAGCAATCTCATCCATTCTCCTTTTGATATCTAACTTTGCTTGATCTAGATTAGATACTAAAGAATTTCTTTCTTTCACAATAGTATCATAATCTAGATGATTGCATAGGATTGGTTGTTTTTTAATATCATTAATTTGGGCTTGCAAGTTTATCTTTTCTAGAGAGAGAAGATTGCAATTTGCCTCTATTGATTTCAGCTTAATATCATGGTCTTTAATTGCTAAGTTTAATGTCTCCTTAAGATCTTCATTTTCAGATGTGAGAGCAAGAAGATTAGCATGTAACTCATCATTTGCTTTATTAGATTTCTTTAATTTATTCTTGCACTCAATATATTTATCATGTGTTTCTTGAAGGCTAGAAATTAAATCTTCTTTTGATAAATAAAAAAGGCTTACCTCTTCTTCTTCTTCACTTATTGTAGAAATAAGGCATTCTTTATGCTTATCTTCCTTCTTTAACCTCCATGGACAGCTAGGTGTTGTGTGCCTTGTTCCTAAGAACCAATTACAACTTGTTGAAGATTGGTCCATGCTTTTCCTTTGCTTGCAGTTGTAGACACCACCACCCTTCATTCTTCAAGACTCGATTAGAGCTCCTTGAAGCCTGCTCTGATACCAAATGAAAAACCACTAGACGGGGGGGGGGTGAATAGGGTTTTATAATTATTTTAACAATAATTCAACTCAAACAACCACAATTGAGATAATAAGGAGGCAAGGTGTTTAGAGTGGTTCCACCTTTAGCAAAAACTAAAGGAGTCAGTCCACTACCCAATTGTTTCCAATTGGGATTTTGAAAGTATTTAAATTTTATTACCTCGCAAGGATGTTACATAAAATTACAAATACTTTCACCACCCTTTGGAAAGCCTTCACCTTGAAGTAGTCCCACCAACCTCGAAGCAACCTTCCTTGAAGTAACCTCAAGCTCCCCCTTGAAGTAGCCTTCCTCTAGAAGTAGCTTCTCATTGAGACAGCCTTCTTGAAGTAGTCTGAAGTCCTCCTTCTCCACCGAGAAGACCCTTCTCCACCTAAGAAGATAAACCCTCTCCAATCCGCAGCCTCCAACCCTAGGAGAAGCAAGGAGAGTACAAGCAATAAGAAAGAACAAGAAGGAAAATGGAAATTACAATTACCGTTGTAGCACAAGGCTTGATTTCCTATATCAAGCGTTTTGATCTCCTAACCAATGTATATGAAAGTGTAAGTGTTGTGGGTAGGAGATGCTAGCCTATAGGACACGAAATTGGAGCAATGGAAATGAGTAGCAAATGTTGGAGTTGCTCAATTGCTCACAAGAAAGATTGCCAATTGCAAGTAATATGCTCAAGTGTTGCACAAGTGTGTGTTGGGTGTCCTAAGGCATGTCCCATTTATAGGAATGGCCTATGAGTGCTTAAGGATATTCTAGACACTTTCTAGGGGGTTCTTAGTTCTTAACTAGCCGTTAGGTATCCACTAATTGCTTTAGCAACGAATAATATGTATCTCTAAGATCAGTAATGTGCATATAAATCATGTTTCATGTATGAAACCCTAAAATAGTGAGAAACCCCTAACATGAATAATACATGTAACCTAGGGTTAATATGTGCACAAAAAGGATACAGAACCTAATGTTCAGATAATAAATCATAATCTGGAAAATGACATCAGTAAGATAATTCTAAGACAAGAATACAAGTAAAAGTGGGAATATCCTAATGAATTAAGTAAACCCTAAAATGGATATAACTAGGGTTAAGATGATGAGAACCTAATGGTATGTCATCTTGTATTAATCAGGGTTTGACCAAGGATATAGTTGATCCAAGAAAATCTCATGGTTAGGTTTGTTCTTGATAAAGGATGCCATTGCCTCTTACTTGGCTTATTATACAATATTCTTATGTTATATGTGTAGTACAATACTCAACATATGGTATTGGATGAAATGATTGTTCTTGCATGATATGTTGCTTGATTTTCCATACTTATGGATATGAACACATGAAACATAACATATCTGTTCCATTATATGAAAGTACTAAACTCTTTGGTAGTACAATGCTTGGAAGTGACTTGACTCTTTGGTAGTCGATCACATTGTACATATGATCCAACTCTTTGGTAGGAGATCATAAAGGCCTTAATCTAGAGCTCCTAGAGAGTCAAGAGAATGCATCAAAACCTTCAGCGGTCAATTCATGGATATATAATAGAAAATGAGCTTAAAATATGTGATCCCTTTTGTTAATGAACATCTTTGTGCAAGTATATGTTTTTTCTTATATTTCTTTATAACGGCCAAGTATTAGTTTTACCTTATTGCCAAGCTTAGTGATGAGTGGTATATAAAAAGACATGTAGGCGTACTCAGTACAATATTCTTGAATATTGTGCT
This sequence comes from Alisma plantago-aquatica, assembly GCA_963693085.1. NCBI lineage: Eukaryota > Viridiplantae > Streptophyta > Magnoliopsida > Alismatales > Alismataceae > Alisma > Alisma plantago-aquatica. The sequence goes on along the minus strand of OY856413.1, from coordinate 66,821,837 downwards.
GACGTGTAGCACATGTAATCTTTTATTTAGGTTGTGAACATGTGATCTTGAAGAACCATGATAGTTGAGAGTTGTGTGGTGAGTTGATGTACAGATGGACCTGTTGTCTTAAGATCTTGTAGTTTAGTGGTAGTGCACACACACAGATATATATATATATATATATATATATATATATATATATATAGAGAGAGAGAGAGAGAGAGAGTCAGGCTAGAATACACTCGAGTGTATCTGGAGCGGTATACACTCAAGTAGTTTTTCATGATGCAATATTTTTTTTCAAAAATCTAATCCACTGATCTTCTTAAACATCTCGTGAACAACTCGTACACAAAATTTGAGCACATTTGGATATGTATAGCTCATGTTATGAAGACCGCAAAAAATATGCATTTCAAATTAGTTTTGCGCGTCGATTATCTTGCCCTTGGATGAGTGACTTACACTCATCCAAATGGGCTCAAAATTTGTATGTAGCCTAGTTATAGTATGAAGGTGAAGATCAATGGTTTACATTTTGCAAAGAATAGTCTTGATATGTAAACACACTTGAGTGTATTCGTGCGATCCGTACACTCGAGTGTATTCTAGCCTGACTCTATATATATATATATATATATATATATATATATATATATATATAAGTTTTCTGTTCAATATGTAATATCAAATGTTGGAACAATTCATTGTGTAATTATATGTTGAATGGTGAATATGTGTCGTATGGTTTTATTATTGTTCATGTCCATGTGCTACTAATTGTTTCCTTCTGACTTCCTCTGATTTCTTCTTCTTAGCCTAGTGTGTGGTGTTTAAATTGGGATTCTCGTTGAGGTGAGGTCTCAATTTGGACATCACACATCAGGTTAAGTTTTAAAAAATCCGGGGACGTCACATGGAACCACTCTAAAATTTACATCTTCTGGTTGCTTTTATCTTCTTATTATGAGAACATTTATTTTATTTGATTAAAATATTGTATAATCTTGATTCACCCCCTCTAGATATTTCAATCTACTTATGTGGTTCCTCTCTATTGGCCCACACATGATTAATTTGAAGTATATAGAAATTAATTATAGACGGGATACTAGTGAAATTATATACCAAATAGATTAGAAAAATACGTAGAATCCAAATAAAACATATTCAATGCTTGATTCTTATCCTAGTTTATATATTATGTATTAATAAATGGATATAGGGTAATGAATATATGAAAACCCTAGATTTGATGAATAACATTGTTCAATCTGTTTATGTTGTGATGTAAATTGATCACAATATGGAATCTTATGGTTATTACGCCACTAGGATTACATTGAAAAACTTTTAGGATTTCTAATTCAGTAGAATATTTACATGATAATTATAGTTTGACAACATAACCCTGACATTAAACTAAACCAAGACCCATAGGATCTGGACCTAGACAAGAACTTAATGTAAATCATACGAATACAATGGTGAAATCCTATTGTGTACATACATGAAGATTGAATAATTGCTTGGGTCTATGCCTGATTGTTTGGATTGCATACATGCTTAAAGTACTCGAGTATACTTCAGGGTTATTCATTAAAGGTACATGGTTAATTTATGAATACTCACACATATTGACGTCTGAGGATTGCCAATGGTTATTCAATGATTGATGCTATGATTAAACTACTTGGATATGTAGTTTATTCCGGTTCAATATAATGCCTACGTGTATAATATGAAGACATAATATATTACAAACATAGGGTTAAACCTAGAGAGGGGTAGATCATATAAGTCCCATGATAGATAAACAAACTAGTACACATGAAGTGGCTTGGCAAGCATGGGCTAGAGTATTTAAATGAGAAAACAAGTTCATACGTATAACATTTTGATTGTTGGGTAACATATTTTAACATAGATTCAAACTTTTGTATGCACCCACATACAAAATATAGTAAGACACTGACTGTGCATTTTGTTGGTCCGCATTTTAGGTAGCTGACATACATAAAGACATGAGGATATGTAGATTCAGATGAATAATTGAAGATCATAAAGTTAATGTCACATGAGTATTATATAGATAGCATTCTCACCCTAAATAGTAATATCTCTTCTTGAAGTTACTTTCCCTTTGTAAATTCATGTAAACTCCTTAGAGAAGAAATCTAGCTTCTTTTGTATAAAATTTTTTATGAAATGAAATTATTGATTACTATTTGGTATTTTTAAAATGTGGATCTTGGAAAATTAAGATGGCGATCCTTGTCTCTATGGTCCTCCTATAATCACGGATAATTGGGGTGTGGTTATTATTGGAGCCCAGATTTAACAAATAACTTTTAATAATTAATAGTTTTACTATTCTATAGAGCCATAAGGGAATTATTAGGGCATTTTCCAAAGACAGTGGTGTCTAGAAAGGATCACAACTTGGGGACTGGAAAGAATTTCCTCTCCACTACTAGTTAATAACTAGGACTCTCGGGCCCATGTGAATCCCACCTAACCAAAGTTTGAGGTTTCTTCTCAAAACAAAATACCTATAGGTCTTCTCATCTTTATTTCATCCTCTTCTTTGAGTTAGGGCTTGAAGAAGAAGTAGGATTAAGGCATCCTCCATCGACTAAAGTACACACAATATTACTTGGAGAAATGGATATAGAGGGTATGTCATATAATTTATCTACCTCTTATAAGGGTAAACCCTAGAAATACCTAGGTATGACTTGGGATACCCCATCCATCCATGAAGGAGTTGGATTGGGATAACCTAGTTGGTAATGGAAAGCTAAGTGGGTTAAAGGAGAAAGAAAACCTTATAATGTAGAGGTTAACCCTTAACCCTGGTCAAAAACCCTATTTTTAGGTATATATATAAAGAGTGAAGGTAATTAATACCCTACCCAAGAAAATCCTAATTAAGGGTAAAAGAAAGAGAAAATACAAATAAGTTGGGTAGTCTAGTTTAGCTATCATTTCTATGTACCAATGTTTGTCACATGCATGCAAATATGAAGGGTACAAGCAGTCCTGCATACACATAAGATACACATAAAATGTTTTGTATATATACATGAAATGTAAGAAATCAGTTGTTATATGAGGAAAATGTAAGGCTCCAACTCAGCTTTTAAGGATGGTGTTTGTTGGCTGAATTGGACATTATTATAATCTCTTTGTTTTGATGATGACAAACATTTCTTTCTTGTGGTTTTAACTTGCTATTTGAGTGTTTCAGGGACAAGAATATATGGTGATGGATAGCGAAGACTTGGAAGATCAATTTGCTAAAATTGCTTTATTTTCATGATTGTAATCAATGTAAAAACGTGTACAAGTTTATAATGTACAAGTTTATAATGTACAAGTACTTAGATATCATGTAAATCAAGCATTTAGATCTTCCCTATCCACTCACAACACTTAGATAGGTCATCCCCCAAGATAGTATCACAATTTCACATTGATACACACACTCAGTAAATGAATACATTGAATCAGGGATGTTCTCGGTCGACAAAAACTTCGACCGAGACACTCTTGGTTGACAAACTCCTCGACCAAGAACAAACCCTCCTAGCCGTTAGACTGAGTTAGAAAAGTAGTTGGGAGTTGAGTTGAATGTTGTAATACACTTACTCCATACTTACTCTGGGTTGACAAACTCCTCGACCGAGAGGCACTCGGTTGACAAATTGCTTGACCGAGAAAGTCTCTGTCTGCACTTTTCAGAATTAATTAACTAGCCATTACTAATGTAATTAGTGGATACCTAACAGCTAGTTGAGCACTAAGAACACCCTATAAGGTGTCTAGAACGTCCCCAAGCATTAGCAAACCAATCCTATAAATAGGACAGCCATAGGACACCTCAAAACGCAACTTGCATACACAATTACACTTGAGATTCAATCCTTGTGAGCAAACAAGTTGAGCTACACTTGCAATCTATTTTCCTTAAGCTCTACATCAGTGTCCTATAGGATGATATCTCATATCCACTATACATCCACGTCCATCCACTTTAGTTAGGAGATCAAACGCTTGATATAGGATCAAAGCACTGTACTCAATTGGTAACTTTTTTTCTTTCTTCCAATCTTGTTCATTCTATTGTATTTTTTTCTCCTTTGCTACTCCTAGGTTGGAGGCTACGGAAATGAGGTTGTTGGAGCTTCTTCAGTGGTTAGGTAGCTCGACGGACTTAGGATTACTTCAAGAAGGTTGTCTCAACGGGAAGCTACTTCAAGGGGGAGCTTGGAGTTACTTCAAGGAAGGCTGCTTCAAGGTTGGTGAGCCTACTTCTAGGTGAAGGCTATCCTAAGGGTGAAGGTATTTGTATCTTATGTAACATCCTTACGAGGTAATAAAATACAAGTGCTTTCAAAATCCCAATTGGAAACAATTGGGTAGTGGACTGACTCCCTTATTATTTGCCAAGGGTGGAACCACTCTAAACGTCGTGTCTCCTTCTCCAAATTTCAATTTTGGTTGTTTAGTTGAATTAATTTTAAAAATCATTATAAAACCCTATTCACCCCCCTCTAGTGGTTTTTCAATTGGTATCAAAGTAGGCTTCAAGGAGCTCTAATCGAGTCTTGAAGAAAATGGGTGATGGGATACTAAACAACCTCAACTTGGAAGGAACACTCGTAGCTCAGCCTCTACCATTTGATGGCACCAACTACACCTATTGGAAGAGGAGGATGCAATTCTACTTTCAATGGATAAGTTGGGATCTATGGAGAATGGTCTCAAATGCCTACACTCTTCCTCAAACAGAGTATGCTACATGGGATGCTAATACGGTAAAGCTAGCCCAACTAAATGCAAAAGTTGTAAGTATCCTTTATTGTTCAATCTCCGTAGGTGAGTTTAATAGAATTTCAAATTGTGAAACTGCATATGAAATATGGCATAGACTCTCTATTACTTATGAAATAATTATTCAAGTAAAAAATTCCAAAATTGGTATGCTTAATCAAAAGTTTGAACAGTTTTGTATGGAACCATATGAGTCTATTAGTGAAATGTATGCAAAGTTTTCTTCTATTGTTAATGGGTTGAATGCATTCGGTAAAGCCATTAGTGAAGAGGATCAAGTATCAAAGATTCTTAGGTGCTTGCCTCCAAAGTACAAACCAAAGGTGACGACCATTGAAGAAGCCAATGATCTCACTACATTAAGGATGGAACAACTCATTGGCAACTTGGAGGCTCATGAAGCTACCCTAGAAGAAGAAGAAAGATTGGCGGCTGAACACAAAAAGAAGAAAAGAAAGGACATTGCATTCAAAGCATCAACCAAGAATAGTCATGACACAAGTGAAGAAGATAGTGAATAATAAACACTCATTGTAAATGGTAAGCAGTATAGAAGTTTTAAAACTAACAAAATTCCTAGTGTTTCTTCCTCCAGGTGCTTTGAATGTGGCAAAAAGGGACACTTGAAAGGTGATTGTCCAAAACTTAAGAAGGGGAAGAAATCATCTCACAAGAAGAAAGAAAGAGCATATAAAGCTGCATGGGATGATTCAAGTGATGATAGTGAAGATGGAAAAGAACAAGTAGAATGTCTTATTGATACAACAAATGAAGAAGAAGAAGAGGCAAGTCTTTTTTATTTATCTAAAGAAGAGTTAGTTGCTATAATTGAGGAATTACATGATAAATATATTGATTGTAAAATTATTATAGGTTCTAGATATATCATGAAAGGATTTACATTGAAGAAGAGGACAGACGGGCAACAAGTTGCATTGTGTTGTCCATGTATTAGTATATGATGGTCACTACTCATGTTCACATATATGGTTAGACTGTTACATGTTTTTTATTCCCATGTGTGGTTATTTATGGTGATAATACTCAACCTTAATGTTCTCCAAAAATATGGGAATTGTGGTATCTAGGGTTTAATGTTGAGTAATGTGATGGAAAACCTAATAAGCTATATGAGAAACCATAACTCTAATTTCAAGTGTATCATGTACTAGTTGAGCTTGCTAGAATGAATATCATGAGTTGATGTTTTATCTCTCCTACTTGTGTAACCCTAACCTTTTAGTTGAAAAGGGTATCATAGCTAGTGATTGATATGGTGTGTTTGGCATGACATAGGGTAATGATTGTGGACTTTATGCTGCATGATCATATAGTAATGATGTGCAGGAACTATGTGATTTGGGTCTTACAACCTGACAGAGGTTGAATGTTGTGAGGTGATATCCTCTAGTGATGATATGTGGGGTTTTTAATCCCCTAGTGATGTGATGTTTTTGATGGCCTTGTATGGTAGTGATATCAAGTGATGATGTGACAAGTTTATACCTCTTAAGTTTTATATCTTCTGGAGTTGTATTGTACCATTATCTTTGTAGAGTTTGTTTAGGGTTTGCATGTTGTCACTTGATTGATGCTAAAAGACATCGAATCAGCTTAACTAATCAAGTGAAACCCTAATCATGTAGTTTCATTGTGCCATAGATCCATCTTCAGCATCAATACTTACTAGATGGTGAATTGAGTTCTCCCTTAGTGGAAGCTCGAAGTTCTATACTATTGAGTATATGCATTTCATAGGATTGGTTGCGATCATACCCTGGAAGGAGAACAGTCTAGGGCATATCTAACTGATGTGACTCTGTGTGTGTGTGTGACCCTTTGCCTTATCTCTTGTACTGATTCGTTGATTTATAATTTGGTAAGAGAAATTGAATGTTATACATGTTCTTCATATTCCTTTTAAAAGTATAAGATGATCTACTGCTCAGTTGTAGATGCCTAAGTTTTTGAAACAGTGTTAACTACTTTGTACATATCATTTAATTGAATATGTTCATCCTGATAATAATGTTACCTTCCTACTATAGCTTATATGTTATTATAATAATTGTTGGTGGAGAGTTATATCTCTCACTGGGACATTGGTTTCACCCCATAGGTTTCCATATGTTTTAGGTGGTCATGCACGACAACGTAGAGATCGTGTGATAGAGGTTGAGTAGCAAGAGGAGCAGTAGTTGTTAAAGGTTGGATATGCAACTAGTGTTTTATAGTACAATCCTATGTGTTTTCCCTATACTCTCATGTCCTTGGGGATGTTTTATAGACGTTGTATATCGACACGAGTTTTTGAAAATATGTCATGGTTGTACATATATAGATTGTATATATTAACATGTTATCATATGTAATAGGTTGTAGAAAGTTGGCCAAGTGAATAGTAATATGTATCATTTTGTGATATGATATTTAATATAGGGGGTTCATGTGGGCTTAGATGCAATATGTTTCCGCTTTTGTGGTTAAATGGAATCGGTTTTAATTTACCTTTAATCTTGGATGTAAGTATTAGTTCCATGCTTTGTTTTGAGTAATCTCATTTTGTGTGGCATGGGAGTCACATGAAAAAGGTTGGTATCAGAGCTTTAGGTTCACTGATTCCACAGTGACATAGGACTAGGGATTGTTTCTGTTCTCATGTCATCTGACATATTTAATGGTAACTTATGCTTACGCAGAATAAGAGAAGAAAATATATGTCTAGTGAACATGAAGAACCTGTTGAGAGTGGTGTTGTTGCACTAGGTGGTGGTACCAGGAGGTAGGAAAGAGATGATGGAGTGCTCGAAGTGCCTTAGTTAGACCTAGAAATTGTGGCCAATCCTACTTTTTCAGTCCATGTTTGGACAGTTCATGGCCACGATGATGCATATGGTGGATAGAATGCACGTACCCCAAGCTATGTCAACTATTCTCAATGCTGAATCTCAAGGTTTTGGGAAGACCTTTGAAAGGTTGAGGCGTGTGGGGGAGTTGGAGTATGTCTGTACGGAGAATTCAGTAGATGCATACATGTGGTTGATCGACTTGGAGAAGTCCTTCAAGATCCTCAATATTCCTGAAGAGGATAAGGTGAAGCGCGTAGTATAGCTATTGAAAGGGAGTGTTGGCCCTTGATGGGGAAATTGAAGAGGAGAAAAGGCATGGTGTTGTGATTAGTTGGGAAGATTTTCTGATAGGGTTTGTAAATCAATACTTCCTGAAGAACTATTTGGATGAGAAGATCACATAGTTTGAGAAGATTCGGTGGGAATCTAAGACGATCAATGAGTACGGGGAGAAGTCCATGGAATTTTTGAGGTTTTTCCCATACATGTCAGCTATAGATAAGGAGAGGATCATATGTTTTGAGAAGGGTTTGAGCTCTGAGTTGACAACTCTGGTGTCAGCTTTAGAGAATAGGGGACAGTTCACCATGTTTGTGGAGTCAGTCAGGAGGATAGATTGGTTAGTTGTAGAGAAGCGAGAGGTGAATGCCAAGAAGACATAGGCATAGTATGAAGGAGAGTCATCTAGAGGCTTCAAGAATCCTATGTTTTTAGAAGTTCCATTACAGTTGAGGTCGGTGGTCTAATCTCACTGGTCGCCAATCAAGGGCAGAGTTTGTACCTTTCTACCAACAAGAACTCACAATGTGGCATCAGTATCAGTGATGGGCCTGTCTAGGCCACAGTGTGAGACCAGAACTTACCACAAGTGTGGGAAAGTAGGACATCTAAGGTGGGCATGTCATGTGAAGGATGAAGAGGTGATGCAGCAACTGACACAAAGTCAATAAGGGTCCCAACAGTGACATTTCAGTAGTGCCATAGGTCAAGGATGTGGTCAGACATCACTTGATGGTTCATTTGGGCAAGCCAGCAGAGGACGGGGGTGACAAGAGGCAACAACTTGATTCTATGCTATGAGTCAGCTGGAGGGAGTAGTCAACCTGAGGTTCATGATAGGTCAGATGGAGTTATTTCATTTTGATTTGTCTTCTTACTACTTTTTTTTTTGGTTGACTCAGGTGTGACAAACTCTTTTATCACTAGAGAAGTGATTGCCACTTGTTCCTTGTCTGTTAGTTGTAGACGTGCTTATCTTTTAGTTGTCGACGTGATAGTCTTTGTTTATAAACACCTTTGGTTGGTTCCCCCGAGTTTTGGGAGGTGTGTCCATCCTATGTTCTTTCTTTCTTGAGACGCATCACTTAAGTGGATCTCATACTACTTGACATGCATGGATTTGATGTGATCCTTAGAATGGATACTTTGGAGAAGTATTGATTTGTCTTGGACTGTAGTGCCAAGGTGGAAACATTTTGTGACAATGATGTTTTGTGGATCTTCCAAGAAGATAGGAAGATTCTCCATACGTGTCTGGTGTCGGCTATGACAATAAAAAGGTTGATGAGGCAAGGTTGTGAAGCATTTTTGGCATATGTGGCAGATACCAAGGTGAGGAATCCTAGTATTCATGAAGTTTCAGTTGTCTCTAAGTTTGAATATGTGTTTCATGATGAGTTCCCAGGTGTTCCCCCACCTTGAGAGATTGATTTTGAAATCTATCTGGTTCCTAGTATACAACCAATAGAACAAATACCATACAGGATGGCACCAACAGAGATGTTAGAGTTAAAGAAGTAGTTGCATGAGTTTCTTGACAAGGGCTTTATCAGACCAAGTACATTTCCTTGTGGTGCTCCAATGTTGTTTGTTAAGAAAAAAGATGGTTCCATGAGGTTGTACACTGATTATCAGAAACTGAACAAGGTGTCAATCAAGAACAAGTACCCTTTTCCATAGATAGATGATTTATTTGACCAGTTGTGAGGTGCCACACTATTCTCACAGACATATCTAAGGTTAGTAATCATCAATTATGGATTAAGGTTGATGAGATACTCAATTTAGCTTTTAGGACTAAGTATGGTCACTATGAGTTTTTGGTTATGTCGTTTGGGCTAACCAAGGCACCATCAACATTCATGGACCTGATGAATAGGGTGTTCAGACCTTACCTTGACCAGTTTGTGGTGGTGTTCATCGATGACATCCTGATCTAGCCCAGAGATATCCAACATCATGAGCATCATCTACAGTAGGTGTTGACCTTACTGAGACATCACAAGTTGTACACTAAGTTCAGTATGTGTGAGTTTTGGCTAAGGGAGGTGTCTTTACTTAGACACATGATTTCTTTTGAAGGTGTACATGTGGATCCCAAGAAGGTTCAATCTATGTTAGAATGGGAATAGCCAAAGACACCAATAGAAGTTTGCAGTTTCCTTGGTTTGGCAAGCTACTATAGGAGATTAATTTAGAACTTTAGCACAATGGTGATACCCCTAGCAAAGTTGACAAGGAAAGATGTACCATTTGTCTAAGATGATAAGTGTAGATGTTCCTTTTAGGTTTTGAAGAGAAGATGACCAGTGCACCAGTGTTGGTTTTTCCAGAGCAAGGGAAATGTTATATAGTCTTATGTGATGCGCCAAAGTATGTTTTGGGTTGCGTACTGATGCAAGACAAGAATGAGATTTCTTTTGCTTCACAACAACTTAGGAAATACAAGGAGAGTTACGTGACACATGATCTAGAGCTTGCTTTAGAGGTCCATGCCCTGAATATTTGGAGACACTACCTTTATGGAGAGAAGTGTCAGATCTTCACTGACCACAAGAACCTGTAGTACATCTTCTCAAACCAAGAGTTGAACATGAGAAAGAAACGCTCAATGGTATTGATCAAGGAGTATGATTGCACCATATACTACCATCCAGGGAAGTTGAACGTGGTTGTAGATGCTTTGAGTAGGAAGTCTTCTTTGTCATCACCTATGTAAAGGTGCAATTATTCTCTTTGGTGTGCCATAAGAGAGACATGTTGGTCTCCTTGCATCAGATGAATGTGAACTTGGAAGTGTCCTTGTTAGCAGGACTATTGGCCCAATTATAGGTGAAGCCTACGTTAACACAGTATACAAAATATGCATAGCGTGATGATGCGATGATTTAGCAGATATGAGTAGAGTTTGAAAACGAGAAGTGTGTTGGCCTCCATGAGTCAGAGGATGGGACCGTGTGTTAGTATGGTAGAGCAGTGGTTCCTGATGTTGATGATCTAAGGAAGTTGGTTCTAGAAGAGGTTCACTCTTCGATGTATGATATGCATCCAGGTAGCACCAAGATGTATCACAATTTGAAAGACTTATATTGGTGGCCTAGTTTGAAGCAAGATGTAGATGAGTTTGTAGATAAGTGCACAATATGTCAACATGTTAAGGCAGAGCATTAGAAACCTATAAGAACTTTGCAACTGTTTCCTATACCATAGTGGAAATGGGATCATATCATGATGGACTTTGTGGTTGGGCTTCCTAGAACATCCAAAGGCCATGATTTCATATGGGTGATATTTGACAGGTTGACCAAGTCCACACATTTCCTTCCTGTGAAGACATCATATATAACTGAGAAGTTGACACATGTTTATGTTGATGAGATAATCTATTTGCATGGTATTTCAGTTACCATTGTGTCATATAGAGGTCCTCATTTTAACATTTACTTCTGGGAGTGTCTGCATACAGCCATGGATACGCAGTTGAGATTCAATATGACGTTCCACCCACTAATAGATGGATAGTCTGAGAGGACTATACAGACTTTTTAAGATCTATTGAGATCTTATGTCTTGCAGTTTTTGGCAGTTGGGATGTACATCTTAGTTTGATAGAGTTTTCATATGAAAAGAGTTATTAGAGGAGTATTGATATGACACCCTATGAGGCTCTATGTGGGAGATATTGTAGATCTCCATTGTGTTGGTATGAACGACATAAAATATTAATATGATACAACAAGAGTTGAAGGCATCCCATGATAGGTTCAAGTCTTATGCACATAACCTCACAGTCCGTTGGAGTTCCAAGTGGGAGACAAGTTGTATCTCAAGGTCTCTCCTTGGAAAGGTATGTTGATGTAACATCCCTGACCTGGGTTATGAACTAACCCTAGGTGTTTTGCCTAAATATGTAATTAAATCCTTGTGATTAACTTTGGGCATGTAATTAAGTTCCTCAGAAACATATATTTCAATTTTGCTCCTTTATATATAAAGTTGTAGCATTGTTTTGTAATATAGGGATCTATGTGCAAATTACCCAGTTAAGGGATTAACTTGCAAATTGCACATGTTGAGATTTTCCTCTAATGTTGAGACATCATGAGGATGTTTATGATAAAGTTTGAGGGATTTCCCAATCTTGAGCACCAAGGTGCAGCTGTGGAAGCAACCCCTGTACTTGAAAACCCTAAATTGGTGTAAAGTGTAATTTACCCAATTTGAGGGGTGCAACTTGTAAAATACATCATATAAAATATCTTTTATAACTCTTGGAATCATTTAGAAGAGAAATGATGAAAAGGTCACTTCATTTGAATAATCATATAATAAAGAACACCTTTGTGATTGAATAATCAAGGTGTATGTATAATAGCCCTTTTATGTGTATGCTTTAGTGATGGGTTGATCCTCTTTGCCTTCAATTCTTGACCTTAGAAGGAGTTTTTCCTTAGAAATAAGATGTGGGGACGTGCAAAGAAGAAAGGAAGGACTTAGATGAGAAATGAGGAAAGCATATGTTCTTATGTTGAAATTTCACCTAAGTATATATACTACCTTCCCCACTTAGCAAGGGAACGATCCCCTTCTTTTCATTTCTTTTCCCCTTGCTCAAAACCGACTAAGGCTAAGCTCTGGAGCAGAGAAGGACGACCAAGGGTCCTAGGTAAGTTTGGATCATCCCTTTTGCTTGAATTCATGGAGGAAACTCGTTTTCAAGGTTGAATTCATGGCTAGCTCACCTAGCTTTATCTTTCTAGCCATTCCTTTTCAACTTTCCTTGGAGAATACACCTTGTCCGACCTGTGGAGCTCAAAGACGCCATTAAAGGCTTGGATCTTGGAAGCTTGGGGCTCAAGGAACAACCTTTAGGCGGGTTTTATAACTCTAAACCTTATGCTTTGATTATACATCTTTTTCTATGCATATAGTTGCTAGTTCTTCTTCTTCCCTATCTTCCCTTGCATCCTTGCAAGCAAAATCGTGAAGAACTGCTACTGTTCTTGAGGTAGAAGATAAGGGCGTTAATTCCTATTCTTATCCACGGATTTCCACTTTACCAAACGACCTCCACCAATTGCCCATACGGTTTACACAACCGTTTGGTGGGCAAACGGTTTCAGGGTCGTATGAAGGCAAACGGCCTTCAAGACCGTTTGATCACGTTGACTGTAACACCCCTGACCTGGGTTATGACCTAACCCTGGAAGTTTTGCCTAAATATGTAATTAATATACTTGTGAACACTCCCTGGCATGTAATTAAGTTCCTCAGGAACATTTACTTTCAATTTTGCTCCTTTTGGTATAAAGTTGTAGCATGGTGTTGTATGCAGGGACCTATGTGCAAATTACCCAGTTTAAGGGTTGAACTTGCAAAATTCACAACATAAGATGTTCCTTTGATGTTGAGACATCATGAGAATGGTTATGGAAAAGTTTGAGGGATTTCCCAAGCTTGAGCACCAAGGTGCAGCTGTGGAAGCAATTCCCATGCTTAGAAACCCTAATTTGGGGTAAAGTGCAATTTACCCAAATTGAGGGGTCCAAGTGTAATTCTTAATATCTAGAACATCTTTTATGACTCTTGTCATCATTTAGAGTAGAAATGATGAAAGGGATACATCATTTAATAATCAGATGAGAAAAATGACCTTTGTGATAGAAATCACCTAAAATGGGTATGAAACCCTTTCATGTATGTACCCTAGTTGAAGGTTGGATTCCTTTACCCCTAGATCTTGAGATTTCATGAGATTTGCATAAGGATAGATAGGTTTGGTCGTGCCTTTGAGCAAGGAGGGACCTAGATGTGATTTCCAATCTTGTGAGGTCCTTAAGGTGTAAAAGAGGCTAAAGTATATAAGCCCTTTTCCCTTGCAATTAAGTGAACGGACTTTCTTTCCTTCACTTCTCTTCCTTTCTTGCTCAAACGACCAAGGGTAGCTCTGGAGCTCAGGGGGGGGGCGACCAACCTGTTCAAGGTAAGAAAACCCCACCTTCTAGCTCGAATTCATGGAGGAATTCACTTTCTAAGGTTGGTTTTATGGTTAGCTTACTTAGTCTTCTTGTTCTAGCCGACCAAAGCAACGTTTCCTTGGAGAATTCACCTCTGACCAAGTTGTGGAAGCTCAAGGACGCCATTAAAGCTTGGAGCTTGAAGGCTTGGAGCTCTAAGATCAACCTTTAGGCGGGTTTTATAACTCTAAACTTATGCTTTATATGTATGCTCAATTCTTGCAATTTACTTGGTAAATTCTCCTTCTACCACCCTTCTTCCTTGCACGTTTGCAAGAAAATCAGTGGAGAAACCGACCTTGCAAGAGGTTGAAGATGAGGGGCGTGATTCCCTATGTTACTTTTTCAAACGACCTTGGACCCTTTCGGTCCAAACGGTTGCAAACCGTTTGGGTTCAAACGGTTTCAAACCGTTTGCTCTCAAACGGTCTTGCAAGACCGTTTGGATTGAAACGGTCTCAAGACCGTTTGAAAGAGTTGACCAAGGGACGACCATTTGAGGGTCTGTTCCTAACATGTTGAGTTTCATCTCTGCAAAGAATCAAAGTCTAATTCTTAACCAATTGAGAGTTGAAGGCACTTCAACATGAAACCCTAATCGGGTGAAAAAGTGCTGATTTGACATATAGATCTCGTTGAGTTTTGGGTTGAGGGACCCAAACGGTCTCAAGACTGTTTGGGGATTTCTCCAAATGGTCCTAAGACCGTTTGGGCACAACCCAAGACCGTTTGAAGGTCTAGGGTTAAGTTAATCTAATGGTTTGAGGGTCCAATTGTAGGAAATTGATGAATTGATGAAAATTGCTGATTTTGACCTAATTGGACTTCAACCTTAGTCAAAACGACTTGGATTTTGGTCAAACTTTGGGCAAACGGTCTCAAGACCGTTTGGATGATGTCCAAACGACCTCAAGACCGTTTGGTCCAAGTTTGAGCCCAATTGGAGGTCAATTGATAGGTTCAACCTCGAATTGATTCACATTGTTGAACATTGATGACCAATCGAATTAAAACCCTAATTGAGGAGGATTGAACCCTAATTGGCTTGCAATTGAGGGTCAATTGGATATCTAAGTGGTTAAGGCTAACCCTAACTGACTCGAATTATAAGTGGTTAGCATAGCTTTGACCATTTGAGGACTTCAACACACATATCCATGAACATTGGTAACCTTTGAACCACTTTGGAGGTCCAAACGGTTTGAGCCCTTTTTGGACCAAACGGTCTCAAGACCGTTTGGGGCCAAACGGTCTCAAGACCGTTTGGGCTCAAACGACCTCAGGATCGTTTGGTCCAATCGATCTCAAGTAAGTTTGATCAAACGGTCTCAAACCGATTGAAGCTCCAAACGGTTGGGAAGTCAACCCTTCCAAATGGTCTTCACCTCCAAACGGTCTCAAGACTGTTTGGGTGGTTGAAACCGTTTGAAGGTTGAAACTGTTTGGAGATTGGTGATGGTTTGTACTTAACCATTTGATGATGTAATTAGTTCAATGATGATTCAATTTAAACCCTAATGGTAACCTAGGTCATTAAGGGACTATGTGATTAGTGAGTTAACCCATGATGGTAATCATGTGGCAAATTACCAAAATACCCTTGAGGGGTCTAAAGGGGTAAAACCTTGTTCTAATCAAACCCTAATCACATGATGTTGATGTTTTGGATCATGTTAGTCAATGGAGACTTATCTCAACCTGATCTAGAGTGGTATTGTCACCATCTACCAGTGAGAGGAGAGAGAAAGTATTTCTAGAGAGAGAAAGTATCTTAGAGAGAGAAAGTACCCTTTTTAGGAGGAAACTCTAGTGAGATACTTCATTTACACATGAATGTGCATGATTAGGGAATGACCCACCTATGTGAGGTCATGGAAACCCTATTTATAATATCTAATGGATCTTAATTCTAATTAAGAGCCTTAATGATGATGTTTCTCTTACATAATGATGTAATGAGTACAATTCACCATGGAGTGAATAGTAAACCCTAATTTTAGGGTGATAACATGAAAGATGAACAGTAAACCCTAATTGACAGGGTTATTGAATTAAACCCTAGTTGAGGGTGATTCCATGTGAAACCCTAGTTGAGGGTGATTCCATGTGAAACCCTAGTTGAGGGTGATTCCAAGTGAAACCCTAATTGGGAATGCATCCCTAATTATTGAATTGTTTATGATTATCTGTTGAACTAACCGTGCAGGTTATTATGAGATAATGGTCATACCCAGGTATGAAATACCATGTTATATTCATTGAAAGCATGTCTTAAGCTTTATGAATAGTGAATCATCTTGATGCACTGCTAAGTGACATCTTTTGTGATTTATGGGTTGTAAGAGCCATAAACACCATCAAGGTCATGCTTGACAGATGACTTGTGATGAGATAATTGAGAACTGGTAATTGAAATGAGTTAGGCCTGCTACATTTTAGTATTCTCATATATAGCTGTGTTGTTGTACGATGATAAGAATACTGAATGTACCTAACTAATCAAGTGAAATGTAGAGCCCTGATCATAGATCCATCATTGTCAGAGTCTAAATGATGGTGAAACAGGTTTTCCTCAGGGAACTCCTGGATCACATACTTTTGAGTATGTGGGGTACATGGATGTGTAGAACCTTACATCCTAGTATAGGTATTTGATGTAGATTCTTGTAGTCCGTCATACCTTCACTATAAAAGAAAAGGTGAGAGGATGATGTAGATTCTAGTACTCCATCAGACCCCACCATAAAGTCCTAAAGGTGAGATGTATATCTACACTCCCTTAAAGACACAAACACCGCATCGATAAAAGATAAACAAGAAATCTTCCGATGACGAAGAGAGTACAGAACGTCACTGTAACTCTAAAATAGCAAAGGTCCAGTTTACCCTGGAGAGCTATAACAAAAGATATCCCGCCAGATATCTAACATTCGATCCTCTAACTGACTGAGGAAGATGAGGTCATAAGAATCCGGCTCTTTTAATGACCTATGTATGATACTGATGTGACTTCTTAGCGATCAGTTGGAGTATGAGTGGTAAGCCTCATCTCCACAGGGCATAACAATAATGTTTGAAAAACATAATCAACAGCGTAGTATATCTGTTAGAGTTATCTACGAGATATTTGATTGATGTTATCTTGAATAGCATAGATGTTCTCATATTTTAATATTGATTGAACTCTTGCTCATCATCAGAACTGCTAGTGAATATCTTGAAGGCTCTTATTGCTTTAGTTATTCCTTGCTTTTCTTATAAAGCCTAGTGGAGAGTTATAACTCTCGCTGGGGCAATTATGTATAATTGTCTCACCCCGTAGACTTCTACTTTTTAGGTGGTCGTCGAAGACGGAGGAACAAGAACACAGGTGACCAATCCCAGCAACAGCAGCATCAGGAGCAGTAAATATCTCAGGTGGAGATCTAGCCTGCTTCATGGTGTAGTTAGAGTCAAGTCCTATGTGTCCTCTGTACTCTCAGGTCCTGGAGTGTTTTGGAGTATGAATTCTTGAGAATTTTGGTATCATGTTGTATATAATTACTCAAGAAGTAATTGTCAGTGATGTAAACAGTTAAATCCTTTTTCTATGGAAAAGGTTTGTGGTTTCAGGCTCTTGTCTCGAAAAGTTTTAATTTCCCGTGATTTTTGTCTTCCGCTGTTTACCGATTGCTTCCGCACATGATTAAATCGGGATTAATTCGTGGTTTGGAGATCGGAGCCCACAATTAAGTGGTATCAGAGCTCCAGGTTCAGTCGAGTCTACAGAGGCATAGGACTTAGGATGTCGAGTCTACTTTTAGTACTCCTTCCTCATCTAATAGAATCTTCTGCTCCTCAGGAGAAGAAGATACTTAAGAATGTCAGAGCCACATGATGAGTATGTGGAAAAAAGTAGTGCCAGTGCACCTCAAGGCGGTGCAGGAGTACCAGAGGTGGAACAGCCTGTACCAGAACAACCTAGAGAGCCACCCCAGCTTGACCCAGCTGACATGGGTAACCCAGCAGTCCAGACAATGTTTGGGCAGTTCATGACTGCCATGACACATATAACCGACAGGTTGCCTATGCCTGCACCTAGGGCACCTGTCCAGCCTGAGGGGCAAGGTATCGGGAAGACATTCGAGCGACTACGTCGTGTCGGAGCTACCGAGTACCATGGGACTGCTGACCCCGCAGATGCTGATCTGTGGTTGACAGAGCTGGAGAAGGCTTTTAGGATCCTCAATATCCCTGAAGCTGAGAAGGTTAGACATGCTGTCTATCTTCTCAAAGGAAGTGCTGGTCACTGGTGGACCATGGAAGAGCAGAAGAGACCTGGAATAGAGATCTCGTGGGAAGATTTTCGGCGGGAGTTTGTCCAAAGATATTTCCCAAAGACCTTCCTAGACGAGAAGATCTCTCAGTTTGAGAGACTGAGACAGGGTATGATGAACATTAGCGAGTATGAAACTAAGTTTATGGAGTTGTTGCGGTTCTGTCCGCACATGGCTGCTACGGATGAAGAGAGAATCAGGAGATTTGAGAAGGGGTTGAATGCTGACATGTCTACCGCAGTGTCTGCCTTAGAGAACCGAGAGAGATTCTCTACCTTCGTTGAGTCAGTCCGAAGGATAGAGAGATCTGTGGTTGAGAAGAGGCAAACACAGAAGAGGTATCCACAGTTCCAGGGCTCTTCATCTATGGACTTTAAGAAATCTAGATCCTCTGCACCTAACCCCCCACCATCTAGATCTAGTCCTCAGACTCAGTGGTCTCCTAGTAGAGGTAGAGGAAGAGGACAACCACCTCGGGGGACACAGAGTTCTGCATCAATGTCTGCTACCGGACCACAAAGACCGCAAGAAGGAAGATGCTACAACTGTGGTAAGGTGGGACATTTGATGAAGGACTGCCGATCTAGGCCTGTCAGTGTGACACAGCCTCCGAGACAAAGACAACAGGGATCACAGGGAGGACAATCTCAAGGAACAGGTCGAGGACGCGGGAAAGCGTCTCAAGCTGGATCATCAGCACCACCTCAACAACAGGCTACGGCGAGGTTCTATGCTATGAACCCACCAGAGGCAGTGGTCAATCCACAAGTAGTGACAGGTCAGATGGAACTATTATATTCTGATATGTCTAAATCTTGTGTAGTATCTGTTTTGATTGACCCGGGTGCTATGCACTCTTTCATCACTCGAAGAGTGATTCGTAACTGCAATATGATAACTAGTCATAGGGCAGATAAGTTGTTGTTGGAGACTCCGTTGAGTGGGTCTGCTGTTCTGCAAGAAATATGCTCTCCTTGTGTACTTTCCTTTTCTAAGCATCGCATTCAAGTGGATCTTATACCGCTTGATATGCAAGGATTTGATATAATCCTAGGGATGGATACCTTGGAAAGGTATCGAGTTGTCTTGGATTGTGAGTCCAAGCTGGCTGTGTTTGCTGATGAAAGCAACACATGGATCTTTCAAGGTGAAAGAAAGATTCTGCCCACCTGTCTTGTATCAGCTATGGTTGCTGATAAGTTGATGAGGCAAGGATGCTACGCATTCTTAGCCCATGTGGTAGATGTTACCAAGGGGAGTTCCAACCCTGCTGAAATTCCGATAGTCAGGGAATTCGAGGATGTGTTTCCCGAAGAACTTCCTGGTATACCGCCACCCCGGGAAATTGATTTTGAGATCAATTTGGTACCAGATACGAAACCCATAGCCCAGACTCCGTATAGGATGGCGCCTGCTGAGATGGCAGAACTCAAGAAACAGCTTCAAGAGTTACTTGAGAAGGGTTTCATCCGACCGAGTACCTCACCTTGGGGTGCTCCGGTTTTGTTTGTTAAAAAGAAAGATGGATCGATGCGGTTATGCATTGATTATAGACATCTCAATAAAGTAACAATAAAGAATAAGTATCCTTTGCCGAGGATTGATGATCTTTTCGACCAGTTGCGTGGGGCAACAGTCTTTTCCAAGATAGACTTAAGGTCTGGATATCATCAAATCCACATTAAGGACGGTGACATATCCAAGTCTGCCTTTAGGACAAGATATGGTCACTATGAGTTCACAGTTATGTCGTTTGGACTAACCAATGCACCGGCTGCATTTATGGAACTCATGAATAGAGTCTTTCGACCTTTTCTTGATCAGTGTGTTGTCGTCTTCATAGATGACATACTGATTTATAGTAAGGATGCTCAGCAGCATGAGCAGCACCTTCGCCGGACTTTGACCTTGCTAAGGGAACATAAGCTATACGCTAAGTTTAGCAAGTGTGAGTTTTGGTTATCTGAAGTATCCTTCCTTGGACATGTGGTATCTGCCTCGGGAATTCGTGTTGACCCTGCAAAGATAGAGTCTGTTCTGCAGTGGGAACAACCGAAGACACCGACGGAGATTAGAAGTTTCTTGGGGTTAGCTGGTTATTATCGAAGGTTTATTAAAAATTTCAGTTCTATAGCCTTACCTTTGACCAAGTTAACCCGAAAGGATGTTCCTTTTTCTTGGAGTGATAAGTGTCAACAGTCTTTTCAGCTGTTGAAGGAGAGGTTAACAAGTGCGTCGGTGCTTGTGTTACCTGAGCAAGGAAAGGAATATATAATCTTTTGTGATGCCTCCAAGAATGGACTTGGATGTGTGTTGATGCAGGATAAACAAGTGATTTATTTTGCTTCCCGACAACTTAAGAAACACGAGGAGAATTATCCGACACACGATCAAGAGTTAGCTGCTGTGGTCCATGCTTTGAAAATCTGGAGACATTATCTCTACGGAGAAACTTTTCAGATTTTCACAGACCACAAGAACCTTAAGTACATTTTCACTCAGCATGAGCTTAATATGAGGCAACGTCGCTGGATGGAGTTAATCAAGGACTACGATTGTACAATTGATTACCATCCGGGCAAAGCCAATGTGGTTGCTGATGCCTTGAGTAGGAAATCAACAACATCAACCATGGATAGGGCACAACTAAGTTCCTTAGTATGCTCTAGAAGAGATATGCTTATCTCTTTAAGGCAAGACAATGTGCAGTTGAAGGCATCATTGTTAGCTGGTCTGTTAGCTGAGATGCAGATTAAACCTACCTTAAGAGAGCAGATAAAGGAGGCACAACAAGTAGATGTTTTTGTACAGCAGATTAGATCTGAGTTTGGAGATGAGAAGCGAGAAGGTTTTCATGAGTCAGATGACCAGATGGCATGCTATCATGGAAGGATGATAGTGCCAGATGTGGACAACCTGAGGAAGTTAGTCCTGGAAGAAGCTCATTCTTCGATGTATGCTATGCATCCAGGGAGCACCAAGATGTATCGAAACTTGAAGGATATGTATTGGTGGCCTGGGATGAAGAAGGATGTAGCTGAGTTTGTTCTGAGGTGTCCTGTGTGTCAGCAGGTCAAGGCTGAACACCAGAGACCTGCAGGAACAATGCAACCCTTACCCATACCACAGTGGAAGTGGGACCATGTAACCATGGACTTTGTTGTTGGCCTACCCAGGACAAACAAAGGACATGATTCCATTTGGGTAGTTGTTGATAGGTTGACAAAGACAGCACATTTCTTACCTGTCAAAACAACCTATACTGCTGAAAGGTTATCCCAGATATATGTCCAAGAGATAGTGCGTTTGCACGGAGTTCCTGTCACTATAGTTTCTGACAGAGGTCCCCAGTTTACAAGTCGCTTTTGGGAACAGTTACACAGAGCCCTAGGCACCAAGCTAAGGTTTAGTACAGCCTTTCATCCCCAGACTGATGGACAGTCAGAAAGAACTATACAGACCTTAGAAGATCTGTTGAGAGCATGTGTTCTCCAGTTTACCGGGAGTTGGGATCTACATCTAAGCTTGATAGAGTTTGCCTATAACAATAGCTATCAACATAGCATTGATATGGCACCATATGAAGCCTTATATGGTAGACGTTGTAGATCACCCTTGTGTTGGTATGAAACTGGTGAGCACCAGTTGTTAGGCCCTAATCTTGTGCAGCAAACTACAGAAAAGATTAAAGTTATACAACAACAACTTAAGACTGCACAAGATAGGCAGAAGTCGTATGCCGATAAACGTCGTAGACCCCTAGAATTCCAGGTTGGAGACAGAGTGTATCTCAAGGTCTCACCTTGGAAAGGAGTCCTTCGTTTTGGGAAGAAAGGAAAGTTAGCTCCTAGATTTATGGGACCTTATCCAATTGTTGAAAAAGTTGGAAAGGTGGCCTATAGACTAGAGTTACCTCAGGAGTTGCAGAAGCTACACCCTGTGTTTCACATTTCCATGCTGAGGAAATGTCATCCAGATACCGAGTCAGTTCTACAACCTATGGAAGTAGAATTGAATGAAGATATAACGTATGAGGAGGGACCAGTGTCAATCCTCGATCGCAGAACTAAAAAGTTAAAGAAGAAGGATATAAGCCTTGTAAAAGTCCTCTGGAACCATCGTGGTGTTGAAGAAGCCACTTGGGAACTAGAAGATGAAATGAGAAGAAAATATCCTGCTCTTTTCTTATAATATGCTTTATCGATTTCGGGGACGAAATCCTTTTGAAGGGGTAAAGAATTTGTAACACCCCTGACCTGGGTTATGACCTAACCCTGGAAGTTTTGCCTAAATATGTAATTAATATACTTGTGAACACTCCCTGGCATGTAATTAAGTTCCTCAGGAACATTTACTTTCAATTTTGCTCCTTTTGGTATAAAGTTGTAGCATGGTGTTGTATGCAGGGACCTATGTGCAAATTACCCAGTTTAAGGGTTGAACTTGCAAAATTCACAACATAAGATGTTCCTTTGATGTTGAGACATCATGAGAATGGTTATGGTAAAGTTTGAGGGATTTCCCAAGCTTAAGCACCAAGGTGCAGCTGTGGAAGCAATTCCCATGCTTAGAAACCCTAATTTGGGGTAAAGTGCAATTTACCCAAATTGAGGGGTCCAAGTGTAATTCTTAATATCTAGAACATCTTTTATGACTCTTGTCATCATTTAGAGTAGAAATGATGAAAGGGATACATCATTTAATAATCAGATGAGAAAAATGACCTTTGTGATAGAAATCACCTAAAATGGGTATGAAACCCTTTCATGTATGTACCCTAGTTGAAGGTTGGATTCCTTTACCCCTAGATCTTGAGATTTCATGAGATTTGCATAAGGATAGATAGGTTTGGTCGTGCCTTTGAGCAAGGAGGGACCTAGATGTGATTTCCAATCTTGTGAGGTCCTTAGGGTGTAAAAGAGGCTAAAGTATATAAGCCCTTTTCCCTTGCAATTAAGTGAACGGACTTTCTTTCCTTCACTTCTCTTCCTTTCTTGCTCAAACGACCAAGGGTAGCTCTGGAGCTCAGGGGGGGGCGACCAACCTGTTCAAGGTAAGAAAACCCCACCTTCTAGCTCGAATTCATGGAGGAATTCACTTTCTAAGGTTGGTTTTATGGTTAGCTTACTTAGTCTTCTTGTTCTAGCCGACCAAAGCAACGTTTCCTTGGAGAATTCACCTCTGACCAAGTTGTGGAAGCTCAAGGACGCCATTAAAGCTTGGAGCTTGAAGGCTTGGAGCTCTAAGATCAACCTTTAGGCGGGTTTTATAACTCTAAACTTATGCTTTATATGTATGCTCAATTCTTGTAATTTACTTGGTAAATTCTCCTTCTACCACCC
This sequence comes from Alisma plantago-aquatica, assembly GCA_963693085.1. Lineage (NCBI taxonomy): Eukaryota > Viridiplantae > Streptophyta > Magnoliopsida > Alismatales > Alismataceae > Alisma > Alisma plantago-aquatica. Next base: position 66,798,216 of record OY856413.1, on the reverse strand, counting down.
TTCTTCCTTGCACGTTTGCAAGAAAATCAGTGGAGAAACCGACCTTGCAAGATGTTGAAGATGAGGGGCGTGATTCCCTATGTTACTTTTTCAAACGACCTTGGACCCTTTCGGTCCAAACGGTTGCAAACCGTTTGGGTTCAAACGGTTTCAAACCGTTTGCTCTCAAACGGTCTTGCAAGATCGTTTGGATTGAAACGGTCTCAAGACCGTTTGAAAGAGTTGACCAAGGGACGACCATTTGAGGGTCTGTTCCTAACATGTTGAATTTCATCTCTGCAAAGAATCAAAGTCTAATTCTTAACCAATTGAGAGTTGAAGGCACTTCAACATGAAACCCTAATCGGGTGAAAAAGTGCTGATTTGACATATAGATCTCGTTGAGGTTTGGGTTGAGGGACCCAAACGGTCTCAAGACCGTTTGGGGATTTCTCCAAACGGTCCTAAGACCGTTTGGGCACAACCCAAGACCGTTTGAAGGTCTAGGGTTAAGTTAATCTAATGGTTTGAGGGTCCAATTGTAGGAAATTGATGAATTGATGAAAATTGCTGATTTTGACCTAATTGGACTTCAACCTTAGTCAAAACGACTTGGATTTTGGTCAAACTTTGGGCAAACGGTCTCAAGACCGTTTGGATGATGTCCAAACGACCTCAAGACCGTTTGGTCCAAGTTTGAGCCCAATTGGAGGTCAATTGATAGGTTCAACCTCGAATTGATTCACATTGTTGAACATTGATGACCAATCGAATTAAAACCCTAATTGAGGAGGATTGAACCATAATTGGCTTGCAATTGAGGGTCAATTGGATATCTAAGTGGTTAAGGCTAACCCTAACTGACTCGAATTATAAGTGGTTAGCATAGCTTTGACCATTTGAGGACTTCAACACACATATCCATGAACATTGGTAACCTTTGAACCACTTTGGAGGTCCAAACGGTTTGAGCCCTTTTTGGACCAAACGGTCTCAAGACCGTTTGGATCCAAACGGTCTCAAGACCGTTTGAGACCAAACGGTCTCAAGACCGTTTGGGCTCAAACGACCTCAGGATCGTTTGGTCCAATCGATCTCAAGTAAGTTTGATCAAACGGTCTCAAACCGATTGAAGCTCCAAACGGTTGGGAAGTCAACCCTTCCAAACGGTCTTCACCTCCAAACGGTCTCAAGACCGTTTGGATCCAAACGGTCTCAAGACCGTTTGGGTGGTTGAAACCGTTTGAAGGTTGAAACCGTTTGGAGATTGGTGATGGTTTGTACTTAACCATTTGATGATGTAATTAGTTCAATGATGATTCAATTTAAACCCTAATGGTAACCTAGGTCATTAAGGGACTATGTGATTAGTGAGTTAACCCATGATGGTAATCATGTGGCAAATTACCAAAATACCCTTGAGGGGTCTAAAGGGGTAAAACCTTGTTCTAATCAAACCCTAATCACATGATGTTGATGTTTTGGATCATGTTAGTCAATGGAGACTTATCTCAACCTGATCTAGAGTGGTATTGTCACCATCTACCAGTGAGAGGAGAGAGAAAGTATTTCTAGAGAGAGAAAGTATCTTAGAGAGAGAAAGTACCCTTTTTAGGAGGAAACTCTAGTGAGATACTTCATTTACACATGAATGTGCATGATTAGGGAATGACCCACCTATGTGAGGTCATGGAAACCCTATTTATAATATCTAATGGATCTTAATTCTAATTAAGAGCCTTAATGATGATGTTTCTCTTACATAATGATGTAATGAGTACAATTCACCATGGAGTGAATAGTAAACCCTAATTTTAGGGTGATAACATGAAAGATGAACAGTAAACCCTAATTGACAGGGTTATTGAATTAAACCCTAGTTGAGGGTGATTCCATGTGAAACCCTAGTTGAGGGTGATTCCATGTGAAACCCTAGTTGAGGGTGATTCCAAGTGAAACCCTAATTGGGAATGCATCCCTAATTATTGAATTGTTTATGATTATCTGTTGAACTAACCGTGCAGGTTATTATGAGATAATGGTCATACCCAGGTATGAAATACCATGTTATATTCATTGAAAGCATGTCTTAAGCTTTATGAATAGTGAATCATCTTGATGCACTGCTAAGTGACATCTTTTGTGATTTATGGGTTGTAAGAGCCATAAACACCATCAAGGTCATGCTTGACAGATGACTTGTGATGAGATAATTGAGAACTGGTAATTGAAATGAGTTAGGCCTGCTACATTTTAGTATTCTCATATATAGCTGTGTTGTTGTATGATGATAAGAATACTGAATGTACCTAACTAATCAAGTGAAATGTAGAGCCCTGATCATAGATCCATCATTGTCAGAGTCTAAATGATGGTGAAATAGGTTTTCCTCAGGGAACTCCTGGATCACATACTTTTGAGTATGTGGGGTACATGGATGTGTAGAAACTTACATCCTAGTGTAGGTATTTGATGTAGATTCTTGTAGTCCGTCATACCTTCACTATAAAAGAAAAGGTGAGAGGATGATGTAGATTCTAGTAGTCCATCAGACCCCACCATAAAGTCCTAAAGGTGAGATGTATATCTACACTCCCTTAAAGACACAAACACCGCATCGATAAAAGATAAACAAGAAATCTTCCGATGAAGAAGAGAGTACAGAATGCCACTATAACTCTAAAATAGCGAAGGTCCAGTTTACCCTGGAGAGCTATAACAAAAGATATCCCGCCAGATATCTAACATTCGATCCTCTAACTGACTGAGGAAGATGAGGTCATAAGAATCCGGCTCTTTTAATGACCTATGTATGATACTGATGTGACTTCTTAGCGATCAATTGGAGTATGAGTGGTAAGCCTCATCTCCACAGGGCATAACAATAATGTTTGAAAAACATAATCAACAGCGTAGTATATCTGTTAGAGTTATCTACGAGATATTTGATTGATGTTATCTTGAATAGCATAGATGTTCTCATATTTTAATATTGATTGAACTCTTTCTCATCATCAGAACTGCTAGTGAATATCTTGAAGGCTCTTATTGCTTTAGTTATTCCTTGCTTTGCTTATAAAGCCTAGTGGAGAGTTATAACTCTCGCTGGGGCAATTATGTATAATTGTCTCACCCCGTATACTTCTACTTTTTAGGTGGTCGTCGAAGACGGAGGAACAAGAACACAGGTGACCAATCCCAGCAACAGCAGCATCAGGAGCAGTAAATATCTCAGGTGGAGATCTAGCCTGCTTCATGGTGTAGTTAGAGTCAAGTCCTATGTGTCCTCTGTACTCTCAGGTCCTGGAGTGTTTTGGAGTATGAATTCTTGAGAATTTTGGTATCATGTTGTATATAATTACTAAAGAAGTAATTGTCAGTGATGTAAACAGTTAAATCCTTTTTCTATGGAAAAGGTTTGTGGTTTCAGGCTCTTGTCTCAAAAAGTTTTAATTTCCCGTGATTTTTGTCTTCCGCTGTTTACCGATTGCTTCCGCACATGATTAAATCGGGATTAATTTGTGGTTTGGAGATCGGAGCCCACATTGACCAAACGACAACCGTATGGGAATCTTGTTTATAATTATGTAGGTTAATCACCCACAAAAGTTGAGGGGTTAACTCCAAAGGAATCGTGAGATATAATCAAATCAATTAGCAAATCCAATTGAATTAAGTTCTGATTTTTCAATCTGTTTAATTTTACCTTTTTGGGCAAACGGTCTCAAGACCGTTTAAGATGGTTGACCAAGTGTTGACCGTTTGTGATTACTGTTCATAATGATGTTGATTAATGACTCACCAAATTTGATGGATTAATTCCAAACGAGTTATGAGTTGAAGGTTGATTAATAGGGCAAATCCTAATTGAAATCAGTGCTGAAATCCCAATGAGTTAACTAGTGATTTTGGGTTGATTAGCCCAAACGGTCTCAAGACCGTTTCGGGAATCATCCAAACGGTCTCAAGACCGTTTGGGGATCACCCAAGACCGTTTAGAGGTCTGGGGTCAAGTATAGTTGACCAATTGAAGGTCCAAAGGTACCAAATCATTTTGCAATTAAGTATTGATGTGATGATCAACTCAATAGATCAAACCTTGATGAATTTTCACTAGAGTCCAAAGGATGGATGGGAAAACGGTCTCAAGACCATTTGGAACTCATCCAAACGGTCTCAAGACCGTTTGGTGTCAACCCAAGACCGTTTGGAGGTCTAGGGTTAAGGTAATTTGATCAATTGAGGGCCCAATTACAGTGGGTTATTGAAATAATCAAATTGTTGATTTGTGACTTAATTAAGGTTCAACCCCTATCAAATCAACTTAGATTTTTATGAATTCTTGGGTAAACGGTCTCAAGACCGTTTGGAGGTTATCCAAACGATCCCAAGACCGTTTGGGCCAAGTTTGAGCCCAATTGGAGGTTAATTGATGGGATCAACTTCGATTTGATTCATATTTTTGAGTGTTGATGGTTGAATGTTTATAGACCTTAATTGAACCAACTCCAACCCTATTTGGATATCAATTGAGGATCAATTGAGTGACCAATTGGTTAAGGCTAACCCTAATTGTCTCAATTGATAAGTGGTTAGCAAGCTTGAGACCAATTGAAGGCTTCAACATAGGAAACCCTAATCAAGTTTACCCTTTGAATCACCTTGGAGATCCATGCGATCTTGAGCTTTTAGGACCATACGACTTCAGGACCGAATGAGTTCATACGACTTCAGGACCGAATGAGTTCATACGACTTCAGGACCGAATGAGTTCATACGACTTCAGGACCGAATGAGTTCATACGACTTCAGGACCGAATGAGTTCATACGACTTCAGGACCGAATGAGTTCATATGACTTCAGGACCGAATGAGTTCATACGACTTCAGGACCGAATAAGTTCATACGACTTCGGGACCGAATGAGTTCAAACGACTTCAGGTCCAAATGAGCTCAAATGACTTCAGAAGTAAAACTATGACTAAACGGTCTTCACCCTATCTTGGGCAAACGACCTCAAGATCGTTTAAGGGTAAACGGTCTTGAGTGTCATGCGGTCTTGAAGTCAACCAAAGCTAAATGGTCTACAACCTTAAACGATCTCAGGATCGTTTGAAGGTTGAAGGTGTGAAACCTATTGGGGACTTTTAAGGATAAGTCTGCCTAATGCCTTGAAGGCTTAGATGGTTGTTCAACCTAAACCCTAATGATATCTAGGGACATTAAGGGTCAAGTGGTTAGTATATTAACCCATGTTATGATCAATGGTGAACTTTACCAAAATACCCTTTATGGATTCAAGTAGGTAACCCCTTTTTATCATGCAAACCCCAATGGTTACAATGGTGATGACTTGGCTAGGCTTATCAATGTTGATTAGACCTAACCCAATCTAGAAGGATGTAATCATCACCTATGAGCAAGAGGAGAGAGAAAATCTCAATTATGGTTGAAATCCAAGTAAAATACCTTCAATATATATGAATGTATATGATTAGGGTATGATCCACCTATGTGAGATCATGAAAACCCTATTTATGATAATTGATGAATCTTAATCTTATCTGAGAGCATCATTGATGATGTTCCTCATACATGATGATGTTATGTGTTCATTTTACCATAATGTGAATAATAAACCCTAATTCTAGGGTGATGGCATGTAATGTGAATAGTAAACCCTAATTGATGAGAATCAGGGAACTTAGCTCTTATGGCAAGAGTGAAAAGTATAATTCTTGATTTGAATTGCTTTTATCAGTTGAATTAACCTTGCAGGTTCTGATATGAAGATGATCATATCCAGGTATGGATGATGATGCTATATTCATTGAAAGCATGTTGTTAGCTTTATGAATAGTAAAATATCTTGATGCCTTGTCAATGGCAACCTATGAATTAAATGGGCTGTGAGAGCCATAAATACCATCAAGGTCATGCTTTAGAGATGACTTGTGATGAATGTATTGAGAAATGATGATTGATGAGAGTTATGCTTGTTACATTTAGTATTCTCATTTCATAGCTGTTATGCTAATGTTATTGTTTGAAGAACAATGTATGATGTTAAAAGAATACTGAATGTACCTAACTAATCAAGTGTAATGTAGAGCCCTGATCATAGATCCATCATTGTCAGAGATCAAATGATGGTGAAACAGGTTTTCCTAAGGGAACTCCTGGATCACATACTTTTGAGTATGTGGGGTATATGGATGTGTAGAACCTTACATCCTAGTGTAGGTGTTTGATGTAGATGTGTAATCCGTCAATCCTTCACTACAATCCCATACCGTATCAGTGGATGGTAAACATGAAACCTCCTGATGACGAAGAAAGCACAGATATCTGTATCTGTGGAAGATAAACATGAAATCTCCTGATGACGAAGAGAGTACAGAACGCCACTGTAACTCTAAAATAGCGAAGGACCAGATTACCCTGGTAAGCTATTATAGTAGAGGCACGAGATGTCCTACAAGTAATCCTCTTACTGACTGAGGAAGGTGAAGGTCATGAGAATCCAGCTCTTTCGATGACCTAGTATGATACCGAGGCACTTAGCAGTGATTGGTTGGAGTATGAGTGGTAAACCTCATCTCCACAGGGCATAAAAGTAATGTTTGAAAAACATAATCCACAGCGTAGCATACCTGTTAGAGATAACTACGAGTTGATTGATTGATGTTACACTGTATAGTGCAAATGTCTTCATGTTTCATAACTGTTGAACTCATGCTTACTTTTAAATCTGATGTTGAATACTTTGAAGCTTTTACTGCTTAAGTTATTCTTTGAGGTGCTATAATAAAGCTTCTGGCGGAGAGTTATAACTCTCGCTGGGACAATTATGTAAAATTGTCTCACCCCGTAGACTTCAATTTTTTTTTAGGTGGACGTTGAGGACGGAGGAACAAGTCTACAGGTGATCAGTCCCAGCAGCAGCAGCACCAGGGGCAGCAGTAAAATCTCAGGTGGAGATTTAGCCTGCCATGTGGTGTAGTTAGAGTCAGTCCTATGTGTCCTCTGTACTCTCAGGTCTTGGAGTCTTTTGGTCTGATATTTTTGGTTATGAGTTCTTGAGATTTTGTATCATGTTGTATATAATTACTCAAGAAGTAATTATCTGAGATGTCAACAATTTATCGCCTTTTATGAAGGAAGTTTTATGGTTTCAATGCTTTATCTCAAAAAGTTTTAATTTCCGTTGATTTTTGGTATTCCTCTGCTAATCGAATCGCTTCCGCTAAGTTTAAATCGTGTTTATATCGTGGTTTGGAGATCAGAGCCCACAATTAAGGTTTGGGAAGAAGGGTAAGTTGGCTCCCATGTATATTGGACCTTACCCTGTAGTAGCACATGTTGGGAATGTGGCTTACAAGTTAGAGTTGCCATCTGAGTTTCATAGGTTCATCCCATCTCTCATGTTTCTATGTTAAGGAAGTGTCACCCCGACACTGAGTTGTTGTTGTATCCAGTGGAGGTAGACTTGGAAGAGGATGTGTCGTATGTGGAAGGCCCAGTTTTGATCCTTGATAGGAGGATAAAGAAGTTGAATGAGAAGGATATCATTTTAATCATCGTGGCATGGAGGAAGACATGTGGGAGCTTGAGGAAGAGATGTATAGGAAGTACCCAACTCTTTTCACGTAGGATTTCAAGGGAGAAATCCTTGTTAGGGGCTTATGGTTGTAAGACCCCTAACCTATCTTAGTACTTGATTGTATTTTCTTTGGTTAATAAGATGTTCAAACCTTAATTTAATCTTCTAAGATGCCTTAATAACATGTGACGTGTCTGTGTTTTTAGTTTGGTCGTGTTTGGTTGATGTTTGAGCTAGTTATGTCTATTTTGGACCAGGTTGCATTTTCCCCATGTTGAGGGTGTATCTTGCAATTTGCCACATGTAGGTTGTTCCTTATGTTACTTAGCATCATGAGAGAGAGATTTATTCTTAGCAGTTCCTTGTTTGGGCATTGGTTGATGAAGTGGCATCATGAGGTGACATTTGGGTTTGCATGGCTTTGCATGGATGCTAGAGTTAAATGGTGTATCGACCTTGTATGTTGGTCCTTGAAGTGTTGTGACCACAACACTCTCTTGTTTGATGTTTTTTGTGACTTGGATGTTTTGTTCCTTGTGTTGGTTGCTAGGGTTGCTCATGTGGAGGAGTGTTGCAACCTTGGGTGGTGTTGCAAACTACCTATGTGTTTTGTTTTGACCTTGGGGTGTAGTAGTGGTCACTACACTACCTTGTTCTTATCACCCTTTCTTTCATACAAGTATTTCATGGTTTCATGTCTGATCCTTTGGTAGATAAGTGTCCTTTTGGTGATCTAATATCTTGACACCTCATATCTTCACCTCCCCCCTACCCCTTGAGTATATAAGCTCTCTCTTTTATGTGCAAGTATCTCTTTTAGCTCTTTTTCCTTTCTTCCCCATTGTGTCTATCCTAGATCTTATGGAGCAAGAGAAGGTGGTGACCTTGGTGCTTTAATGGATGATTGTAACGTACTAGATCTCAGACCCTACCCTGGAAGTTGACATTTTGGACTTAGGCAAACGAGGTTGAAGGTTAGACCTAAATAGATGTTTAGTATAATACCAATGTGCTAATGCATGTATAGATCACTGTAATGTAACCTAATGTTCTAACATTAATCTTAGGTTTATAATGGATACATAAAATATGCCACATAAATCATTTTGGTGGTAATATGAAGATAAGAAACTTAATTGGATGAATAATTTAGATAATGGGTCGTTAATAGGCCATATGACATATCTCATAAAAACAAGTCTCAAAAGTGGAAACAAACTTCAAATTCGAAATCTACATATCAAAATTAGCCTACATGTCAAATTTCATCTAATTTGGACAACCTTGAAATATTAGGATAAGTTTAGGAGAGAGAAAATGAGTAAAAGGCATAAGTAATGAATAATATGACTATATAACTTCAAAATATGTAAATAATGGCAAATTTATAATCAAAACATAAAAGATAACGTGTGGATGAAGTTTGGTCCAATTTGGATGTTATTTGTGCAAGTTATGCAATTTTAGGTACATTCTGGACTTTTCTACAATTTACCCAATTGGGAGGTTTTCTTTCCAAATTGTCACATGCATTACAATCCTTATATATTCCCTTACCATTCTCGAGTTTTTGAACCATGGGTCACCTAGTTGCACCTTGGTTTGAAGGTGTTTCTTTCCAAGGGAATTTTAGGGATTACTCTCTTTATAAATGAGCTTATCTTTAGAAGCTATCAACCAATGGGGTTATTTCTTTGATTGAAGGTCGGTTGGGATGGCCTATAAGTGTCCATAAACTGATATTTTATATTCAAGAAGCCTCTATGAGTTGTCCTCTTGCATGGCCATGAAATCCCTAGGCTAAGGACACATGGAAAGCTCCATGGACACCTCATGCTTGACTTCTTCCTTATCCATAAAGGTTTGCATGTCCATAGGCACCCTTAGCATTGGACATATGGAAAGTAACTTGACACCTCATTCTTGACTTCTTCCTTATCTATAAAGGCTTGCATGTCTATGAACACTCTTATACATGACACATGGAAAGTCTCATAGACACCTCATACTTGACCTCCTTCTTTATATAGCCATATCTACCCCCTCCCAACTCCAAATTCAAAAAACCTTACTCTTCTTTCTTTCTTCTAGCTTAGAGCATCATTCCTACTCTATTTTTCCATGAAGGTTCTGTCCCAAGGTAAAAGGAGATGCCTACCTTGGTGAAGAAGGCTCCTAGGGTTCCAAATTTCTCTATTTAGGGTTTCTAAAGCTCGTCCTTGGTGATTTTGACCAAAACTAGTAAGTATCCTCCTTTCCTTCCCTATATCCATGTTATTAGTCTTCCTTCCACCTTCCTCTAGTTCGGAACCATGGCCTTCTATGGTGAAACCCCACCTAGAACCCATAAACACCTCATCTCCATGTTCTTTTGTTAGGGTTTTTCACCTCTAAAGTGGAGAAGGTTCTTCTTGCTCGAGATAGGAGCTTTGTTGGAGAAACATGTCTCTATAAGCTTGGGAACCTTACTTATTGGATCTGTCCACCTTCCCCAAAGGTTCTTTGGAGGCCTAGTCTTGGATATAGGACTGACTTGGACTGTTTAGACTTTGAAGTTGAGGTATGATGTATCCCCTATTCTTTTATGTTGAGCAATTCACCTATGCTTATTCACTCTCTTTGTCCTATGGACATTAGCCTATACACAATGTCATTTCTTTTGAAAATCATGGTTCATGTGAACTACCTTATTTTATATTTATCATGTGATTATGGATATTCTTTTGAACTCTTATCTTATGCTTTGTTCATGATGGAACTCTAAAAGATGACATGTGATGTCTTTTTCCCGCTTATGAGGTGGATGTATATGTTGGTCACTTATGTGGTGACTAGTTTATATATTCTGACTATACTTTCTACTTGCCTCTACATTTAACATACTATGTGATTCAATAGCACTAGAGTAGTGTAATTGCATTGGTTTTTATGGCAGATGTGTTATTTCCTGTCGAGCAGATGTGATATTTCCTGCTCTTTTGGGATGGAAAGGAACCTCATACCCAGGGTGAGATGTGTGATTCTTGGCCCATGTTTTTTATATTTGGGATATTGGAAGTATTTCTTTCTCTATCAGGTTTTAAGTTTATGAGACTTGGTCGCCTTTGTGTTTATATTGTTCTAGGGCTATGTTTATCTCACATGCATTCAGGTTGATGATATGGGGTGTGTGCCCTGATTCTTTACATGTGCTTGTGTGGCACAATATTTATGTTTTATTAATGGCACACATTCTTTTTTTATCATATGATTTCAATTCCTTTTCTCCTGATACCCAGTTGGGTGGTCCTTATCCTTTCTATGGGAAGCGTTTTATATTTGATGTCCTTTATTCCATATATTGCTCAATTTCCTATTTAGTATGCATATACCAGCCTTTGCTGATGTCATCTATTTTCTCTTCTTGCTGGGGTATGCTTCCAACCCTAGGTGGAGGACAATGAGGATATGTCATGATGATGTGGATATAGCTTAAGAAGTTAAAGCTTGGAGACAAAGTTGTTATGGTTTAGATTTCCCTCTACTTAGATCCTTATGTTGAGTGATACATGTAAATCCTTTGTGGGGGATTATGATATTCTTTTGTAACCTTGTGATAAACTGAATATAGTCAACATTTTTATTCCGCTTCTATACTTTGGTTGTTGTGAATACCATTTATTGAAGTTTTTACAAATTTGCACCTATTCCAGCATACCTTTGAGTGTGTTTGGAATGTATGTTTTATTCTTCAATTTTTCTTTAGTAAGGGGGTGATCCTGCCTCCTTACAATGATCTTCCCTTGCATGTGGTGATCTTGAGCTTCATCAACTTCTTTGTGGTGATTCTCGGTGATCTTCCTTCTTGGTAAGTGCTTCTACACCTTTGATCTCATTTCCTTTAAACCCTACGTTCTTCTTTTTCCCTCTTGGCCATGAGACTATGGATCACCATGGTGTCTAGATTGAGGATATTCTCTCCATAGAGGTTGGAGACTATGGTTTGACCATGGTAGAACCTAAGTGAGATGAAGTTTCTCCTCTTTCTTCGTTCTTCTTTCTTCTTTCTTCTTTCTTCTGTCTTGTTCGGCCTAGGGTTTGAGATTTCTTCATCTTGAGCCTTCCCTTGACCTTGGTATGTTTTTCTTCTTCATGAGGTGGCCTTGTGGCCGAGGAGTTGATCCTAGTTGGAGTTTCTCTTCTGTCTTTTAATCTTGTGGCTTTGGAGGTTGATCTTCATCTTAAGGTGGGTTATATAACTTTCCCCTCTTTTATTATTGCACCATTACCTTGCTTTAATGTTGTTGATTTCATCTCTAAAATGTGATAATAAGATGATAGATGATGTTACCATGATCTAATGTTTATGATTTTTTTGAAGTGTTCTCACATAGATTACTCTATCTCCTAAACACTAATTCATGTACCCGAATTTATGGTGACTATGGATTTGATAGTTATCATATGTATCTTTCCTATGGGTTTTATCATCATGTTTATGTTTCATCCATCTTGAACAATGTAAGGTTTTGGTATCTATTTTTAGGGTTTTGATGTTTGGTTTCATCCCTCATACCTTGGTTTTTTTCTCTCGTTGAACTCTATGGCACTTGGTATAGGGTTTTGATTATCATTCTTACATGGAGTTTTCTCCTTAATGATGCCTAATTTTCTCAATGTTTATCATCTATTTTGATCATGGGTTAGCTCTATTTTGAGTTTGAATATGTGTGGTTGGGGTAGTTTGACCTTGAGGTCGTTACTCACTCTTTGGTGCTTAAGGGTTTCTAAATGTTGTTGGTGTGTTGCGGGCGCAACAACCCTAGCCCTAATCATAGTGATCATACACTTGGGCTCTTTATGGCCACAACACTTCATCCAGTTATTTTGGTCACAACCGTTGTATGTGATGGGTCACCTTGTAGTTTCTACATGCATAAAGTTGTTGTGGTCGTAAGGTAAAAACCCTAACCCTAATCCTAGTTTTCTCGTGGGCGCTACATGGATTCAGTTTAGTTGGTTGCTTCCTAGCTAGGAGCTGACCTTTGTTGTTGTCACTACCCTTGTTTGAGTATGTTTGTTCTCTGCATGGGTGAACCCTAGTAGATGCTACCCATGTATGAGTATATGATGGTCTCTACCCATGTTCACATATATGGTTTAATTGTTATGTGTTTGTTGTTCTCATGTGTAGTTATTTATGGTGATAATACTCAACCTTGATGTGCTGCAAGAATATGGGAAGTACGGTATCTAGGGTTTGATTTTGTCTAATGTGATGGAAACCCTAATTGGCTATATGAGATACCCTAACTTTAATTTCAAGTGTATGATTTACTTTTTGACCTTGCTAGAATAAATAGCATGAGTTGATGTTTTCTCTCTCCTACTTGTGTAACCCTAACCTTGTAGGTGAAAAGGGTATCTTTGCTAGTGATTACTTTGGTGTGTTTTACATGATATAGGGTAATGATTGTGAGCCTTTATGAGGCATGATGAGATGTAATGATGTGTAGGAACTATGTGATTTGGGTCTTATGACCTGGTAGAGGCTCAATGCCTAATTTGAGGTGATATCCTCTAGTGATGAGATGAGAGATTTTTATCCCCTAGTGATGTGATGTTGCTCATGGCCTTGTAAGGTAGTGATATCAAGTGATGATGTGACAAGTTTATACCTCTTACGTTTTATATCTTCTGGAGTTGTACCATTTCCTTATCTTTGTAGAGTTTGTTTAGGGTTTGTACATTGTAACTTGTTGAGTATATGCATTTTACAAGATTGGTTTGTGATCATACCCTGGATGGAGAATGGTCGAGGTTGTATCTAAGTGACGTGACTCAATGTATATATATATATATATATGTGTGTGTGTGTGTGTGTCTGTGTAAAGAAATTTATATATATTTTTGATATTTTTTGAGGATGTTTGCGGTCATACCTCGGTAGGAGTGCGGATGCAGTCATAACTCAGTTTTCACTGGTGTTGTGCCAATATACAAAGGAGGGCTAGGCTATTTTGTAGTTGGACTCTATATGTCATTGTGATAGACTCAGATTGACTGAGGGTGTGGGATATCATAGGAGTTTGTCACCTCCTAGATCTTGTATGGCACTGATTTTGACTTAGTAGTGGTTAGTTGGAGCATGAGTGGTATGCCTTATCTACTTAGGGCATAATAAAACATGTAACATTGTTGTGTAGTATATTTTCTTAGGGCTAAGCACGACTCAGATTGGATGACCCATTGCCTTATCTCTTATACTGATTAGTTGGTTTATAATGTGGTAAGAGAAATCAATTGTTATACATGTTATTTATATTCCTTCTAAAATTATAAGTTGATCTACTACTCATTTGTAGATGCCTAAGTTGCTAAAACAATGTCAAGTGCTTTGTACATATTATATATCAGAATCTGCTAATCCTGATAATAATGTTACCTTCATGTTGTAGCTTATATGTTCCTATAATACTTTTTAGAAGAGAGTTATATCTCTTCATTAGACGTTGGTCTCACCCTGTGGGTTTCCACACCTTTTAGGTGGTCATGCATGACGTGGTAGAGATCATGCGGTTGAAGCTGAGCAGCAAGAGGAGCAGTACATGTTAAAGGTTGGATATGTTTCTAGTGTTTTGTATTAGAGTCATATGTTTCATCCATGTACTCTTAGGTCCTTGGGTATGTTTTGTAGATGTTGTATATCGACATGAGTTTTTGTAAATATGTCATGGTTGTACAGATATAGATCATATATATGAACATGTTATCATATGTAATAGGTTGTGGCAAGTTGGCCAAGTGAATAGTAATATGTATCAATTTGTGGCATGATATGTAATACATGTGACTTCATGTGGACTCAGATGTAATATGTTTCCACTTTTGTGGTTAAATGGAATCGATTTTAATTTACCCTATTTTGTGGTAATCCTGGTTGTTAGTATCAGTTGTATGCTTTGTTTTGAGTATCTCATTTTGTGTGGCATGGACATCACACAAATTTTGTAGGTTCTACTTTTCTCCCATTGATTCCTTTGAATTTAAAATCCTTATAGGAATATAACTATCTTGGCAACAAAACACTTTTGTTGTCAGATTGGAATGCAAAAGTAGTATTCAACAAAATAACATTTATGTGTTTTTTGGACAACGATTTCAAGACATTGTTTTCTTGTATAAGTTTTAATCCTTAATCTCTAGAAAACACATATTGGGACACTTCACATGCCATATCGTTTATGGTGTATTTTGAACCAATTTCAGACGGTGCATTTGTTTTAGTGTAAAGCATGTGTCCGAAAAGAAAATTTGAAGATTAGCTAGATCACACCATGATTTAACAGGGTGTGATTCCTTCTTTCTGATACATCATAATGTTTCAGGTGGATTTCATTGTGATACACTATCACGATATCTCCAGAAGGTCATCAAACTCCTAGTTTAAAATATTTCAACATCGATATCAAAGTGTCTTAATACTTTTACCCAGCTAGTTCTTACTTCATTCATGATCTCCTTGAACACTTTAAGAGATTCATACTTGTATTTTATTTAATACAAATTACCATATCTACTGATAGCATCAGTAAATATAATGAGGTATTGGTAACTACCTTTAGCATTTATTCTAAAAGGTCTATATACATCAGTATGTATGAGCCCTAATAGAATAGTGGCTCTCCCATTACATCTAGCGAAGATGCTTTTGTCATATTGCCCATAAACAGGACTTGGATGTCTCCATTGGTTTGATAACCAAAAGAGTCTAGATATCCATCATTATGGATTCTAGAAATGCATTTCTTAGTTAAGCGCTCAGATGACGATGTTATTGATATTCATTGTTTGAGTCATCAAGTCATTCAGTATATGTGGCATACACATTTGTCTTTAGAACTATCAAGTATAGTTTGTGATACATAGGGTGTTTACATAAAAGATCATATCTTTTAAAATGAAACATCAGTTATTCATAATAATCTTGTCATGAAGATATATGACATTTTCATTAATGGCAAGTACATAATAGTATTCACTAATTCTATTACGTTCCCATGAATGACAACTTTCAACTATGGTGGAAGCAACTCTTGCTTTGTACAATTCTAGCTCACTTTTTCTCAGGTTCTGAAGTGGAGATATCTATCTCTTTCTTCTTCATGATAACCTCTATATAAAGAGGTCAGTTCCTTTCCTTGACCATATAAGTGAAAAGGATAGATTCCTTTTCCACTTACCCGTATCCTTATCTTTAGTGTAGAAAACTTGGACTTCGCTTAGCCTCATAACTCTTCTTGGCCTTACCTTTTCCCTTGGACTCACTTCCACTGATCACCATCACAAATTTGTCCTTCTTCATTTGTGCTTCAACATTTATCAACATGCCAAGCATCTCAAAGAAAGGTTTATCCATGTCACTCAAGTGATAACACTCGATAAACTGGCTATATGATTTTATCAATAATTGTAGAATCACATTTGTGGTCCACTCTTGCCTAAAAGAAATCTCAACCTTTCCACATGCCCAATCACATTGAGAACATGGGGCCGTACTGGATCTCCCTCTTCTAGTTTGCACTCAAACAACACTTTGGATACATTATACCTTACATGCTTTACATGATTCTTAAGATGTGCTACCATCTTGAGAATATCCATGTTTTTATGATGTTCATGCAACTCATAGTTCATATAGCTCATCATAAGGTTTCTGATGTCTGTTGCATCATTGACATGCATCAAGAAGCATCCATCTCAACTTTAGGTGTATATGGAGCGGATTCCTCTCACTATGGTGTTTCAAGGACATAGAGCTTTCACTCATTTGTGAGAACTCTTCTCAAAGTCCTAAACCAAATGTGAAACCATTTAGTTTGTCCTGCTTAAGGACTGATTGCATTAGTAACGTATTTGTGTTTGCCACTAGATTCTACAATAGAAATTTCACAACTTTATCAAAACATTTTTATTTGATTTGATAATATTGTTGATATTAATTACGCCTTTAAGTAATTATCTCTCCTACTATTTTCTTCAAATTGATAACCCTCGTGTATTAATTCATAATATTGCAACATACAATCTTCTAGTGAGCCAAGACCCAAAACAATTGAATTATTATCCATCCAATGTCAACATCCATGACCAATTATTAAGGTAGGCAAAGTTTGCCAATTGCATCTTATGCAATTCTTGGACAGATGATATGCACAACTCTTTGCCATAGTCATATGTGTGCTTCTTGGGGCTTAATCTCATTGAGAATACCTATCTAAGCCTGACCCAAAATCCAACACAATAGAAATACACCCCGCTTAGCAGGCTCACATAACTACCATCACACTTCCACGATACAGACAGTGCACCATGCTTGGCATTCCCACACTTATTTGATCAAGCTTTTCATGTGTGTTGCTAATGGAAAGCATCTAATACTTAATATGTTATTGAGGGATTTTATATATTAATACATATACATATCCAATCATGACATACTTGTAATATGCATCATATACATGCTATAACCACAAATGAAAAACATGTAATCATAAATATATGAGTCTAATGCAATTCCTTAAAGACATAAGGAATTTCTACCACCTAAGGTCAACATCATATGTACAACCTGTTGTTGGTGAATATTCGTACTCGAACCAATATGAGTTGATCAGTTCAACTCTTGAAATGATCGGCTCGCCTCCTTCTTGCTCGGTTGGGCTCTTGAAATGCTTGTCTGGTCTCAGGTTCAAGTGATGTCTGGACTCCTCCAACTGATCGGTTGGGACACCCCTTTTGTCTGGCCTCCTTGGTCCTCTAATCGATCGGTTCGTCTCCCGATCTGGTCAATTCACTCTGGTGCAGAACGTCTTCTTATGATGAAATATAAATTAAAACAATCATATTACATTGTAAAAGGGAAAACCTTGAGTTACATTTGAGGGGGAATAAGGAGAGGATCATTAATTTATATTTATAAAGGAGGAGAGAGGCTCGGTATGCAAACCGAGATATAAATAGGAATAAACAACCACAACCATGCACACACATATCTAGGATTATTGACCATAATCATGGTAACATCCACCATAAAAACACTTTTAGGGTAACATGTGTGGATTGTATATATATATATATATATATATAGGTGGGACTTGCTAGGGATATCTATTGGTTACCAAAAGCAGAGAGGAAAATAATTTTTAGAGATAATTATTGTGTCTGGGAAGCCCCCAGTAACCCTCTATTTATAAGAGAGTCTAGGGTCAAGGTTTCCAGTCGGTATGGGAGTCAAAGAGGCTGAATTCACGAATTTTCTAGAAATTTTGGACGGCAAATCGGTTGGTTCACAAACCCCACTGGTCATCTCATGCATGAACTAGTCAATTCTTGTGTTTTCCTATTTTGAATCATATTGGTAATCAATGCACAATTAATGAAAATCATGGCATCAACATCAATCCTTGATCCAATTGAATTGTCCAGTGAACCAGTCGTTTCATGCCCTAGTTCAAGAATTGTTCAACCAATGTCAATTCCAATGGACTTGATACTCCAACCGATCGATTCAACACTTGAACTAGTCAGTTCAGAGTCCAATCAGTCAATTTTCAACCGATGTTGTTTAATTGAATACATAAATTGTTTTAGTAATCAAGTTAAACATCATTCATGAATAAAATCATATTCCAAGTGCATCCTATGGGTGTGACCCTATAGGTCCCAGATTACACTAACAGCGAATGTCCATAACCAACTTATGACATCACAAGCAATGAGAGGTATTTAGCAACACATCATTGCTACCTAAGTAGTTTGGAAAAGTTGGAGAACAACTTCAACCTACAATCTGTGATCAGTGTTACCATAATTGCATAGTTCCTTTATCTTTAATATCTAGATTGAACTTGAGGAATGAAATCATCATCCTCTTCAACATTCAATCCATGTTCTTTGAACTAGAGTAGACTATCTGAAATGCATGTGAGTTCACATATTACGTATTGAATCACATGAGTATGGCCATACATTTCTTAGTCTCGCTTATCAAGTGGCCTGGATGTTAATCTCCTATAGGAGGGAAAAATCCCATCTACATCACTCACACTCTATCCCCATGTGTCATAGTGCACCCAAGCATCAGCTTTGTGGCAACCCTTATTCATGGTCATGTTGCATGAGGATAAAGTACATCGAAGGACATGTGGTGAGTGAAGTGAATTTAGGTCTAAGAATCACAATCATCACTATCACTATGGGATCATACAATGACTACCATTATGTGGTTTCCATGTATCACTCTGAAGGTGGTATTGTCTGATACATTGTTCTCTAACATGTACATGTGTGCTTGACTTGATATCATATATCATGACTATTGAGACTTTGTCATCAATCAACACACATGCTATCCTTATCCATTATTTTCATCTATATTTCTTCCATAGTAATATCCAAAATAGGGACACAATAAGATTGTATGTACTCTTATCATACATATGATCACATCATTTAGGTTATCAACTAAAAGACATATTTCATTGAGTAACATAATTCTTTAGATATCTACTATGTATGTGTCATCATCTCATGATTGGGACAAACATAATAGACGTAATTACCTTTATGCTTATCAAATTGAGTATCTAATTCCACATTCCAATTATCATATGATTGGCTATCTAGGCATACATACCAATAGTGTGGACCAATGAAAAGGTGTCCATCAACATATAATATCCTAATTCTAAATGTTGTGGGGCCAATTCAGAGCCAAGGGCCAATGCCATGTTAGTTGTCAATCTCAATTTGGGTCAGCTTTTTGAATAGGGGAGATTTACCTTATTTTCCATGCATAGTGACATATTTATGCGTGATTTGAAGGCATGTTGGTAAATCCCTTGGAGGGGTTATTCCTCCCCTTCACCCAACATGGACTATGTGACCAACAAAAGCCATAAGGGCATTATCTAATGAGGAGAAACTCATCAAGACATGACTTGCTAGCTTTTTTCATTCTCACAAATTCAATAGGACCAGTTGGAAGAGATGTGGTGGTCTAGGGAGGGAGAATTGATTTTAGGAGGATTCAGGTCCTTGTTGGTTTCTCATCTAGAGGTGGATGATGATCTTATTTGCATTGGATCAACATCCAATGACGTCAGGCAGAGACCACATCATGTAGGGTCACGCTTGAAGTCTAGCCACCTCCACTTAGCATGTTATGATTTATCAAATTGTATTTCAGTTATCCAAATATATTTGGAATTTCCCAAAACTTCTAAAAACCACCAAGACTTGTAGAAGCACCCAATTGGCACCAAACATTGTGATTATCATCTCATTAGGTTCACCTTGGTTCAAGAAAACTTTGAGACCAAATGGGACACAACAAATACTATCTCTTACTCATCAAGTAATCATTTAGCTTAATTAACTGGTCATATTATCTAAAAACTTGGGTTTATCCTCATCTAACCATTATCTCACATTGGACCAAGTATTGCATTAGTTTAGATCTAATTGATACTTGGAAATTGGAATTCAACCAGAGACTAGATAATTTCTTAATTAATTATCTAGGGCATTACTATAGAATCACATAGAAACGTTTTCATTATCTCATTATTCATTTCTCAATACATTGATAATATTATTGGCATTAAGTTCATACACAAAATATTAATTTTCTAATATGTATCCCACGGCCTATTTGTAACCCAGAATGGTCCAACTGTGCCTAACCTGGATTCTTAGGATATGGTCCAAAGTTAGGCCTTATATTGAATCCACATGTTGCATCATATTCTTAATTACAAAATTAATGCTTGAAACACCATTTGTACTTACACTGAAATCTCATGTTATTATCTTTGTTCAATATTTCTTTATCTACTAGAGTGGAAAACTTAATATAAGTCTAGATCTCAAATTCATCAATCACGGTCATAATATCTTACTCAATATTCCACTTTGATGTTCACATCATATTCTTAAGATAATTATAAATACTAAAAGTTTGAGGTTGTTACATTGACCCCATCTTAAAAAAGAATTTTGTCCCCAAAACTTGAAGCCAATCAGTTTAAGGTGAATGAAAATTATATTAACCCCATGCATGAGGTCTAGAAGCCTCCCTTGGACAAGTTTTTGCTAGGTTATCATTAATAATTTTCATTGAGGTGAAAATTACCTATATGATTGGGGTTGGAACCCAAATTTATTCCAAGGGTATTTACACATCCTCATTGCATGATTTTATCCCTTGACGATTTCATTTTCATTTGGTGATTACATTTTCATTCGGTGATTGTATTTTCATATGGTTCCCAAACATAATAGTTATTATACAACTATATTCATGAGATGGTGAGGCTTAAGATTTATACCCTAGATCATGTCATCAATTTTAATTTAGGGTATTATTTATCATTTGTACATTATACGTACCACATGTCACTACCAACCTCCAATACCCATACTAAGAAGAAATAGGTTTCAATCAAATACAAAGATCATCTTGTTTCATATGCATAAATGGTGCATCCACACATTATCATGGAATTTGGTTGATTGATCTTTAGAAACACTCCAAATCATGGTTACATTATAAATCTATGAGATTTCTTATATTTCATGAGCCAAGGGTAAAGTACCTTTCATAGAACTCTTGAGTTTGTGTAGGACCTCTCTTAATATTTTATTTCAATCATATTACGTATGTTTTGTATTCCTTATCTGCATCTCATGTATTATTGTCTTCAATCATTCCATTAAGATCTCTAGGGGTATATGTCCCTTTAGAGTGATCTCCTCTAGACCCCAAGGACCTTATGTACTTATGGAGTGCATTTCCCTTGACCCCTCAGCTGGAGTGGTCACTCTTCTAACCTCGTGGGCCTCACTTACTCACATGTGGCTTTCTACTGACCCCTTGGGCCTTATGTACTCAGGGCATGATCACCTCTTGACCCCTTGGGTCTTATGTACTTTTAAGCATCCCTACTTCAACCTAGGGTTGACTTATGGCTCTACCCTTCCTAGGGATAGTTGCAATGTCAAATTGTTATTTCTTCTCTCGTATTACTTCCACCTTGTTTTAAGACAAGGGTCTTTAACATCATCATATGTCTATGTCCCATGACTCATCCTAAATAAGGAGTGTATATAACTTAGATGCATGTCATATAGTTTCTTTCAATGTACTAACTTTACTTACACATTTCTAATTATGGATTTATTTAACTAAAGTTCTCATACTCATATATTTACTCGAGGACATGAAGCCAAACACACCCCTTTCCTATTCAAATTTGGTGGTAGAAAGGCTTACATGCCTTAAATGCACCACTATCACATTCCTTCCAATGTACTTTATTTACCTTGGGATTTTCTCCAACCAAGGTTTTCACATTTAAATATATTGAAATTACTTTTCAATTATTAAAGACAACTTATTGTGACTAAGTGATTGTAAGTGCTTTCATGCCTTGTATCCCTCACTTGCCTAATCCTTCAATTTTTAGGTCCTTTTAGGACGTCCAAGGTTACTCCAGTTCTTAAAATTAGGTTGGTCAACTCATCATAATAGGGAAGTTCATATTGTGGTGTCCTTTTGGTTTTCAATAGGAGGTTAGGATCTCTAGTCAAAACTTAACCCATGGGTTTAGGGTTATCCCTCTTCATAGGGATGGTCTCATTCTCAGATTGACCCACCCCAAATGTGAACACTTAAAAACCACTAGAGAGGGGGGGTGAATAGGGTTTTATAATGATTTTTGAAATTAATTCAACCAAACAACCATAATTGAAATTTGGAGAAGGAGACACGGCGTTTAGAGTGGTTCCACCCTTAGCAAATACTAAGGGAGTCAGTCCACTACCCAATTGTTTCCAATTGGAATTTTGAAAGCACTTGTATTTTATTACCTCACAAGGATGTTACATAAGATACAAATACCTTCACCCTTGGGATAGCCTTCACCTAGAAGTAGTCTCACCAACCTTGAAGCAACCTTCCTTGAAGTAACTCCAAGCTCCCCCTTGAAGTAGCCTTCCTCTTGAAGTAGCTTCCCATTGAGACATAATTCTTGAAGTAATCCTAAGTCCATTGAGCTACCTTCACCACCTAAGAATCTCCAACAACCTCCTTTTCGTAGCCTCCAACCTAGGAGTAGCAAAGGAGAACAAAATACAATAGAATGAACAAGATTGGAAGGAACAAACAAAGTTACCAATTGAGTACAACACTTTGATCCTATATCAAGCGTTTGATCTCCTAACCAAAGTGGATGGACGTGGATGTATAGTGGATCGGAGATATCATCCTATAGGACACTAATGTAGAGCTCAAGGAAAATAGATTGCAAGTGTAGCTCAACTTGTTTGCTCACAAGGATTGAATCTCAAGTGCAATTGTGTATGCAAGTTGTGTTTTGAGGTGTCCTATGGATGTCCTATTTATAGGAGTGGTTTGCTAATGCTTGGGGACATTCTAGACACCTTCTAGGGTGTTATTAGTGCTCAACTAGCCATTAGGTATCCACTAATTGCATTAGTAACAACTAGTTAATTAATTCTGAAAAGTTTAGACAGAGACTTTCTCGATCGAGAAATTTGTCGACCGAGTGCCTCTCGGTCGAGGAGTTTGTCAACCCAGAGTAATTTTGGAGTAAGTGTATTTCAACATTCAACTCAACTCCCAAATACTTTTCTAACTCAGTCTAACGGCTAGGAGGGTCTATTCTCGGTCAAGGATTTTGTCGACTGAGAGTGTCTCGGTTGAAGTTTTTGTCGACTGAGAACATCCCTGATTCAATGTATTCATTTACTGAGTGTGTATCAATGTGCAATTGTGATACTATCTTGGGGGATGACCTATCTAAGTGTTGTGAGTAGATAGGGAAGATCTAAACACTTTATTTACATGATATCTAAGTACTTGTACATTATAAACTTGTACAAGTTTTTACATTGATTACAATCATGAAAATAAAGCAATTTTAGCAAATTGATCTTCCAAGTCTTCACTATCCACCACCTTATATTCTTGTCCCTAAAACACTCAAATAGCAAGTTAAAACCAAAAGAAAGAAATGGTTGTCATCATCAAAATAAATGGATTGTAATAATGTCCAATTTAGCCAACAATCTCCCCCTTTTTAAGATGACAAACATTTTGAAAATATAAATCATATGAGTTTCATACCTGAAGTTTACCTTTTGTAGCCATTCTTTTATTTGCAAGTATGTGCTAGCTGAGAGATTATGAAACTCAGTTTACTTTTTGTTATTGATTTTATATTATTTCTCCCCCTTTGTCATTTCAAAAAGATAACCAAGCTAAACATTAATTATGACTTTTATTTCTCCCCCTTAATTTGATAATTTGATACTCAATGCAAACCACTTATTTTTATGTCAAATTTAGCCACAATTTATTTCTCAATTATTTTCAAAGGATGTTAAGCCTTGAAATGATATGAGATCCTTTTAGATTCATGGCATATGTGTTTTGATTTCTCATCCATTTTACAAGGGATGTTAAGCCCTGAAATGATATGAGATTCTTTAAGCTTATCGTAGAATCAATGAATGTATCTCTAACTAAATGCACGGAATGTTAAGCCCTAATTTGTTTAGAGAATTCCATTAAGGACAAGATATACATTATATTCATAAATATTGTAGACTCATTTATTTTCATAACCAAGATTACTTTAAAGATATTAAAGTCATAACTAGTTTCAAATTTTCTTTATGATGTTTACAAAGTTTGTGAGCTCCTTCTTAATCTTATAGTCAAGATAGTTTTTTTAAGCTCCCCATTAATCTTATAATCAAGATAATTGAAGGATTCTAAGGTCACAATAAGCATTAGATCATAATAAGATAGCCTTTTATGAGAACTATGCACTAAAATCTTATTTTCAATATACTAATATTGAATGCAAGGAAATGATTTACAATTAAGCATTTTGTCAAGCTTATTTTAGGTCGACCTTGACTTTGACCTGGGTGCCCCTCGGTTGATTTTTATTTTGAACGAGAGGCAATTTCTGCAGATTTCCAATTTAAGCATTCACAATGATCCATTTGATTGAATATAAAGCCTTTATGTATAGAAAAAATGTGTACCTTAAAAACATGTTTGATTCTTATAGTATTTAATGACTTGAAGCAAATTCATATGACTTGTAACATTTTTGCTCTTAGAACAAACAATTAGATAAATCATTAATATTCTTGTTCTAAGCAAGATATTAAAATCAAATAATCTTGCTTGCCTTTTTCTTCATAGAAGATTTTATATGCAAAACATAAAGCTTGAAGTCCATAGTGAAAATATTTATGCATCATAGATTTGATATCCTTTTCCATAAGCTAAGCACAAGATAATCATAATATGTCAATATGAATTTGTGCCATAGAGATTTACCTTAATGCAATAATGGCATTTTCAATTTTATAGCATCATCTATATATGCAATGAGCTGAACTACTGTAATTATCTTGATGACAAGAGCAATATTTATTCAATCCAATAGAATCAAACTCATAGGTTTCAATAAAGTTTTCTTAAGGCACATGGTTCATAAATTTCAAATTTGACCAAGGAATATTTTAGGCAAACCATGTGTAAGATCATATTTAATCAAACTTTATGTGAGCTTGCAATAGTTGTAAAGAATCATAAATTATGTCCAATTGCAATAAGAATATAGATTTTTAATCAACATCATTAATCTTTGTAAGCAACATTATTTGCAGCAATAAAAGTTACCATGATGCAATCATGATGCAAAATATTAGCCTAACAACAAGTTTTGCGTAGAATTTTGAGCAATATATGAACTTAGTATCTTGATCTTGATTTTCTTAGAATAGACTTTAGATACAAAGTAATTCTTTATTCTAAGCAAGGTTTCTTATTCTACTAATTTTCTTATTCAATTATCAAGTTTTCTCTTCCTTTTGATTAGGATCATTCAAATTTTTAAAGCACAATAATATGTAAGGTTCATTACATACTTAAATTGATTGCAATTGAAGTATCTTGTTTTTATTAAATAGTTCTGTCAGAGTTTCCCTCGGTCGACTAATTTTTCGACCGACGTTGTCTCGTTCGACAACTTTCTCAACTGATAATGTCATTATTTCTCCAAAAAAATGCAGATTTAAGACAAAACTGCTTTGGTCGACTATTTTCTCGACCGAAGAATGTCTTGGTCGAGGATTTGGTCGATTGAGAATGTTTTTGTACTAAAATCAGAATTTATTTGCAAGCAAAGCATAAGGTAATACAATTTTGCAAGAATATGAAAGTTAAAGCTCAGTTTTGTTGAGATAAGACATTTGAATATCGAAGTACCGTTTTAGGTCAAATCTCAACTAATCAAATTCAAATCTCTAAGTTTTAGGAACCCAAACTAGATCATCATCCCTTTTCTTGTATGGGCATGAAAAAGAGTAATGTCCAAGACGCAAGCAATAGTGACAACAAATAAAGTCAATCTCATTTCTCTTTCTAGAAGTTGAGTTGTTCTTGGGAACATACATAATCTTGGCCTTGGGTGCTTGTGTTCTTCTAGGTTTTGGTTGATAGGATTTCTCTTTTGGAACATATCCTAAACCTCTCCTTCCATTATAACTAGAAGAATTTTTCAGAATCTTATCAAGAACATCATTGTTTCTCAAGCTACTAATTTCTCTTTGTAATTGAGAAATCTTATCCATTTTCTTTTTAATATCTAACTTTTCTTGTTCTAGATCAAATGATAAATTATTTATTTCTTTAACAATAGCATCATAATCTAGATGAGTACACAATATAGGTGTGATTGAAGATCATTCAATTTTCCAAGCAATTTAACCTTTTCTTGACAAAGAAAATTATGATTTGTCTCAAGAGTAAGCAATTTTGTATTGCAATCATTAAAAGATGATTTCAAGGAAGAATTTTTAGAAATAATACTTTCCTTTTCAGAAGCAAGATCATCTAATTGTGCATAAAAATCCTCATTAGTTTTAGTAACTCTTTTTAGTTTCTTTTTACAATATATATACAGTCAGCCACTGGGGTGCAACAAGGTGATCCTTTAGGCCCGCTTCTTTTTTTGCTTGTTCTACATTCTCTTATCTATCATATCAGAGACAAGTGCCAACTTATTCTTCATGCATGGTATCTATATGATGGGACAATCATTGGGGACACAACAGAGGTGGCCAAAGTTCTAGATATCATTCAGCGACATGGACCAGATCTGGGTTTGATTTTAAATATTCGTAAAACTGAGTTGTACTAGACTACATGTGATGGTAAGAAGCTTCAGAAAGATTTGTTTCCGTCAGATATTGGGAGGCCTCTGTCTGGGGTGAAGTTGCTTTGGGGAGTTGTTAGTAGAGACTGGGATTTTATTGAGAGGTTGGCTATGGAAAGGGCTTGCAAGGCTGTTGAGTTGATGCATCTTCTTCCTCAGTTGGTTGATTCTCAGAGTGAGCTCCATTTGCTCCGATCATGTATAGGTATCTCAAAACTTTTATTTGGCCTGAGGACTTGTCAACCTATTTATATGGAGAAGGCATCATCATATTTTGACAGAGGCTTACGTGGGTCTATAGAAGACATTGTAGTCTGTGGAGGTCCCTTTTTTGGAGACCTCCAATGGAGGATGGCTTCATTGCCCATTCGGCTTGGAAACTTGGGACTATATTCAGCAGTTGATGCTTCTTCGTATTCTTTTGTGGCATCTAGGGCCCAATCTTGGTGCTTCAGGATAACATCATGCGGGGTAGTGGGATTCACGGTATGGACCATGATTTTGATTATGTTGTAGATTGTCTTCATGTCAGGATACCCTCTTTTGATCTTAGTTGTTTTTCTAAAAAAGACACCGTCCCCCCAAAAGCCCAAAATGCTTTGGCGAGTGCTCTTTTTAGTAAAATAATTGAGGACATATAAGTTAAATTTGACATGACCATTAGACAGAAATCCATTTTTAAATGTCTACAAGCTGACCACACTCAAGATTTTCTCCTTGTTATTCCAATAGATGGACTTGGTTTGCATATGTCACCAGTGGAGTACCGTAGTATCTTAAAATACCGTCTGATGATCCCTCTATTTCCAGCGGATGAGGTTTGTCCAATTTGTCGTAAGGCATGTTTGGACACTTTTGGAGAACATGCAGTTCATTGCAGAGAGCTTCCAGGTTTTAAATATAGACATGATCTTGTTAGAGATGTTCTTTTTGATGTACTCAGACGTGTAGGTATTGCTGCTAAGAAGGAGGCGCCTGTGAATTTTTTAACTGATCCACAAGAGGGGAGATCGACATTTACGCCTGCTGATGTCTTGATTTTTGGGTGGATAGGAGGGAAACATGCATGTGTGGACCTTACAGGAGTTTCTCCGCTGGTGGGATTGAGGAGTGGAGCTTTTACAGTGGGACATGCTGCCCTTAAAGCTGCTTCAGCCAAAGTGGGTAAGCATGAGAAATCATGTATTGAGAATGAACATGCCTTTATTCCCTTTGGATTTGATACTTTTTGATTCTTAGCACCAGAAGGTGTGGATCTTCTTAAAAGAGTCCAAAAAGTAATGAATAGTAATGTTATGTCTCCCAAGTGTATGGATATTGTATTTCAGAGGCATAAAATTAATCCTTGTTATCTTTTTACCTTTTCCATATATCTTATTTTGATGACTTTTCTTTTAAGAACTGTGTGAAAATGAAACCCAAATGTTAGTTGACCTTCACCCCACTTTTCTAGAGAATTCCACATAATCCCCAAAAGTGCAATATTAATTACCCATTATCTCTCATATTTCACTTAATATAGGATTTTCTTTTCTTTCCTTTTTCAATATACTGAACCCAAGTAGCACCCATGAGAAAACTAGGATTAGGGTTAGGGTTTTGCCTTACGACCGCAACAAATTTATGCATGTAGCATCCGGAAGGTGACCCATCACATACCACTATTTCTACAAAAACAACTGGATGAACTGTTACAACCGTAAAGAACCCAAGTGTAAAACCATTATGATTAGGGCTAGGGTTGTTGTGCCCAAAATCACCAACAAAATGTAGCGACCCTTAAGAACCAAAGAGAGAGTAGCGACCTCAAGGTCAAACTACCCCAATCGCACATATTCAACCTCAAAACAGAGCTAACCCATGATCAAAATAGATGATCAACATCGAGAAAATGAGGCACCATTAAGGAGAAAACTTGTAACGACCCCGCCTCCCGATAACCCCCAATTAAGGGAGACCAAGAGGTCAGAGCCGTTATCCCAATAAACCGGATCAAAGGTTTGACAAATAATCAGTAATAATTATTAAATTCTACCATGACTATAATGAAAGTTGGTATTAAATAAAAATTTGCATACCTTTTAAGAACTTTGGATATTTACTTCTATCCATAGATTGAATCTATTCTATCTAATCCTCCTCACACTTTATTTCTTATTTTCACAATGTGTCACTTTACTATTTGTTCTTTTCAGGGTTGTACCTAAAACATCGACAAACAAAATGTTGGTCAGCATAAATGAATATGCTGGTATGTGGGGACAACTAAAATTTCACACATAAGGCTAACAACATATTTATCACAATCAAGGTAAATAACAATTCAATTTATGTTTTCAATGTGTCAATCTCCACCACTTTTGGCCTAACCCTAGAATACCCCCATTAGGGTTCCTCTTTTGCCATTGACTTAAGGCCACCTTCTCCATCCTGAGCTTGGTTCCTGGGGTCACCTCTCATGGTGCCCATTAGTCATGCAATATCATAAGGCCACCTTCTCTATCCTGAGCTTGGTGCTTGGGGTCACCACTCATGGTGCCCATGGGTCTTTCCTCTTGGGCTTGACCTCATTGCATCATCCATCAGGGTGGCATGTAGGTGCAAGATTACACACTTATATCATAGTTGTGATAATCATAGTGACTTTATGATCTACAAGTATGAACATCCAAACTAACAGATTGCAGTCAATGCGATCAATCATCTAGAAAACCTTTGGGAAACTAATGCGATTAACCATAATTAACCACATACCTGAACCAGAGAAACTTGATGTCCAATCAATAATGATAAAGAACAATCAAACAAGAAATCAAAAATATCCTAAAATTAATGTGTAACATCCAAGCGTTATAGTTTATCCAAAACATTCTCAAGCTAGACTTGCATTCCACCCTCAGCTTTCTAGGCCCACTTTAGGGCTTTATTAGGGTTTTAGCCTCCATAACACATTTATTACTTCTGGTGCTCTTTTAGTCCACAAACACTAATTTCAACATCATAGGCACAATTAAAAGTCAATTAAGTCTATTATACCTCTTTTATACTAAAATCACCATCTTTATCCTTTTAAGTTATTTCAAGATCATTGGACCCAATTATCACATTCAGTTTCTTTCAAATTAACAACTCATATTTCCTTATAGTTCAATTCATATATGAACTCTATTTATCGCTAATATCACATTAATCCACTAGGAAACCCTAATTACCAAATTAAGGGTATTTATCCACAATTAGGAACTTTTATACTCGAAATAGCTTAGAACCATCAAATCTCAGCTTTATACATGAATTTGACCAATTGAAGCCATTAAGAAACATAATTACTAACATTAGGGTTTCAAGGCCCATTAAAGCTTATTTATGTACATGGAACCCTAAATTAATCAAATTACACATAAAGTTCATCCTTTTAGATCTAATGCATCTTTTTATAATCAACATCTTAATATCAACTTTAATCATCCATATAACCCTTCTCAATACATTTATCATCTTAAATTAGGGTTTCTTAATCATTAATGCACTAAATTTGATAACTTCTACTACCTTTAGAATTTCAAGAGAAATTAGCTTCTAAATATATTTTTAATGGATTCCTCACATTTTTTTGAGCAAAATACATATATTATATGTACCAATCCGATCTACCAATATTTAGATATGATTTTTGTAAGAAATACTTACTATGACTAATGGTAGGATGCCACGTCATCCAACTCTTGCAACACAACTCGACCACTTGAAAACATAATGAAATGACCATCTTGCCCTTACTTAAGTTGCCAGTTCTTTAATACGCGGAGGGGCAGAACTGTCCAACTATCCTAGGTCATCTTCAACCTCCAGACCACCGCAATGGTCGTCGATTGCAGCCCTTCGCGGGGCTGCCCTCTCCTCCCTAGGCCAAGAAACTTGCCGCCAGCCACCTCCCTAGGTCCTCTGCCCCCTTGCGCACATGGGGCACCACCTGGTCACAGCCAACATGGATGTTTTCACTCTCGTCAGGCCTGCAACTCACAGATGTCACTGCAGCCAAACGGATGCTACTATGCACACTTTAGGGCATGGCCACGATGGCTAAGCTGCTCCCTGACATCGCGACGCATCAAGCTTCTATCACAACTCCTTCTTGGCTCCTTGTTGCTTCATGATCACGCTGCTCCCCTTTGTTAGGGTTTATGTATGAAAACAAGGAAGAAGAAGAGAGAAGGATGCATGGGATCCTAGTGGACTCAGCCAAGGGTTCTACCCCTTATGTAGGGGTGGGTAGCAAAGCCCTAGGATTCTCATCCACGAGATCCAAGACCCTTTCCCAATAGGAAACCATATTCCCTCATTAAGAAGCACTCTTCTCTCTCTCTTAAAAATCTCTTTGATATTCTTTATTCTTTAGATATTAGGAATTCAAAAATTACCTCTTTTATTCTCTTTGTACTTGGCTTTTAATCCATTGGCCACGAAGTTATACTTCCTCATAGAATAAAGTACCTCTTTTTAATAATACCACAAATTCATTAATTATGTATCACATCATCCTCTTATTTTGTATTAGTTTGCATTTTCTCTTTCTTCTTATTCATTGGGACTCCTTGGATCCCAAGAAATCCTAAGATTTCGGAATTCCTTTTTAAGGATACTTATCATCTTCTAGATGCATCTACATTCTTCATTTTTCATTATCTTTCTTATTTCTTTATTAAGATATTTCTTTTCAAGGATTTCTCTTTATCTTTCATTTCCTTTTTCCTCTTTTCATATTTCTTTTATTAGAAATCACATAGAAACGAAATTTATTTAATTGTGGCCATTAATTCCACTTTCTAGATATTTATATGTATTTCTCATAATTACTTTGCTTAATATCCATTATCTTGTATCTTTTCCTTTTATTTGGACTTTTCTTCTTTTCTTCTCTTTTATATCTATTATTGGATTAATCTGATAATGGAAATTACGAAATTCCTATCAAAAGGGAGATTTTCAAAGAAATCCATCTTTTGAAGCAAAGCATACAACCTTTCTCAATTAAGTCCATATTCACAAAATATTTACAATTCAATTTACAAACATATGCAAAATTGAGGTTGTAACATCCTTCCCCTCTTATAGGAACTTTTCCCTCAAAATTCCCTCAAATATACAAACAAATAGGATAAGACTTCCTCATGTCCATCATGGCTCCCATGTGGTTTTACCCTCTCCCTGGTGCCTCCCAAGAACCTTCATCATCTCATATTCTTGCATCTGAGTTCTGTCTCACCTTGGTACTTTGTACCCTCATAGGTGACTCAGGACATTTCAGCTTCTCTCAAAGCTAACTAGGTTCATGGCTCAGCACGTGGCTTGGGTACCTCACATAGTGCTCGAGATCGGACTCGTGGAACACATCACGTTATCCTAAGGGGTAAGACTAAACATAACCATCTCCACCAATCCATCTCAAAAGGAGCCATATGTCGGGGACTCAACTTTCTCAGCTGTAGCTTAGAGGGGTCAGATTTTCACATCGCATATTCTCCCACAATGAACTGCATGTCAGTCTGCTTTGCATCAGCTCACAACTTATGTCGCCCCTGGGCTTCCTCAGCCATCGCATGATCAAAGAGACTTCATCTGCACCCACTGTGGTCCTTTTCTGACCTTCACGAGGTCCCTTCACCAACATTATCTTAATGAAGTGGTGACCAACACAACCTCCCTTACAGAGCTTCTTTACATCCCAATACTGGCTATGGTGGTTATCATCACATCTCACATCGGACAAGAACTATCTCCGTGTATCACCTTGAATGAGTACATATGCTATCATCAGACCCTCTAGTCTAGATCATACTAACCATTAGTTAGGGGTGATAAGCAGTACTCACATCGAGTTCTTCATGTATCTACTTCCACCTTATTGAAGTGAATCTTTAGGTCATATTCGAGAACTTTTGAACTTAAATCATGGTGTAGTTGAACCATCTCTCTTTCTTATATGTAGTTCAACTGGATCTGTCCCTTGACAATACTCTCTCTCTCTTTCTCTTAGATCATGACATCTAGGTAAGGTGATCTACCATAACCCACATTGCATCCTGAAATTCCTCGGTCCAGGGGAGACTTACCACGACATCCATAGTGATGAACTCCCATTCCCTCTCAGGGACTTTTTATCCTTTGTATCAACTTACTGGGTTACTGGTATTCGTCCTTCACCTCCTGACATGCATGGTGACAAGCCACGTGCAACTTCATCTTAGGAATCCAAAGTACTACTAAAACTTACCATCTTAGTAGTACCATGATGTATGGTGACTTAAAATCATGATCTCCTGTATGTCATGATTCCTCAAGATTGATTCCTCGAAAACCCTAAACCACTCTAGACGGGGTTTCATCACCTTTTTTCTAGAGAAGTGCATCTGAGGTCCTACAACAATCCTTTTATTGCATCAGGACCTAGGTTGGCTAACTAAACAACCACTAACTTGATCAACAGATCTCGTTACATCTGAGTGTTAGCCAAACCTATCTCTCAAACTTAGGGTTCACCTAACCACCTCTACCAGCCTTTCCACTAGCTATACTAGGTAGTTGCATCTCAACAAGAGCATCCATTACCACCTCACATCCTTATGTATTAGGTAATGCTGAAGACATACACCTCCATGTATTCCACTTATCATCTCATCTCAGACTTTAGGTCTATCTTGAACAAGAAAACTTAGAGTTCATCTTCTTGGTTTTCGAACTCAACCTTGTATAACTCACAAATTCCACATAGCTCATGATAAAAACATCCTCATAAGATGACTGTCTTAGTTCTCTTGATGTTTTTAAAGCATCCACATATCATACACTCCACAAGGGTTCGTTATTACCTCTATCCTCATACCTCATAGCAAAATTTCCACTCACATCATCTTTATCCCTGGTGTATGGTATGTGTACTGTCCTATCTCTCACTCCCATAACAAGAGGAAATAAGCATTTGGCGGCCGTCCAAACACAAATTTATTCCTATTCTAAGAGTAGAGATGGTACATCCCACATTGCCAGTACACCTTCAAATCTAAGTTGAAACGTGTAACATATGTCTCTACATCACGATCATCTTGATATCAAAGTTACTTCCATGGAAAACTGGTCTCGAACCCACTTGGGTCCACACACAATCCGTGTTCATCTCCTCTAGGTCTGTAGGGTGCCGACACTTTTGGGGTCATCCCTCTTCCCTTATGCATCCAGAGAGTGCCCTCCTCATCTGCCCTTTGGGTCCCATGAGTTCATGAAGGTGATCAATCTCCTAATCCATGGCACTCAGATAATGATAGTTGTTACCTCCCGACCCTATGGTCATGTGCAACTAGGGAATTAGGCAACTCCTACTTCCATCGGTCTTATCCCTACCTGACCCTAGAATAGACTTAGGATTCTAACATAGTACATGTCAAACTTAGAACCTTACCCAAGTCTCCATCGTCTCTTTCTGCATTCAGGGTCTGACTCACATCCTTTCATAGGGGTCATGGCGACCTACCTACCTCGGTCAGGCCCCATACTGTTTACCTCCATGGTGACACGTCCACATGCACTTGGAGATGGTTATCTATGGGTCTACATGTTCATTCTCATACTATGTAGTTTTCTCTTAGCTTCTCAAGATCCTATGAGACCTCTTTAGGTTACCTCAAAACCAACAAAAACTGGTATACACCCTACAAAAGGGTCCCTCTCCCAGGATGGGAGGAAACTACATCTTGATAGGAACAAAGGTCACAAACGTCCCTACGTCTCAGGTTTATATCCACATGAGCATGCTTAACCCTGTCAAGCTACTAAGTCACGTAGCTAGTAAGCATACCACATAGTAAACCATGACATGTCTTCATGATAGGTCATACTTGTTCTCATTCCTCAATATTGGACCAAGATCATACCTACCCATGTGACCAACTTATAGGTGAGGGGTTCATCAAACATACACCTTAACCAATGGGTTTCCTTTTCCTCCAAACATGAGGGGTGCCATGCTCAAATCTATGGAAACTCAAATCTTGTCATGAGCATCAGGTACACCGAACACTACTACTTCCCCTCTTAGGTCTAGGAACCCTAGGTTCACCTTTCTAATGTCCAACTGCATGCTCAACCCTGTAACCACGTACCAAGCATGTACAAGGTATGGCATGCACTTTGTATTATCATTCCACTTGAATAACACCTCAGAGTGGAGTCCTCCTCAAGGACAACCAACTAGGTATAAGGCCTCACAACTTGTTACTAAACCTTTTTAGGGTCTAAGGAACTCTTCTTCCTAACCCTAGAAGGTAAACACCTATACCATAGGCACATAGGTACCATCAGCCTCATCCTCCCTCTAGGATTTGGTTCCTCTAAAGGAAACCAAGATACCATCAGCCTCCAAGGATCATGCATGAGGAAACCATAACCATCCCCTTAGGTCGCATCATCCTCAACTTCTCAGGGTTTCTCCTAGCCCGGGGTCTAAACTTCCAACCTTCTAGCTCGGGCCCTGTGCTCTCTATCTAGAGCTTAACCCTACAACAACCTTACTACTGGAGGTCCTATCTCTAAGGTGGATCAAGCTCATAAACGTACACCAATATGAGAGAAACCTATGTTTGCCCAAGATTAACAAAAATGCTTCATGCTTATCTCATAAGATATCCAACATACTCTCTTGGCCAGGGTTTTAGCCTACTATCAGCCCTACTGACGTACTTTGGGTGCAACTTTTCCATGCTCATATAAGCCCATAGGGTTTCTATAGGTTCTTCTCTAACCTCATCAATGAAGGAGTTATCCTTCATCCAAACATGCACGACCCTTCATAGGGTTGGATCGCCAAGGTACTAGGTCATCCAAGCTCACATGACTCATATCATCATGGGTATCCAAACTAAAAGCACCTCCACTCACACGCATGGTCTACCATGACATCTAGCTCATAGTGTCATCTCTCTCTCTAACCTTCACTTAGGGTTAGGGTTAGCATCATCCTCAGAGGATGTGCCAGGTCTCTACTTATAATGGAGGTCTCTAACTCCAAGACTAACTCTCTCTACTTATCCTCCAGACAAGAAGGTCTAGCCTCATGTCTCTCCTAAGGGCATGACAACATATGTCATACGACCAAAGCATGCAACTATTCTTTAGTTTACGCTTAAACTATTAAGCTTATGTCCATGACATCTTATTTACATGTTTTTCATTAATTTGCTGGAGGATTCCTTAAACCTTATCAACTTTACCCATACCTCAAGAGGGTGAGGAAGAGAGAGAAAACCCTAATCCTTAAAATCCTTAACAACAATTGAGTTGAGAAGGGATGAACAAGATGAGAGAGTCCTAAAGGTATCTTATTTAGAGTCAAATCCTGAGACATTGGCCAGGCAGTCACACAAATCTGGGAGTCCTCATATTCTGACTAGCGGTGTGGAGGAAAATATTGTCAGCCCCCAGACATGATCCTTTTCTAGACACCTCTGTCTTTCGGAAAATCCTCTAATAACTCCTTTGGTTCTATGGAATTTGTAAAATTTAATAATTATTAAAGATTAAATGAGGAACTGATGCTCTGATACCAAATGTAACGACCCCGCCTCCCAGTAATCCCCAATTAAGGGAGACCAAGAGGTCAGAGTCATTATCCCAATAAAACGGATCAAATGTTTGACAAATAATCAGTAATAATTATTAAATTCTACCATGACTATACTGAAAGATGGTATAAAATAAAACTTTTGCATACCTTTTAAAAACTTTGGATATTTACTTCTATCCACAACTTGAATCTATTCTATCTAATCATCCTTGCACTTTATTTCTTATTTTCACAATGTGTCACTTTACTATTTGTTCTTTTTAGGGTTGTACCTAAAATGCCGACAAATAAAATGTTGGTCAGCATATATGAATATGCTGGTATGTGGTGACAACCAAAATTTCACACATAAGGCTAACAACCTATTTATCACAATCAAGGTAATTAACAATTCAATTTACATTTCAATGTGTCAATCTCCAGTGCTTTTGCCCTAACCTTGGAATACCCCCATTAGGGTTTCTCTTTTGCCATTGACTTAAGTCCACCTTCTCCATCCTAATCTTGGTGTCTGGGGTCACCTCTCATGGTTCCTATTAGTCATGCAATATCATAAGGCCACCTTCTCTATCTTGAGCTTGGTTCCTGGGGTCACCACTCATGGTGCCCATGGGTCTTCCCTCTTGGGCTTGACCTCATTGCATTATCCATCAGGGTGGCATGTAGGTGCGAGATTACACACTTATATCATAATTGTGATAATAATAGTGACTTTATGATTTGAAAGTATGAACATCCAAACTGATTGGTTGCATTCAATGTGATCAATCATCCAAAAAACCTTTGGGAAACTAATGTGATTAACCATTATTAACCACATACCTGATCCAGAGCAACTTGGTGTCCAAGTAATAATGATAAAGAACAATCAAACAAGCAATCAACAATATCCTGAAATTAATGTGTAACATCCAAGTGTTATAGTTTATCCAAAACATTCTCAAGATAGACTTGCATTCCACCCTCGGCTTTCTAGGCCCACTTTAGGGATTTATTAGGGTTTTAGCCTCCATAACACATTTATTACTTCTAGTGCTCTTTTAGTCCACAAACCCTAATTTCAACATCATAGGCACAATTAAAAGTCAATTAAGTATATTATACCTCTTTTATACTAAATCACCATCTTTATCCCTTTAAGTTATTTCAAGATCATTGGACCCAATTATCACATTCAGTTTCTTTCAAAATAACAACTCATATTTCCATATAGTTCAATTCATATATGAACTCTATTTATCACTAATATCATATTAATCCACTAGGAAACCCTAATTACCAAATTAAGGGTATTTGTCCACAATTAGGAACTTTTATACTCAAAATAGCTTAGAACCATCAAATCTCAGCTTTATACATGAATTTGACCAATTGAAGCCATTAAGAAACATAATTACTAACATTAGGGTTTCAAGGTCCATTAAAGCTTATTTGTGTACATGGAACCCTGAATTAATCAAATTATGCATAAAGTTCATCCTTTTAGATCTAATGCATCTTTTTATAATCAACAGGTTAATATCAACTTTAATCATCCATATAACCCTTCTCAATACATTAATCATCTTAAATTAGGGTTTCTCAATCATTAATGCACTAAAGTTGATAACTTCTACTACCTTTCGAATTGCAAGAGTAATTAGCTTCTAAATATATTTTTAATGGATTTCTCACATTTTTCTGAGCAAAATACATATATTATATGTACCAATCTGATCTACCAATATTTAGATATAATTTTTGTAAGAAATACTTACTTGGACAAATGGCAGGATGCCACGTCATCCAACTCATGTAACGCAGCTCAGTCGCTTGAAAACATAACAAAATGACCA
Organism: Alisma plantago-aquatica; assembly: GCA_963693085.1. Taxonomy (NCBI): domain Eukaryota; kingdom Viridiplantae; phylum Streptophyta; class Magnoliopsida; order Alismatales; family Alismataceae; genus Alisma; species Alisma plantago-aquatica. The sequence goes on along the minus strand of OY856413.1, from coordinate 66,759,881 downwards.
TCTTGCCCTTACTTAGGTCGCCGGTTCATTAATACACGGAGGGGCAGAACTGTCCAACTGCCCTAGGTCATCTTCAACCTCCAGACCACCGCAACGGCCGATGATTGCAGCCCTTCGCGGGGCTTCCCCTCCTCCCTAGGCCACAAAACTTGCCGCCAAGCACCTCCCTAGGTCCGCCGCCCCCTTGCGCACATGGGGTGGCACCTGGTCGCATCCAACGTGGCTGTTTTCACGCTCGCTAGGCCTGTAACTCGTGGTTGTCACTGCAGCCAAACGGCTGCTATTGTGCACGCTTTAGGGCATGGCCATGATGGCTAAGTTGCTCCCTAGCATCGTGGCACATCAAGCTTCTATCGCAACTCCTTCTTGGCTCCTTGTTGTTTCATGATCACACTGCTCCCCTTTGTTAGGGTTTATGGACAAAAACAAGGAAGAAGAAGAGAGAAGGATGCATGGGATCCTACTGGACTCGACCAAGGGTTCTACCCCTTATATAGGGGTGGGTAGTAAAGCCCTAGGATGCTCATCCACGATATCCAAGAACATTTCCCAATAGGAAACCATATTCCTTCATTAAGAAGCAATCTTCTCTCTCTCATAAAAATCTCTTTGATATTCTTTATTCTTTAGATATTAGGAATTCAAAAATTACCTCTTTTATTCTCTTTGTACTTGGCTTTTAATCCATTGGCCACGAAATTATACTTCCTCATAGAAGAAAGTACCTCTTTTTAATAATACCACAAATTCATTAATTATGTATCACATTATCCTCTTATTTTGTATTATTTTGCATTTTCTCTTTCTTCTTATTCATTGGGACTCCTTGGATCCCAAGAAATCCTAAGATTTCGAAATTCCTTTTTAAGGATACTTATCATCATTCTAGATGCATCTACATTCTTCATTTTTCATTATCTTACTTATTTCTTTATTAAGATATTTATTTTCAAGGATTTCTCTTTATATTTCATTTCTTTTTTTCTCTTTTCATATTTCTTTTGTTAGAAATCACATAGAAACGAAATTTATTTAATTGTGGCCATTAATTCCACTTTCTAGATATTTTGTATGTATTTCTCATAATTACTTTGCTTAATATCCATTATCTTGTATCTTTTCCTTTTATTTGGACTTTTCTTCTTTTCTTCTCTTTTATATCCATTATTGGATTAATTTGATAATAGAAATTATGAAATTCCTATCAAAAGGGAGATTTACAAAGAAATCCATCTTTTAAAGCAAAGCATACAACCTTTTCAATTGAGTCCATATTCACAAAATCTTTACAATTCAATTATGTAAACATATGCAAAATTGAGGTTGTAACAAAACTCCATGTAAGAATGATAATCAAAACCCTAAACCAAGTGCCATGGAGTTCAACGTGAAAAAAACCAAGGTAAGAGGGATGAAACCAAACATCAAAAGCATGCAAACAGAACCCAAAATTATACATTGTTCAATATGTTCGAAACATAAACATGACGATAAAACCCATAGGAAGGATGCATGTGAGAACTATCTAATTCAGAGTCACCATAAATTTGGGTACATGAATTAGGGTTTAGGAGATAGAGTAACCTATGTGAGAACACTTGAAAAAAAATCAAAAACCTTAGATCCTGATAACATCATCTAGCATCTTAGTATCACATTTTAGAGATGAAATCAGCAACATGCATGCAAGTTAATGGTGCAATAATAGAAGAGGGAAAAGTTATATAACCCTCCTTAAGATGAAGATCAAGCTCCAAAGCCACAATCTCCAAAGAGATAAGAGAAACTCAAGAATAAGAAAAACATAACAAGGTCAAGGGAAGGCTAAGATGAAGAAAGCTCAAACCCTAGGCCAAACAAGAGAGAAGAGAGAAGAATGAGAAGAAACTTCATCTCACTTAGGTACTACTATGGTAAAACCATAGTCTCCAACCTCTATGGAGAGAAGATCCTCAAGACAGACACCATGGTGATCCATAGTCTCACAACCAAGAGGGGAAAAGAAGAAGGTAGGGTTTAAAGGAAATGAGATAAAAGGTGTAGAACCACATACCAAGAAAGAAGATCACCAAGAATCACCACAAAGAAGTTGATGAATCTCAAGATCACCATATGCAATGGAATATTTTCCAAAAAAGCACCGAGTTCACCACATTCTATTACCCCACAAGATCTAGTCCGAACATAAGGTATAAGAGAGAGAAAAGAGCTAAAAGAGATACTTGCACGTAAAAGAGAGAGCTTATATACTCAAGGGGTAGGAGGGAGGTGAAGATATGAGGTGTCAAGGTATTAGAGCACCAAAAGGACACTTGTCCACCAAAGCACTAGCCATGAAAACACTCTATACTTGCATGAAAGAAAGGGTGATAAGAACGAGGTAGTGTAGCAACCACTATGGTCCACTATACCCCAAGGTTGAACTAAAACACATAGGTAGGTCGCAACACCACCCAAGGTCACATCACTCCTCCATATGAGCAACCCTAGCGACCAACACAAGGAACAAAACATCAAGGTCACAAAAAACATCCACCAAGAGAGTGTTGTGGTCGCAACACCTCAAGGACCAACATACAAGGTCGATACACTAATAAACTCAAGCATCCATGCAAACCTTAATGTCATCTCAAGTGCCACTTCATCAACCAAGGCCCAAATAAAGCAACCCTAAGCATCAATATATCTCTCATGATGCTAGGGCACATAAGGCACAACCTACATGTGAAATTGCAAAATAGACCCTCAACATGGGTAAATTGCAACTTGGTCCAAAACAGGCATAACTAGCTCAAACATCAACCAAATAGGACCAAATTGAAAACATAGGCATGTCACATGTTATTGAGGCATCTCAAGAGATTAGATATTAAGAAAATAAAGTATAATCAAGCACTAAGCTAGATCAGGGGTCTTACAGTTTGAGACAAACAAGAAAATATTGAACCTAAAGAGGTACAATAGGATCAAGGAGAATCACAAATTGTCGTGGAATCTCAATTATCTTATGTAACTGAAAAACCTCATAGATATAATTACTCACCTTGAGTTTGAAATATTATGATATCTGATAACTCAAGAAGGCGGTGAGTTGATGATAGATGATGAGTCAACAACTTACCTAGAAGCTATTGAGGAACCAGAGTCTGACAAATGGCTTGAGGCCATTAGATATGAGATGGAGTCCATGTATACCAACCAAGTACGACCTTGGTTGATCCACCTAAAGGGGTTATAACCATAAGGTGAAGATCAACATGGAGTCATAGATTTGTTACAAAGAGTTTCAGACAAGTTCAAGGCATTGAACATGATGAAATCTTGTCACCAATTACCATGGTTAAATCCACCAGGATAATGCTTGCTAATGCAACTTATGTGACTATGAGATTTGGAAAAATGGATGTTAAAGCCAAAAACCTTAAGTGGAATATTGTACAAGATGTGTATGTGACACAACCTAATGGTCTTATAAATTCATATAATGCAAATAAAGTTTATAAGCTATAAAGCTCAATCTTTGGATTGAAATAAGCATCTCAGAGCTGGAATCTTCAATTTGACATTATGATCAAAGAGTTTGACTTGAGTCAGAATGAAGATAAAATTTGTGATTACAAAAGATTTAGTGGGAGCATTTTTATATTCCACATAATGATGGGGAATAATATCCTTGTACTGCATATAGTAAACCTGGCTAGGAAAGTACCATCTCTATGAAGGGTTTAGGTGAAGCACCCTATGAGATAGAAGTTGAGATCTATAGAGATAGATATGGAAAGATTTTTGACCTAATTAATGGCACATACATTGACAACATGCCAAAGGGTTCAACATGAATGACTCATTGAGAGAACAACTTGTCCATGTTCCGTGGAGTTAGTCTCTCTAGAGCCTAGTGTTCTAATTCTTATGAAGAATGGGAAAAAATGAGTAAGATGCCATATGCATTCACAATTGGACTATCATGTATGAAACATACTCATCCCATTATCTCATATGTATTGGACATGATGAGAGGATATATACTTATCTAGTTATCTCATATGTATGGGACATGATGAGAGGATATCGATCAGATCCTAGTGAAGGTCACTAGAAAGCCACAAGAACATACTTAAGTACTTGAGAAGCACTAAAAGGATTAGTTCCTTGATTATGGAAATAAGGAAGAGTTGGGTGTAAAGGTTTACACCTATGCAAGCTTCCAAAATGTCAAATAAAAATAATGATCACAATCTAAATTTGTGTTTGACCTAAAAAATGAGAACTGCAAGCTCAAAAAGTTCCAAGCTAAAAACAATTGTTCAATTCTACAATAGAAGTCGAGTATCTTTGTGATATGACTACAACAAAGGATATTGTATGGATCAAGAAGTTTATATATATGTACTTGAGGGAGGTTCCGATCATTGATGACATAGTAGATATATTTTGATAACAATGGAACTATTGGATAGGTAAGGAATCCTAGATAGCATACTACAAAACTTCCATCTCATACAAGATGTCGTACAACAAGGAGTTGTGGAACTTTTAATATACCAACTAAAAGCAAATGTTGCTAACCCACTATAAAAGCACTTGCACAACAAAAATATGATGGACATGTTAAGATCACTTGGATAAGATTCATGAGTGATTGGTTCTAAGTGCAAGTGGGAGTCTGTTGGTATGTATGCCCAGAGAGACAATCATATGATGATTGGAATGTGGCATTAGATACCTAATTTGATAATCATAAAGGTAATTCCATCTATTATATTTGTCTCAATCATTATATGATGAAACATACATCATAGATGTCTAAGGAATGATGTTATTTGATGATATATGTATTCAGATTAATGAATTGAACGATGAGATCATATGTATGATAAGAATACATACATTCTTGTTATGTCCCTAGTTAGATATTACTGTGGAAGCAAAATAGATGAAATTAATACATAAGACTAGAATGAATGTTGATCAATGACAATGTCTCATTAGTCATGATATATGACATTAAGTCAAGCACATAAGTACATTTTAGAGAAAAATGTATCAGATAGACCCACCTTGAGAGTGATACATGGAGACCGGGGGATGGTAGTCAGAATCATCTCTAATAGTGATAGTGGTGATTGTAGTTCTTATACCTGAAGTCACTACACTCGTCACATGTCATTCAATGCACTTTGACATCATCTAGTGTGGCCTTCAATAAGGGTTGACATAAAGGTGATGCTTGGGTGCACTATGATGCATGGGGATAGAGTGTGAGTGATGTAGATGGGATTTGTACCTCCTACATGAGATTGATATCCATGCCACTTGATAAGTGAGAGTGAGAAATGTATGTCCATACTCATGTGATTTAATATGTGATATGTGAACTCACATGCATCTCAGACGGTCTACTCTAGACAAGGGACATGGATTGAATGTTGAAGAGCATGATTATAAGATGCCTTGAGTTCAATCCAGATATCAGAGATAAAGGGACTATACAATCATGGTAATAGTGATCATGGATTAGAGGTTGAATTTGTTCTCCTATTTTCCAAACTACTTGGGTAGAAATGATGTGCTGATAGATATTTCTCATTGCGTGTGATGTCATAAGTTGGTTATGGACATTCCCTGCCAATGTAATTTGGGACCTATAGGGTCACACACATAGGATGCACTTGGAATAGGATTTTATTCGTGAATGATTTTAACTTTATTACTAAAAGAGTTTAGGTATTCAATTAAACAACACTGGTTGAAAATTGATTGACTGGTCTCTAAACCGACCATTTCAAGTGTTGAACCAATCGGTTGGAGTGTCAGGTCAACTAGAATTGATATTGGTTGAGCAATGCCTGAACCATGGCATGATATGACCAGTTCATGGTCCTAACTGACCGGTTCATATGATGAACCGCCTAGTTTACTGGCCAATTTGATTGGATCAAGGATTGACATTGATGTCATGATTTGCATTAATCATTCATTGATTACCAATATGATCTAAAATAGGAAAACACATGAACCGACTGGTTCATGCATGAGATGACCGGTTGGGTTTTTGGACTGACTGGTTCAACATTTGAAGTTTCCAGAAGATTTGTAATTTAGTCTTTTTGACGCCATACTGACTGGAAACCCTGACCCTAACCTCTCCTATAAATAGAGGGGTACTGGGTTCTTCCCTAACACACAAATAAGCTCTAACAATTGATGTCCTCTTTGGTTGTGATAACAAATAGGGAGCCTGAGCAAGTCCTACCCATAAAAGGGAGGGATAGCAAGGGAGAGACAATTGTGGGAGATTGAATGAATCCTATAAGATTGACGTTCAAAGGGCTAACTCCTTCTTGTTGGCTCTAGTAGCACAACGTGGAGTTCTCAGTGGTCTGCATGGACTGCTCAAGAGGAGGGAGACCATTTCCTATTGCTAGGAGGATTCCGTCTACCGCTTCCAGTGGTGTTGCACCAGGTTGACGTTGTTGATGACTGCTTGAGTGCCGCTTGAAGAAGCATGTTGATGATTGGAGAAAGGCACACACTACTGCAAGCGTATTGTTGCTGGAATTGATCCAAGACCAGGTATAACCTTACAAACCTTCTTTCCTTGATACATCGTTATTTATGTGATCTTACTCAAAGGGAATCTGGCTTAGTTTTTTCTATTTCCACTTCCTATCTATCACTCCAATTTCCCAACACACATGACTAATTTGTAATAATACAAAATGAATAAATAGATAATATGCCAGTGAAATTATATACAAAGTTGATTAGGAGAATATGTAGAATTGAAATAATATATATTTAATGCTTGTTTCTAATACTAGCTTAAAAAGTATGTATTAATGCATAGATAAACGATAATGAATATATGAAAACCCTATACTTTATGAATAACATGGTGAATATGTTCATGTTGTGATGTAAATTGATCATAATTGAATCTTATGATTATCACAACACTAGGGTTACATTGATGAAATTTTAGGATTTCTAACCCTGATATTAACCCTAAACCAAGACCCATAGGATCTAGACCTAGACTAGAACTTGATGTAACTCACAGAATACAACAAAGACACCCTATTGTGTACATACATGAAGATTGAATGATTTCTCAGGTCTATTCTTAATTGTTTGGATTGCATACATGCTTTAAGTACTTGAAGTATTTTGCATGGTTATTCATTTAAGGAACATGGTTAATTTATGAATATTACACATATGAACCTTTGACGACTATTGATGAGTTTTTGATGATTTATTCCATGTACAACTACTTGGATGTTTATTTCATTCCAGTTCATTATATTGGCTAAGTGTATCATGTAAATAAATAATAAGGTGTTTAGAATCTAGGGTTAGACCTACCAAGGGGTATATCATATAAGTCCAACGATGGATAAAAAATGACTACAACTGAAGTAGCATGACAAGCATGGGTTACAATATTATATTGAAAATACAAGTTCATATGTGTAGCTATTTGATTGTTGGATAATATATGTTAATAATCATAAATGAACACTTTTGTGCAACCACCTACAAAATATAGAAATATACTAACCATGTGTTTTTTTTATTAGTATTGTGGGTATCTGACATTCATAAAGATACAAGGACATAGAGATTTAGATGACTACAATGAAGATCATAAAGTTATGTCACAAGGAGGATTAAATAAATATAATTCTCTCTCTATATAATAATATATCTTCTTGAAGTTCATTTCCCTTTAAAAATTTATGTAAACCCTTTAGAGAAGAAATATAGGTTCATTGGTTTTAAAGAAGTTTATGAAATGGAATTATTAATTAATGTTTCTTATTTATTAAATCTAGATCCTAGAAAAATGAGATGATGATCCTAGTCCCTATGGTCTTCCTTCATTGGCGGATAACCTAGGGAGGGGTTCAACACAACTGGATCCTTTGCATTCCCGCTGAGATGGTTGAACAAACTCATAGTTATCTCACCCTAAACTCTTCTGGTCAGAATGCCTATTTTCTCTATCCCATCATAGATCTCTTTGGGATGGAAAATATGGTGTTCATGTTATTACATATGTCTATTGAACTTCTTATTACTATCATAGGAAGGAGATACTCGATATAGGGATGTGAGAGAGTTGGCATGCACATGTACAAAATGTATTCAATTTAGGGTTGAAAAACCCAGTTTGCAATTCATATACAGTGGGATGAAATGCCACACAACCTCATTGAGGACCCTTTGATGGAGGCAGAAAGCAAAGGAGAGAAGTGTGAGGAATGAGCACACAATAGAGGCCAAAAGTATATGTGTCTCCAACTGCCCCAAGTACACAGAATCTCTGACCATACTTGTCAAAGCACTTGCCTAGGTGCACCTAGGCGTCTGTTGAAGTGTTCTATGTTCTCACTGTGAGGGGGATGCTTAAATTTAGATAGAAAACAATAGACGCCTTGGTCACTTGGGCATTTGAGTGACTTCTTTTACACCTTGGCATTCCATTGGCTGATATGTTAGAGTCAGGTCTGATTAGGATCCAGCTAGGAAACAAATACCTGACACACTCCTCTCCCACTCACGATTCCCTCTCCTACAAACCCCTACTAAACCCTCAACTCTGCTGCATTCTCTAGTGAAGATAACACTGCTACCTTAGTTGGACGAATCAAGGAGAAGCTCTGCAAGTAGCTCCCTTGCATCGAGGTTGGCAACCTCCTTCCCACATCACGTCCTTGAGGGTGATTGTGCCAAGTTGCTAAGTGGAGGATGTAGAAGAAGTTGTTAGCAGAAGTTGCCAACTCTAGCAATTGAATCTGTTGATCACTAGTAAGGTTTTTTTTTGTAATTTCTTCTCCCTCTTTTTATTTTATTGATTGACCCCATCCTCTCCATTCTTCCTTTCTTATCCCTCTCCTTGTTCTTCCCCTTCCCAATGCAGCTGCATGTTGTGTCCTACTACCAAGTCCCCTACACCAATGAACAAGTAAATCACTCTTGCTACCTCATGACCTTGAGAAGAATTTCTGCAAGCCGCCAACACCCCGGGGGTGCATTGAGGCTACCAATTCCAATAGCTGCCAACTCCAGTAGAAGCTAACACTTTTAGGTATGTTTTGTGTGATAAACTTCTTCCCTCTTTTTCTTACTAATTGAGCCCCATCCCCTCCCTATTGCCTTTCTTTGCTATATCTTCTTCTTTCCCCTCCCAACTCTAGCAGAGAATTGTTACTGACTGCTGATGTATTCTAGGATCAATAACTTATTGGAAATTAATTTTGCTTTATATTAATTGATGTGGTGCCACATTAATTTTGTATGTCATGTTTATTACATCAGTTTCCTATATATCCTCATACTCTTCTTCATCACTAAGACCCAAGTGCATATTGTTTGCTCACGCTATAACTATACTTTTACTGTTTGGTGTGTTATTTGTTGTCTTGTGCTACATGCCCATGTCACAAAACTTGATATTTTGTTTTGTTGGTTCTAGTTTTTGTGGATCTATATAGATGTAATATAATTCAGTTGGTGATGTCCCTAATTCCACCCCTCAAACTCAAAGACATGGGGAGATTGACACTCATTTTGTAGATGCGATGAATGACCCTAAATTAAGGGCATAATCCAAAGACCTAGGGTGGAAGTATTTCTTTTGGAAAAATCTAAGTGATAAGAACAAGGTTAAATGTGAATTGTGAAATTACATAAGCAATGGGGGCATCAAGAAGTTAAAGGATCATTTGATTGAAGGATTTTAGAATTGTGTCAAGTTTCCTAAAACAATGAATACAATTTCTAAGGGGTTGCTTGACTATAAGAACTGCAATAAGAAGAGGAAGGTGGATCTTGATTACTAGTACACTCACAATGGGTCCAACATTCCTAATGTTTTTTATGAGGAGGGTGATGTTGTTGTTCTTCTACCTACTACCCAAACCACTTTTGGTTCTACAAATAGGCCACATGTCTACAAATATCCTTCTGGAAAAGGGTCAATGGATTCTTTCTCCACTCCTAGTCCATGGGATGTCATTGCACAAAGGAAAGCAAACCATGATGCTTCACATATAATAATAGGTAATACCTAAAAACCAAGCTACACATGTTTCTTATGAATGTATATCCCAATGGTTTAATGAAGCAAGTATTCCTTTTTTTTTTGGATTTTGTGGAGGCAATGAACGCAGCAGAGACAATAAAAAAATTCTCCACATACCCTACTAGAAGATTTCTTCGATAACAACATATTTAGAAAGAGGGTGAATGGGATATAACTCATCACAGACCAAGTCCAGCAATGTCCCTCTATGGGGTGACGTGCGTCACTCCTCGTGTGTGTATAAGGTCATCATCGATGTCCTCTGAATGTAGGAAATTTAGTGTATGCGTCTTTATTTCATCCACATAGATGGACTAGAACTCCACATCACGCTTCTCAAGCCAACGGGAAGGAGTAGCCTTTTTCTTGATGACATGATAGTGCCACAGTCGCTCTCCTCCTCTCTCTCTCTCTTGGAGATGATGACAGCTAGGGTTCATATACAAGAGTGTTTTCTCAAAATCCAACTGTCATGTCCATTATAAATAGCAGATGAAAGGAAGGAGGGTTTCCAAAAACCCCTTTGAAAACAAAAGGTTGTGGTTGCATTTAAAGTGAGCTTCTCGTGGACTTTTAGAAGAATATTATGGAATTAATTAATTAACTAATTAATCATATTAATTGATTAACGAAATTGGTCATCTGGCTCTTTTTAATCACTCGAGATTAGCCAACTGAATTAACAATGTAAATCTAATTAATTGGCTTTAACATTTTAACCAACTAACTCATATTCCAATATTATTCTAGTAGATTACCTAAACATTTTAGTAATCAATTTGATTCATACATTTCCAATCACGTCCACAATTGTACTCATCTTCCAATACATCCTATGTGTGTGACCTAGTAGGGTCCAAATTACATTCGTAGTGATATTCATAATCATATTACAATTTTTTAGGCATGTATCTGGAAAGACTTCATTACTACCCAAGTAATTGGAAAAGTTAGAGAACAACTTCAACCTACAATCTGTGATTGGTATTACAATGATTGTATAGTTCCTTTGTCTTTGATATTCAGATTGAAATCAAGGCTTGGAATTGTCATCATCTTCATTGTTCAATCTATGTTCCTTGAACTAGAGAAAACTATCTAAGATATGTGTAAGCTCAGTATCAAATATTAACTCACACCAACATGGACATTTATTTCTCAGTCTCGCTTATCAAATGGCCAGAATATCAAACTCATGTTGAATGGACAAATCCCATCTAAATCACTCACAATCATCCGCATGTGTCATAGTGCACCCGAGCACCACCTTTATGACAACCCTTATTCAGGATTACAGTGGATGATGTTAAAGTACATCGACCAACATGTGATGAGTGTATTGATTTCATATCTAAGCACCACAATCACCACCATCACTATGAGAGATGACTCTAACTACCAATCATGGTTTCCATGTGTCACTCTAAAGGTGATTCCGTCTGATACATTGTTATATAACAAGTATCTATGTGCTTGGTTTGATATCACATATCATGACTGATGAGATTCTATCATCAACCAACACACACTCTAGTCTTCATTTTTATTGCTATCTATTGACCTTCCTAAATAATATCCAACTATGGTGATAACAAGAATGCATATACTCTTGACATCTATATGAACTCACCATTTAGGTTCTCAACCAGAAGACATACGCCATCGAGTAATATCATTCATTATATAGTTATTATATTACATCATTATCTCATAACTGAATAAAACATAATAAATTGGAAGATTTCTTTTATTATTAATCAAATCATTTACAAGGATGCCATAACAATCATCATATGGTTGGTTGTCTGGGCATACATGCTAACACTTTTAACGTTGTAAACTGCAATAGCTTTGATATCATGTTTGAGGTAGTTATCCTATCTGGTAAGGGATTCATTCCACCTTCTTATCATCAATTGAGGTTGCCTTTACTTGAAATGTGAGAGAGATGTAAGAAGATGCAATTAGTTCATGAGAAGTATTGGATATGTTATGGTTGCAAGTTAATGTGTGATGGACGGATAGATAAACATCAACATAGCTCGATAAATTTTCTTATAAACACCCCTGAGGGTTCATTCTATATGTATGCAATGGATGCCACATATGATGAACACATACAGGAGTTACTGTTCAAGTTGATAGTTAAATTTCTGAGAAGGTCCGGGAGGAGAATGTGGTGCAAGTTGTCACTAACAATGCAAAAGACATGGTACCGGCCGAGAAGATGTTAACTAAGAAAAGGAAGATATTATTCTGGACTCCTTGTGTTGTACATTTCTTCAATCTTATGTTGGAGGACTTCTCTAGATTGGAAATTTTTTGATGGGTTCTTATAAGGGCAAGAAAGGTCACTACTTTGATTTAACAACACATTCGCCTGCATGACTGATAAATGTATATTTATCTCTTTTATTTATATATTTTTGATATTTGTTTAGAATTATTTTTTTATTTATTCTCTTAGTTTCATAATTAATTGTATTATTTTAGATTTTTCTCTTTAACTGGAGTTTTAATTCTATTTTCTTGGGTTTTGTAGGAAAATTACACAATTTGCAGCAGTCCTGAAATTCATATATACCCTCCACCAAAAGTGACACAAATTGAGTGTACAAGTATTCATTGGAAAGGAAATTTAATTTCCTAAAATAAAATCCTATTATTTAGACCGCTTTTGTGCTTTTAACAGGAGATAAATATGTTCGAAATCACTGCTGTGAGAATCTGTATTAAAGGGAGTTACATGGTCAAGATAATTAATGATAACCAACTTTCGATTTGACCAGATCTAGAAAATTCAAAAATTGGTCTCCCTTGCTTTTTCCCCCTCTTTTGAGGGAAGCCTACCCCCTCTCCCTCCTATAGAAGGAGGGACTCTTCACTTATAAAAGCATTCCATTCTTCATTCCATTTCATCCAATTTTTAGTTGTAGACTACATCTTGTATAATATTGGATCTCATTTTAGTTTGCATTTCTTCTAGTCTTGTTATGTCTGAGTAAATTTCTCTGGGGCATGGGAGTAGCCTCTTAGCCCGGTTCTATTCAATATAATCAATTATATTCCTCCATTGAACAAATGTCTTCTCTTTGTTTCTGTGTGGTTATTTGGACGATCTGATATATTCTTATGGAGTGATATGACCGTGGATCTCTGTAAGAACGAAAAAATAGTCCCTTAATTGTGATTATCATATTTTCATCTATTTAATCTTATTCTTATTATAATCCTTGGTGACGCGACCACCTGAGCCTTGGGTTTGAACGCCAGTTTGAATTCACATGCTTTTTGATATGATCGTGGATAGTGGCATGTTGGACGGTTGGGCAATGATCCGTGAATGCCGGGACCAACGGGTTCACGGGAAGTCTGACCCTTGTGAGTTTGTCTGTAAGGAAATATAACCACAAGGTCTTGATTTGATCCTTAGAGTTTAGAATTTGATTAGTTGAATAGGAACGTGGTTTTGGTGGTGTTCTTTCGGACCCAGATCTTTATTTCTTGATTAGTTAAACTTTATTTCAGCACTTTTATTTTTGTTCTTAGTATTAACAACTCTCTCAAACTGGAATTTAATTCTTGTACTTGCAATTGGATTTGGATTTTGACTTTTCTTTTCTGTCGTCCCTTGGATTGATACCTGTCTATACTAAGTTGACTTGTTGTTCACAACAAGTTGATAACCGGGTTAGAAGGTTAAACTCTAGGACTTTTCCTAATGATTGTTGCGTGTACAACGACGCACATCAATGACGCTTTCATGAAAGGTAGTGATAATAACTAAGAGCTTGTAATAAGGGGGTGACATGGTTTGCTGCACATTTCTTAGCTCTATCTAGCTTGTTGAAGCATCATCCGTCTTTGACTAAGATCTTTGTTTATGAACTCTGGACCAATAGTGGTTGGGTAGAAACCATAGATGGAGATCTTATTTTCAGTTATGTGATGGCTAAATCATTCTGGGATAAGGTGGAGAACTATTCGAGGGTGACCCAACCTCTTGTGGTTGTATTGAGATTGGTTGATGTTGATGAGAATCCACCTATGGGGTATGTAAGTTACGATCGATACAACAAAACTCGACCCGAATGACCCAACCCGAACCCAAAATTTTTAAGTGGGTTAGGGTCTATGATTTTTCAACCCACCCTAAAATTGAATCGAACCCAAAGAACCCAAGATTGATTTAGGGCTGGGTCTGAGTTTGGACTTTAGACTCAAATTGACCCAAAATTCACGATTATATATTCAAATAAAATTACAAATACTAAAGTTTAAGACACCCAATGACTGAGTAAATTTGTAAGTCAACCCTCATAAAGTTTACTTTGGAAATTGTGCATAGTTTCATATTGGTTTGTATGATTTATTATGTTAATTGTTTTATGAACATGTGTTTGAACTCTGGAACAAACTACAATAAGCTTTATATGTGTTTCTCAATCACATTATTAGTCTGTTTACATTGAGTTTTGTTGATTACAATATCATTAAAGATTAGATGAATCATAGATTTTTTTTTGCTCTCAGTATTTGGATTTACGAATCAAACCCGATAGACTCAAAAATATTTGCAGGTCAGGTTAGGGTCAAAAATCCATCTTTTGCAAATTTAGGGTATAGAAAAATGTGTTGAACCGAAATGACCCAGCCAACCTAAACCTAATTGCCACCCCTAATGTAGGTCATGCTTTTGAGATGGCCAAAGAGAAGATTATTGAAAAAAAAATCCAGAGGGAAAGGGAATACAAGGTTATTTTGGATATTCTTGATTACCACTGGGTCAAACATATGAAGTGTTCCTTGTATGTGTTGGTCTTTTCTTAAAGCTCATCCATTATTATGACATGAGGCAAACAAATAGGGTTGCAGTCAGGAAATATGAGACTGACCCCATTGAATGTATTGAGCAGATGGTTAGTTATGGTAAAGAGCAAGATATAATTTCTTAGGATCTAGAGGAGTATGGGCGCTCGTGGCCTATTTGGGAATGATATGGATATCTGGAAAAGAGACCAAAGAACTCCATGTAAGCAACTTTTCATATTAATAATAGTATTATATAAATATAAATATTTTGGTAATTGAATATATATCCTTGATGGTAATGGAATGGTGAGGTATCTATGGGGGTTCCACCCCAACACTGTCAAACATTAGAAAGACATATTTTGGGTTGGTGTTGCACTTCACCGTCTTCTGAGAGTAATGTTGGCTAAATTGGACATTAATATACCCTTTGTTTTGATGATGGTAGACATTTCACACTTGTGGATCTAACATGTTATTTGAGTATTTCATGGTTCAAAGGAATAAGGAAATTCTACTAAATGGAAAGATGAAAATCAATGCAAATTGAAGATCAAATGCGCTTAAGTATATATGTTCATGATTGTACTCAAATGTAAACACTTGTAAAAAAAATATTTTACAAGTACGTATACATCATGTAAATCAAACATTAGATCTTCCCTATCCACTTATAACCCTTAGATAGGTTTCCCCCAAAGTTAGAGTCACTGTCACTCATTAAAACACACACTTAGTAGGTGATTCAAAAGTTTAAAATGGGGACACCCTCAGTCAAAAATCTTGTCGACCGAGACACACTCGATCAAAGTTTTTGTTGAGCGAGAACCACCTTAGTTGAAATTATGAGCATTGTTCAACAACATACAAATCTTTTCTCTAAAATGGTCATTAGTCAAAAATATTCTCGACCGAGCAAAATTTGGTATAAAGCTTGCGGCCGTTAGACCAAGTGGTTGGTAGTTGGGAGTTGAAAATAGACATTGCAACACATTTGCCTTAAACCCAGGCTCGGTTGAAGAAAAGCTCGACTGATATATAGTTCGATCGACAAACTTGTTGACCGAGTAATGTTCTGGATTGTTCTTTTAAGGACAAACAAATTAGTCATTGCTAGCCAACTATTATACACCTAATGACTAGTTAAGCACTAAGATCACTCTAGAGACTCTCTAGAACGTCCCTAAGTACTTACAAACCATTCCTATAAATAGGAGAAACCTTAAGACACCTAGGCTACACTTGAGAATACATTCTTGTGAGCAACAAAGCCAAGAAACAACTGCCATCATGTTCTACAAGCTCCAAATTCACGTCCTATAGCAATAGACTCTTAGCCACCTCATAGAAATGTCCATCCTCACTGGCGTGAGAGGTCTAATGCTTGATATAGGATCAAAGTGCTATACTCAATTTTTGTATTTCCTTCTTCCAATCCCCCTTCACAGGTTCAAACTACTTGTGCTCCTTGGTTACTCCAAGTTCATGGAGGCTACTTGAGGGAATTTGGTTGATGCTACTTCTCGGTGGAGAAGGCTGCTTCAAGAGGTGCTTGAAATTATTTCAAAGAAGGCTGCTTCAAGGGATGTCGGATCTACTTCCCAAGGAAGGCTATCTCAAGGTGGTGGAGCTACTTCTAGGAGGAGAAGGCTGCTCCAAGGGTTTGGAGTTACTTCAAAGAAGGCTTCTTCAAGGATGTTGAGGCTACTTCTAGGAGAAGGCTACTTCAAGGAAGGTGATTGTATTTTATTGTAACATCCTTGAGAGGTAAATAAAATTAATCACTTTCAAAATCCCAATTGGAGACAATTGGGTAGTGGACCGACAACCTTTGAATTCAAAGGTCCGAACCACTCTAAACACAAGTGTCTTTATTGTTTCCTCCTTCTTATTTGGTTGAGTGTTTTAAATTATCTTTAAATTATCAAAAATCTCTATTCACCCCCTCTAGATCTTTCAATTGGTATTAGAGCAGGTCTTATGGGAGCTTTAACATGTCTTGAAGAATGGGGGACATTGTACTTCACAACCTCAACCTTGAGGGGACTCCTGTGACTCGGCCACCACATTTTGATAGAAGCAACTACACCTGTTGGAAAAGAAGAATTCAATTCCACTTCCAAGGAATCATCTTAGAGATATGGAGGATGGTGTCTATGTGCTTCCCACAACTGAATATGCAACATGGGATCCAAACACGGTAAAACAAGTTCAATTAAATACAAAGGTAATAAGCATACTATATTGTTCTATTTCTATAAGTGAGTTTAATAGAATATCTTCATGTGATATGGCTTATGATATACGGAACTCTCCATAACACATTTAGGTACTACCCAAGTTTAAAAAACCAAAATTAATATGCTTAAGCAAAAGTTTGAACAATTTTGTATTTAACCTAATGAATCTATTAGTGAAATGTATGCAAGATTTTCTTCCATTGTTAACATCTCAAGTGCATTAGGCAAGTATATAAGTGAAGAAGATTGAGTGTCCAAAATTCTTAGATCTTTGCCTCCAAAATACAAGCCAAAGGTGACAGCCATTGAAGAAGATAATGATCTCACCACAATGAGGATGTAGCAGCTCATTGGCAACCTAGAGACTCATGAGGCCACCCTTAAAGAAGAAGAAAGATTGGAGGTTGAGCTTCAAAAAGGAAAAAGGAAGGAAATTTTCTTAAAAGCTACAACAAAGGTTCAATCTAAGGTCATCACTCAAGAAAGTGATGAAACAAGTGAAGGAGATGATGAAGAATATGCACTCATTGTAAATGGTAAGAAATATAGAAGGTATAAATATAACAAAATTCTAATGCTTCTTCCTCTTCATTCCCTTAGGTGTTTTGAAAGCGGTAAGAAAGGACATGTGAAGAATGATTGTCCCAAAATAAAGAAAGGGAAGAAATCTTCCTTCAAGAAGAAAGACAAAGGAGATAAATCTTACAAAGCTGCTTGGGATGAATCAAGTGATGAAAGTGAAAGTGGAGAGGAAGTGGAATGTCTCATGGCAAAATTGTATTTAGTCAAAATTGCATCTCCTACCAAATCATTCCAGCCGACAAATAGCTTGACAAAAAAACATTTCGGTCAAAGAAATTGTCGACCGAGTATTGTTTTGTAAAAATATTATTATTGAATCAATAAAATTGTAACTATATTCAACCTTGTTGCTCAAAAACCTTCAAAAACTCTTCCTAATTGGTTATTCTAAAATATAAAATGCTTTAATAAATGTCCCTAACCAAAAGGACCATCACATGGGTACCAAAATCTATCTATTTTGTAGGATTGCGTGGTATATAGTGGTTGTTCCAAACATATGACTAGAAACGAAGAAGCTTTTCAAACATTTGAAGAAAAGAAGAGT
Source organism: Alisma plantago-aquatica (assembly GCA_963693085.1). Taxonomy (NCBI): domain Eukaryota; kingdom Viridiplantae; phylum Streptophyta; class Magnoliopsida; order Alismatales; family Alismataceae; genus Alisma; species Alisma plantago-aquatica. The sequence goes on along the minus strand of OY856413.1, from coordinate 66,741,610 downwards.
GGACCGGTCACATTCGGAGACAACACCAAAGGTAAAATTATTGGAATAGGATATATTGGTACAAATCTTCAAATTAAAAATGTTCTACTTGTTGATGGATTTCAACACAACTTGATTAGTGTTAGTCAATTATGTGATAGTGGCTATGATTTTCTTTTTAACAAATCTTGCTGCAAGCTACTCATAGAGAACACTAATAATGTTGTTTATGATGAAAAAAGAATATAAAATCTATATATACTTAGACCTACCTTTTTAATATCTCCTAAGCTAATGGTGTTATCATCGGTGGACAATTTGGATATAGGGTTTGTGGTAGTTAGGTCTATGAATTCTCCATACTCCATCTCATCTATATCTAGCATTTTAAGGATATCTTTTTCAGAGAAACAAAAAGCTAGCCCATCAACCTTGGAGGTCAAAGAAAATGGTTCATTGGAGTCCCTAGTGAGGTTAGCATAGAACTCATTGACAGATTGGGTGGACCAGAAACTAAAGGATGGGGTAAGGAATTCTGTGAATATTTACAACTTGAAGAGCTCACAAAGATCAAGGAGCATGATGAATTCGTTACTGTCCACCGAACGTCGAGGAAGAGGGGTCTTTGAGGTGAGCTTTAGGTAGCATTCTCCAACAACAACGTCTTTGAAGGTAATTTCATTGATGACGCTCAAGGCTAGAGTGACTGTTCTTCCCTTGCAGCTACTTGCTTCTTCCCACTGCAAGCTGAGGTGGAAGAAGAGCTAGAGATAGTATTGCAAGAGTGTTGCTAAAAACTAGCTCTTAGAAACACTAGAGAGGGGATGGAGAAGAAAGCAATTGAGGTGTGAATAGAATGGGCGTATTGGGGTCCCTTTTATAGAAAAACATGGACCTACGCGATCGATGATTTTGTCGACTGAGGGCCCAACGACACTATTTTGATGCTCCGTGTAACGGCTAGTTCATTTGACTTTTAGGATTTGAAAATTTGACCGTTGAGATGAGGAATTGGTCAAAATTATTTTTGACCGAGGGACATATGTGCAAAAAAAACCAGTCTACAAAATTTCTAGAAGAAATTTGGTTCAAAATTGCCTTGTCAACCGAGGGTCCCACCGAGTGGAACTCAGTCGAGAATTTTGTCGACCATGTATCTTCTTGGTCCACAATATTTTCGAACAAATAAGAAATTGTGAGTATTTTTGTTGAATTGATTTGAGCTTGTTTATGTGCTTATTCATGATAATAAATTATTGTGAATAACCAAAGAAATAGTTCTAGAATTGTATGCACTAAAAATCACATAAAATTCAAGTAAGAAAATTATTAAGAATTTTGATCACATATATCAAAGAATACTTCCTCTAGGGGAGTAATGAGTTACCTCTTTCTAATATATTGAAATTTATCAAGAGGAAGAGACACAGTAAAGATATTCGTTGATTGCTCTTCGGTATCAACATGATGGAGAGATATATTATTTTTAGAAATATGATCTCTTAAGAAATGATGTCTCATTTCAATATGTTTGGCACCACTATGTAATATAGGATTGTGGGCCAAGTTTATAGCACTAGTGTTATCACAAAAAATCAGATATCCGTTGATTGCTCTTCGGTATATACATGATGGAGAGATATATTATTTTTAGAAATATGATCTCTTAAGAAATGATGTCTCATTTCAATGTGTTTGGCACCACTATGTAATATAGGATTGTGGGCCAAGTTTATAGCACTAGTGTTATCACAAAAAATTGGCATAAAAGAAAATGTAAAGTCATTGTCATTCAAAACTTGTTGCATATAGAGTACTTGAGAACAACATGAACCATGAGCCACATGTTCATCTCCAGTGGTGGATAGGGAAACTAGATTTTGTTTCTTACTAAACCAAGATACTAAGGCTATTCCTAGTAATAAAAAACAACCACTTGTGCTCTTGCGATCAAGTCGACAACCAGCATAATCGGTATTGGTGTAAGATTTTAAGTCTAGTGATTGTCCTTTAGGATGCCACAAACCAAAGTTGATAGTACCAGTGAGATATTTTAAGATCCTTTTGATAGCTTGAAAATGAGAGTGCATTGGGTTTGATTGAAATCTAGCATAAAGCCCAACAGAAAACATGATATCCAGTATAGAAGTAGTCAAATATAACAAGCTACCAATCATGGCCCTATATAAGGAATTATCAACGGGTTCACCATCTTCATCCTTGTCAATTTTGGCAGAAGTAGCCATGGGTGTGGTAGCATGTTTGCAATTTTCCATGCCAAATTGTTTTAAGAGTTCCTTGGTGTATTTATCTTAGCTTAAAAAATTTTTGGCAGGCGTCTGTTTTATTTTAAAACCAAGGAAAAATGTTAATTCTCCCATGAGACTCATTTCAAACTCTTTTTGCATAATATAAATGAATTGATTATAGAAGGAATCATTTGAAGCACCAAAGATGATGTCATCAACATATATTTGAACAAAAAGAAAATATGATTCATATGTTTTGAAAAATAATGTAGAATCTGATTTTCTAATTGAGAATCCATTGAGAAGGAAAAGTTTGTATATGGTGTTTCAAATGAATAATAATTTTGTTAGCATGTTAATGCTTGTTGTGTGGCATATGCAAATATTGTTCTCCTATGTATATATGTTGTAGCTAAGGTGATAGAACAATTTGTATCAAATTCTTGGCATAGTAAGGATATAAGAAAGATGTTGGGCTCTTATGCAAATGTTTTTGAGAAGGTGTTGACGTTGAAATCAGTTTTAGTTTACCCATATTTTTGGGTATGTGATTAATTAGTGATCAATTGTGCTTTATGTTTTGAGTAATCTCATTTAGTGTAATGGGTTCTCATAGAAGTAGCCTCAACCTCCTTGGAGCAGCCTTCTTTGAAGTAACTCCAAACCCTTAGAGCAGGTTTCTCCTCCTAGAAGTAGCTCCACCACCTTGAGAGAGCCTTACATTGGAAATAGCTCCAACCTTCCTTGAAGCAGCCTTCCATGAATTAATCTCAAACACTTCTTGAATCAGCCTTCTCCACCAAGAAGTAGCTTCAACCGAGCTCCCTCAAGCAGCCTCCATGATCTTGGAGAAGCCAAGGAGCACAAGTAGCTTGAACCTGTGAAGGGATATTGGAAGAAGGAAATACAACAATTGAGTATAGCGCTTTGATCCTATATCAAGCGTTAGACCTCTCACACCACTTAGGATGGAATTTTCTATGATGTGGCTAAGAGTCTATGGCTATAGGACATGAATTTGGAGCTTGTAGAACAGGATGGGAGTTGTTTCTTGGATTTGTTGCCCACAAGAATGTATTCTCAAGTGTAGCTTGGGTGCTTTAGGCGTCTGAAGGGCTCTCCTATTTATAGAAATGGTTTGCAAGTACTTAGGAATGTTATAGGGAGTCTCTAGAGTGTTCTTAATGCTTTACTAGATATTAGGTGTACATTAATTGGCTAGCAATGGCTAATTTTTTTGTGCTTAAAAGAACAATCCAGAACCCTGCTCCATCGACAAGTTTTTCAACCGAACTATGTCTCAGTCAAGATTTTCTTTGACCGATCTGGGGTTTAAGGAAAATGTATTGCAACATCTATTTTAAACTACCAACCACTTGGTCTAACAGTCGTAACCTTTACACCAAAGTTTGCTCGGTCGAGAATATTTTTGATCGAAGAGCATTTTAGAGCACAAATGTGTAAGTTATTGAACAATGCTCATAATCTTGACTGAGGTGGTTATCAATTTATAAAAACTTTGAACGAGTGTGTCTTGTTCGACAAGTTTTTCGATCGAGGGTGTCCCTATTTCAGACTTTTGAACCATCTACTAAGTGTGTGTTTCAATGAGTGATGGTGAATAACTTTGGGGGAAACCTATCTAAGGGTTATAAGTGCATAGGGAAGATCTAATGATTGATTTACTTGATGTCTAAGTACTTGTACATTATATTTTTGTACACGTGTTTACATTTGAGTACAATCATGAACATATATACAATTAAGCACATTTTACCTTCAATTTGTATTGATCTTCATCTTTCCACTTAGTAGAATTTCCTTATTCCTTTGAACCCTGAAATACTCAAATAACATGTTAGATCCACAAGTTTGAAATTTTTTTCATCATCAAAATAAAGGGTATATTAATGTCCAATTTATCCGACAATCTCTCCCTTTTTGAAGATGAAAAACATTTCTATAATCAAAATAATTTAAATGAGATGAGTTTCCTGAGATTTACCTGAGATGAAAAGATTCTATTGCTTTTATGAAGTGTCTGCTAATTATTCCTAAAGAGGTATGGAACATAGTATCCATCACTTAATGAATGTAGCATCAATTAATGCCAAGCTAAGTGAATATGAAACTCGTTTATTTTGTTTTATATTATTCCCCCCCCCCTTTTTCATTTCAAAAAGATAGCCATATAATCATTTTACTCCCCCTCAAAATCATACACAAGTTGTAACAAGAAAAACAAAGTGAAAAAAAATGTCCAATGAAAGCCATAAGATAGATTTTCATTATCATGATCAAGTGAACACAAACAAGCTCAATTTCATTGATAACAACATAAGATTTACTAAAATGATTATATAAGTTGTACTACTCACTACATAGGACATCATCACTTGAAAGATTGCAAGATTACATCAACTTTGGGATCTTTCTCAAGAAATGGAGTATCACCATAATACTTGACAAGTGTTTGCCAATCAAGTGCACCTATCTTGGTAAGAGCATATGCCTCCAGAAATGTAGGTGCCCGATCAAATCTGAAGTGTGCAGCTATGTCCTGGAGTTTCCTGGGTGAGTATTGGATATGGGAAAGATCATGTGATGGTGATGATGGGACTTGGGTGTATTGGATTGAAGAGTTAAAAGGATAGAGACTCCCAATATGGAGTGTATATGGATATGTGTTGGGAACATTGGGAAACAAAGCTTTCATTCTTTGATTGAGATAGGTCATGGCATGGTGATTGTAGTCTAATTGTCTCCCAAGGTGATAGGTAGCCCCTTTGAGATAACAAACATCATTTGCTGGATTTTCTAAGGAGTAGCTAAGAGGAGCAGGATGTGGAGGGTTTCCTTCGGTGGATGTCTCTCCTTTGGTCCTAGCTCTCTTATGCCCAAATTCAAGTCCCATTTTATCTAAAGTGTTTTTGGTAAGTTTTTTAGGACGCCTATCACACTTGTAGTTTAAATCCTCTAGGTTTTTGTAAAGATAGAATTGGATAATTTGGCACACAAAATAAGCACAGGGAGGATTTCCAGAAAAGTCAAACATATTAGATAGGATGATGTGATTGAAGTTGACAGGAATGATTTCTAGTATAGCATAGATTAGGCACATCCTATATTGTGAGATTTCAATTTTGTTTTCTCTAGGGTAGATGTTATGGGAAATAATTAGTTTTACTACCCTAGATTTAGGGGTTAAAGATATAGCATTGTAAGTTCCCCTATTATCATGACATGAAGTATTAGGAAGGAAAATGATGCAAGCTATTATTGGAACATGTCTTACTACAAATGATGAATCTTTACAATTATTGCATAGAAAACTAGGTAATGCAAGGTCACATGTTATCAAAAAGTTGATTAAATATGATCTTGTTCGTGGTGTACCTAAACTCTCTTTTGATAAACCTAAAAATTGTGAACCATGTACTTTAGGCAAGCAAAGTAAAACTTCTTTCGAATCCAAAACCTTAACACTACTAGATCATTAGAACTCATTCATATGGATTTATTTGTTCCTATGGGGACTCAATCTATTGGTGATAAAAGATATTTCTTTGTTATTGTGGAAAATTATAGTAGATAAACTTAGGTTTATTTTCTCTCAACTAAAGATGATACAATTAGAATATTTATTCAATTTTGTTCTAAAATTGGAAATAAACTACAAAATAAAATATGTACCATTAGGAGTGATCATAGTGGGGAATTTGAAAATCACATCTTTAAAGAATTTTGTATATCCTAAGGGTACACTCATAATTGTTCAGCTCCTGCACCCCACAACAAAATGGGATAGTAGAAAGGAAAAATTGATCTTTACAAGAAATGGCTAGAACAATGTTACTTCAATACAATACGCCTAAAACTTTTTGGGTTGAAGCAGTCAATATGGTATGGTATGTATTAAATCATGTAATAATTCACTCCCATCTTAAGAAGACTCCTTATAAACTTATCTTCATCAAGAAACCAATAGTTGACTATTTACATACCTTTGGTACACCCTGTTACATCTTAAATACAAAGCATGATAAAGATAAATTTGATCCTAAATCACATAAAGGATTCCTCTTAGGATATTCAACTTCTAGTAAGGCATTTAGTATCTATAATACCATTTGTAGAAAAGTTGAAGAATCAATTCATATCACATTTCATGAAATGGTAAGATAAAGTGTTGAAAATGAAATTGAAAACTTAAATGACGTTACTCATCAAATTGAGGACCTAACCATGTCTACAAAAGATGATCAAAATTCTGAAATGGAACAAAAAAATGAGACACAACAACCTATTTATATATTAATCAAGGACCATCCTCAAGACTTAATCATAGGAAATCCTTTTGATAAGATAAAAACCCGATCATCATTTAAAGATGTTGCTAACATGGCATTTGTATCAATTGTTGAACCTAAAAAGGTAAATGAAGTTGTAAAGGATGAATATTGGATAATGTATATGAAAGAAGAACTAAATCAATTTATGAAAAATAATGTATGGGGCTTAGTTCCTAAACCACAAGATAAAACCATCATTGGAACTAAGTGGGTTTCTCAAAACAAACTTAATGAAGTCGGGGAAGTAGTTAGAAACAAAGCTAGGTTGGTAGCTCAACAATATAATCAATAAGAAGGGATGGATTTTGATGAAACCTATGCCCCCATGGCTAGACTTGAAGCTATTAGAATTTTATTAGCTCTAGCTGCCCACAAAGATATCAAACTATTCCAAATGGATGTAAAATGTGCCTTTCTAAATGGAATCACAGAAGTGGAAGTATATGTTTCTCAACCACCTGGCTTTGAGATTCCTGACAAGATTAACCATGTATATAAACTTAAGAAAGCTCTTTAAGGTCTGAAAAAAGTACCACAAAATTGGTATGATATAGTTATCAATGATTTTGTGATAAAACTCCTATAAAAAGAGTGCCCATATCAACAATTTTGGCTTCTTCTCTTTGTTACTCATGAGATACTTGAAAGATCCATGATCAGTGTACAATATCACTTTAGAACGTGTCAAGTAAGATCAAAACTAGTCGAAGGCATTAACAATAGATAGAATATCCTTCTCAGTGGTAGCATAATCCCTTTAGATTCATATAGCATGTTGTTAGCATAATATATGACATGATGTTTCATATCCTTACTAATCCCAACATGGCTCCAACTACATCATTTCTTGCATCACACATTAACTTGAAGGGTAGATTCCTCTTCAGAGCTTTGATTGTTGGGCTATAGTGAAGTAATGCTTTAAAATATGTAAGGATTGTAATTGGTGTCGCCATGCTGAGAGGAAGAGGCAGAAGAGGGCGAGGGCGAGGGCATCTTCCTAGCGCGAGAGGGGGAAGGGGAAGGGATAAATCTGCTGCTGAGCACTCATCTGCTCGATACCTCGTGAGTTGGGGAGATGGGGCAGTAGTATGGATGAGTTGTTTGTTTCATCCGATTCTATGAATATTCCGAACAGGATAAGGGGTATGGCTGCGTTGGAGAAGAGAAGGGTTCCATATGTCGTGTTAAAGAAATCACATGCATAGGGGGATGGTTGCTGCGGTTTGAAGTTGTTTCAAAGTTAGGGGGTGATGAGTGGAATATCTGATGATTATGTACACTGGTTTATGTTTCACACCTGCGGTTTAATATAAGCAGGAGCTGTAATTTTCATGATGATTTAGCCCACAAGAGGGGTGTGGGATGAATAAAAGAGACCCCTGGCTTATTAAAAAAAAGAGCACTCATCTGCTCCTCCACACCGCCAATCAGAGGCTGATGGAGAAGGAGGCAGGAAGATACCAGACCCTCCTCAATCGCCTAGGGCCGAAAGCGTCGTCGCCATCTCCTCGAAGCCGTCTTCGGGTAAATCTACGGAGACTTCGAATCCTGTCTGACTTGGAGACTGCTTATTGCTAGTAGGTTTGAAAGGGCAGAAATCAAAGTGGAAGTAGATTATTTTGAGCCAAGCCTACGAGATGGGGAGAAGTGTGCCATAATCTCTAGCCAAGATTGCTTGATTCCTAACTGGAATGAGTATCTCTCTGTGAGATTTGTGGGTAGGAAACCATTCAGCGGCCAACTAAGTGGTTGGATGCGGAGGCTTTGGCGGCCTAGTGGTCCTATCGAAGTTATAACTGAGGAGCAAGACGGCTTCATCGTGAAGATGCTGAATAAAAGTGAGAGGAACCGTGTGTTAGATGAGGCGTCGTGGTTCATGGACGGATCACTAATCATCATCCACATGTGGAACCTAGGGTCCACCCTCCAGCCCCTCTCCCTTCAGTGGGTCCCGATCTGGTTCAAGATCGAGAACCCTGGTTTGTCGTGGACCAGGCGACATGTCACCTGTGTCGCCAGTACCATGGGCATACCAGTCGATGTCGATGAGCACTCCTTTACTGCTGGTTGTCTCGGAGATGCAATCGGCTGCATCGAAGTCAGCTGCGAGCATAAGCTCCCTAGAGCTGTGAAGGTGGAGGTTGATTCGTCACTGAAATCCCTAAAGGTGGAGCTGATTGCTCGTCCAGTGATCTGCCCCAGCTGTAAGGAATTCAGGCATAAGGGGATGTCGTGCCCCCTGCAGGCAAGGAAACCTCCACCTGAAAGGGACGTTCAAGTCAAATTGGGCAAGTCATCTGTTTGACGCAATGCCAAGGAGGCTAACAAGCCTGCAAAGAAACAATCAAGCAGTGCTTGTGAAGTCCACTATGATGAGGATGATAAATTACAAGAACTTATCTTCCAACAAGTCAAAGACACTGTCATTGACAGTGAACGAGAGATCCATTTATCCCATTGTTCTTCTTCCAACATTCAAATGGAGGAACCTGACATGTTTTGGGGTACGCCTATTTGTTATGTTGGCAGTAGGAACTTTGACTGGGAATTGGAAATTGCCAAGCAGGGTGAAAAATCATCTGGTTCTGGTTCTTTTCAGCTGAATAAAATTTGGAACAGCTGCAGTTTCTCGAGCCACTCCAAAGAGGACCTGCTCGGAGAAGATGAGGTATACAACACCTCTGACTGTGAATCAGAACATTGGGATGCTTTCTCTAAGGACTACGATCAAGTCTAGTCAAAGAGAAAGAAGAAGTCAGGTAGAAAGAAGCTGGTTGGGTACTAATGTGCTCATCGGACTTGCAAAAGCCTGAGCCGCTTGTTTCTTGTATGGCTGTAGATTGTTATCATTTGGCTCCTAAGAAGGGTATGACGACGGCTGATGAAGATGGGTGGCACGCCCTTGAAATCCATTATTTTAGAGATGAGTAGAATGCATATGGAGGTCAGGGGGGTTCCCCTCCATGGACATAAGCTATTTATCATAACCTTTGGATGTGCTATTTTGGTTCCTTCTCTGCTGTTTCAGATGCACGCCTGCAAGTAGTTTGGGTCTGATGATGGATGGCCCTTGACGTTGGTATCTTCCCATGTAGTTTAAGGCTACCTCGGGCGGCTTGATGTCACACTTTGAAGGTGGTCATACTGTCAGTGATTGTTGAGTCGTTTGTAAGCAGCTCTTAAACTGCGTGTTAGTTGCTAGCATAGGATAGGGGTTTGTTTTTCATCTTTTGCTCCTTTTCTTCTTGGGAGGTCTTGGTGTAGGCCTTTTGCTTTTTTTCTGGATTTCTATCCTGGTTGTATGGGGTGCTTCTTTGTGCCCAAAGTTTTGGATTTCATTTAATAGTAACACGCTTTTTGGACCGACCAAAAAAAAATATGTAAGGATTGTAGGCATTTACCATCAAAATAAAGGTGGTGCCCTTTACAAGTAAAGTACATAAGGGATTGGAGACTTTCTAGAATTCTTTAATGAAGTGTCTTTAGTATCCAACATGGACTAAGGAATCACTTACCCCTTTTATCAACTTAGGTGGTGGAAATTTGTATATGGCTTCAAATTTGTTCACTATCCCTCTCTCAGAGACTCTATGCTCTAGCACAATTCCTTCCTATACCATGAAATGGCACTTGTACCAATTGAGAACTAAGTGTTTTTCTTCACGTTTCTTCAGCACAAGAGACAAGTATCTTAGGCATTTACCAAAGGATGATTTGTAAATGGAAAACCCATCCAGGACTTCCATTATATCTTCCACAAAATCAAAAAATATAGAAATTACACCATTGAAACATCACAAGTGCAATGCATAAAATGAGTGGCATTCTTCTAAAATCATAAGTACCATAAAAATGAGTAAATGCCATCTTTTCTTGATCATCGGGATGGATAGGTACCTAATAGAATCTTGAATATCCATGAAGAAGACAAAAAATAAGCATGGTGGGCTAGATAATCGAGAACTTGTTCAAAAAATGGAAAGGGGAAATGTTTTTTCTTAGTATCCAGGTTAAGTTTCCTATAGTCAAACTCCACCTGGTTATAGTCCTAGTTGTATTTTGACACCATTCTCTCTATTCAACAAAATCATACCACCCTTTTTGGGTACCACATGGAGAGGGATTACCCATTCTTTTATCATTGATGACATATATAATTCATGCATCACACATCTTGATAACCTCTTTGTGGGACAACTCTCATAGATGTTCAACCTTCTTTCTCCTTGGGATAGAGACTTCACATTTTCTTATAAATATAGCATGTACATGCAGTCAGTAGGTTTAATCCCTCTATGTCATCCATATAATATTTAGTTGTTTTCCTTTTAAACCTTTGTTCATTACGAAGTTGTCCTTTCTACACCTTAGATAGATTAGAGTTTATGATGATAGGATTTATCCCTTCACTATCCAAGAATTTAGGGCTTAATTTTTTATTGAAGTCCTTTTCAGAAAAGCATACTCAATAGTTTTAATTTCCTCAATGATGTCGTCATGTCTATCCACATCTAGGTATTCCACTATTCCTTGACCTTAAGATTGTCAATATTAGAAGTTTCATCAGCAAGGGCCCTCATTAGAGGATCCACTATGGAATTTTGTTCTGATATGTCAGTTCAGAGCTAATTGTAGCTATCAACAAAATATACAAACTCGAATAAGGATGTATCTCTCATGGAATCTTTGACTCTGAAGTCAATATATTTATTTATTTCCCTACTTGTTACAACCCCTACTTCCATATCTATTAGCACTCTTCCTATGTAAGAAAGGGTCTTCTATAGATCATTGGGTAGGTTGGGTCTTCAAATGTGTTATTTACAATAATATCACATGGAATAAAGAATTTTCCAACTAATATTGGACATCTTTGACGATGCATATTGGTCTTATAAAAGTGTGATATGCTATCATCCCCATTTTTACCATATTTTTAAAACCAAGACTTTAAGCTAATGTTAGTTCCATCAGGCTTATGCTTGCTCTAAAATCAGCTAGTCCTTTCCTCTATTCGTTGTAACCCATGTTGAATGGGAACATGAAGGATTTTGGATCTTTTTGTTTTGTGAGCATCTTTGATTTCACAAAATCACTCAACTTTTTTTTTCTAATTTAACTATCTCTACCTCATTTCCTCTCCTTAAATTTATAAGGTCCTTGAAATTTAGGCATAGGTCAACCTCTCTTTTGTAGTATCAAGAAAGGAATATCAAGGTGTAGTATCTTTACATATTCTATGAATTTCTCATACTTCTTATTCAGGTGAGATTTTATCAATTTACAAGGGAAAGATTCCTAGGAGTCTATGGATCTCTGTTGGCGAGAACGTCTTTAAATGACTTTGTTTCTTTATAATTAGCTGACTTTTTCCCTTTACCTTTCTCCTTTATTTTTGTCTTCTCAAAAATGACCAGAGGGATTATCCCTTGTTTCTTATCAACTATTTTTGATTGAGAGTTAGCACTTGGGGTATTTTCCTATTAAACTTCAGTAGTTGTGGAATCTAGGATTGTTCTTGACTTAAGGTTGCCCTTTATAGTAATTTCACGACCTCTTAGATTCCCATTTGTGTTAAATGGCATTCTCCATATTGTGATCTTTATAAGGTTAGACATGCTCTCTAGTTATTGATCAATCATTGTGTTATGTTGTTGCATATTAGATATCTGCTCAATCACTCTTCCCATTTCTTTTTGCATAATGCTTGGTATATTGTTCGTGTTGGTAGTGCTTCAGTTTAGCATATTGTTAATCTCATCTTATCACTTTATGAAGTTGAACATTTCATCCATCAAGGTAGGTTGTAGATTATTTTGATTGTATCTTTGAATGTTCTTCCTAATATCTTGGTAGTTTGTAATACGAGTATACTCAAATGATCCATTACCTCTCCTAAACCCAGGTGGTCTATAAGGTGGGTTGGTGGTTGGTTGAGTAAGTGAGAGTTCTCAGTTGTGGTTGTGTTCCCATAAGAAAATCTAGGTTGATCTGGTCTCGCATAGTTAGCATAGGATACATTTTCTATTGTTTCTTCTTGATTGTCTTCTTCTTCATGGGAGTGGATGTAGTAGTCAAAACTATGACAAGTCTCTCCACATGTGATAGAGTGCATGACTGTCTCTAAACTGTTATTTCCCTTAACATTATTTTACTTTAAAGCACAAACATATGTCTCTATCTGGTCAAGTTTTGATGTAAGGAATTCTAAAGAATTTGAATCCAAATTCTTTTGTAATCTCACCCAGATTATAGTGCAACCGTGTTTGATATGATCTCTTTTGATAACTCTGAGTAATTCCCCTTGAAGTTACATCACATTACTGCATTTACGAATTCCCTCTTGCTTTGGGATAGACTATTATAAAATGTAGTGATCAGATAGCCTTCATCAAACCCATAATGGGAGCATTCCCTCTAGTAGGCTTGGTCTCTTAAAGGCATCACTCAGGTTTTCTATAGGTTTGTTGTTAAAGTTTTTGATCTTGTTTCTACATCAGATCGTCTTCTCAATCGAGAAGAACTTAGTAAAAAAAACATTAGCCTTTCCACTCTAGTATGCTTCAAGGTTTGGTACCATGAATGCTCCTAATTCCTCAAAGAGAAATATAAGGCCTTAAAATAGACATCATCTTGAGGAACCTAATTAAACTTCAAGGTGTCATACACATTTTTAAAGGAACTAATTGTGATAGTAAGGGTTTTCCTTGGTGGAATTGACTCTGAAGGTTCATTGTTGAACTATGGTTACGAATGTTGGATTCAGCTTAAACTTCGACACATGTTTTCTTATAAGTACCAGATGTTGTCTTGTCTTTTTAACAGAAGTTGTTGTATAGGAACAAATGGATGAAAGAATTGGTGTTGTGTTGTTTTGTCCACCTCCACCTCCTACATGTTAAAATCATGGATTGTTTCCATTCCCATTTTCTTGTGCATCCATATCTTCCTTATTGATGAAGAAGGGAGTCAAATTACACTAAGCACCTAACAAAAATGTATTGGTCAAGGTAATATACTTTTCTTGCAATTAAAATTTTAGGATATAGTGCAATTGGTTCAAAGTGTTGGGTTTTAGGGGAGACAGAGAAGGCAGCAGAAACAAAAAAAATTCTCCTCCCAAACCCAGAATAAAGGAATCGTGCCAACATCTATACAATAGGAAGGATGGTTTGTAGAGTCATACCTTGTCCCGAGGCTTGCTCAGTGACATTACCTCACGGCTTGTGCAGTCTTCATCTCCGGTCTTGGACGGTGTATGTGCAGCTCTTGGTCTCACCGGGACTGTCGGGATTGACAACTGTCCTCCAAGCGGCAGAAGTCTCCCGCCTCTGAAGTAGTCCACATGGACCACCTGGAACTCCGATCTCCTTGTCCCACAAGGAATCAGAAGGAGTCGCACCCTCCTGTCGGCGTACTAGTCACCAACACACTCTCCTACAACCAGTTGCCTTTCTACAGTTGTCTTTCCCTTGTTGTGACTCCCTTATCGGGTAGCACTTGCTCGGGCTCTCTCGGTTACCAAAACCAGAGAGAACGACAACCTTACATAGAAATTGGTGTTCTGAGTTGTTGTTCCTGAGAAGCCCCCAATACCCCTATATATATAGGAGGGTCATGGGATAGGGTTCTCTACCCCGAGCAATGTGGGATTAAATAGGATTAGAAGGGTTCGAGATTTTCCACCAAACAATCAATTGCACCAGTTGAACCGATCATTTCACACCCTGAAACGATCATTTTGGGCCCTGAGCTGATCGTTTGGGACCTGAGCCGATCGTATGGGGCTCTGAGCCGATCGGTCCGTGGTCCTGATCCAACTCAAATTGACTTTCATATTTGTTTCCGATTAATCAAATATTAATCCTTGTCCAAATCGAATTTGTACAAGTGAAACAAATTGTATTTGCAAAATAGTCTTCTGACTTTCCAAACAATCTCAGTTGGTCACACAAATCGACCGGTTCAACAATTGAGCCGATCGTTTTACGACACATGAGCCGATCGTCTCACCAGTTGAGCCGATCGGTTCACCAACCTGAGTCGATCGGTTCATCACATGAGCCAATCAGTTGGGGCAGCAGACTATGCAAAATTAGTCAATTGCAGTTCCAATCAATCTGATACTCTAATCAATCAGTCCAACACCTTGAACAGTATGATATTGAGCTATCAATTGAGTGTTTAATTGAACTACTAAACTCCTTTAGTAATCAATCTAAACATCATTTGTGGATAAACTCCTCTTCCAGGTTAAATCCTATGTGTGTGACCCTGCAGGTCCATTTCGCATTGGCAGTGAAAGTCCATAACACTTATGATTTCACAAGCAAAGAGCGGTGACTAGTCACACATCAGTGCTACCCAAGTGAAAAGGAAAGTTGGAGAACAACTTTCAATCCTACAATCTGTGAATGGTGTTACAGTGAACGTATAATTCCTTTGTCACTGATATCCCGAATGAACTCAAGGCATGGAACAGTCATCCTTTCAATGTTCATTCACTTTCTTGATCTCAGAGTAGATAAGAGGAGATATGTATGACATCAATATCACATATTGATTCACACATACGTGCACGCCTATCTCAATCCTACTCATCAAGTGGCCATGGATATCAAGCTCCCTCAGGAGGGACAAATCACATATCTATCACTCACCCTTCAAAATCCCCATGTGTCAAAGCCACCCAATCATCACCTTTATAACAACCCATGTTTTAGGACTGTGTTTGATGATTTCAAAGTGTACCCAACGACATGTGTTGAGTGTAGTGATTTCAGGTCAAAGAATCACACTCACCACCATCACTGTGAGAACTGGCTATGACTACCATGTCATGGTTCTGTGTGTCAAACTCACAGTGGGTCTGTCCGGTACACTTGTTCTCTAACAAGTACCTATGTGTTTGGTTTGATATCTCCATATCATGACTAATGAGATTCTGTCATCAACCAACACAACAATCTAGTCTTGTATGTCATTGTTGTCTATCTACCTTCCACAGTGACATCTGACTAGGGACATAATAAGAATGTACAAACTCTTAGCATATGTATGATCTCATCGTTCAGGTCCTAGACATTCAATCTAGACATTCAATCTGTTGTATCATTATCTCATATGCTTGAACCAGAAAGAATTGGAAGCTTGCCTTTGATGCTTATAAAATCAATCTTGATGTATCCCACCAATCATCCCATGATTGGCTCTCAGGGCATACATACCAACAGACTCCCACTTTCACTACGAGCCAATCACCCTTGAATCATATTCATAGTGATCTTCAAACATGTTCCACATGTTATTGTGCTCTAGTGCTAACATAGCGAGTTATGGCAACACCTTGCCAAAGTCGGTATTAACTTCATGTCTCTCATCTCTTCACTGTACGTCACACGTATGAGATGGAGTTGTCGTAATATGTGATCTAGTATTCCTTTGCTAACCTTTAGCCACATTGCATGACCAAGTACTCCTTACTTGTCATCAATGACTGGAATATCTATAAGTTCATCTCTATGAACTCCTAGATCCATATAGTATCCACTGCTGTTCTCTAACACACGGATACTCAGCTCATCCTTTTAAACAGGTTTAATGGAACATTTCCATTTATCAACAAACATTCACTTTTATATATCTCATATATATTTTGCGATTAATTTTCTATCCTTTTCAAAAGTTCACATCAGTGTAACTCTTTACAGTGAACCCTTCCTTATTTCCATAGAACTAGTACTTCTCAAGTACTTATAAAGTTCTCATGGTATTCCAGTAACCCTTACTGGAACTAGACAGACATCCACTCATCATGTCCCACATATGAGTTATCAGGATGAGCATATCATATTGTCATGTCCTACATACAAGATGATGAATGCATTTCGTTCTTGCTATGTCCTATACATGCAAGATAATGGGATGATTACATACATGATAGATCCATATCTATGCTTAGTGTTCCCATTCTTCATAAGAATTAGACACTTGGCCTTGGGATACTAACTCCATGTAACATGGACAAGTTTTCTCCCACTGAATCTGTGCATATTGAACCCTTCAGTATAGATTGCCAATGTATGCTTTCCTTTTTCAGGTCAAGAGGTTTTCGAGAACTATCTCTATAGATCTTCTATTTCTATCACATAGGAAACGTCTCTTTCTTCCCTAAAGATAATTTCCACTTTGGATTTCCATTCTAGAACATTTCCATTTCACTTCAACATGTGGAATGCAAATACACTCCGACTAAATCACAAATCCCTTCTTTATCTTTGACATATCAGTCATACCCTTTGACTATATCATCAAAGTAAAGATCCAGCTCTGTGTTGCTTGTACTTAATTAATCACATTGATTAGTCCATTGTAACTTATAGACTTCATTTGCATTAATGGATTCATAAACCTTATAGGTTGTGTCATGTACACATCCTTGTTTTATTCCTCATAGGAATGTGGTTTTAGCATCTGTATACCAAATCTCTTAGTCATTAAGTTGCAATTAACAAGCATCATCCTTCTCAAAATGTCATCCATGTGTCTTAATGCTTAAGACTCATATGCACTCATGGATTTCATCCCAATGTGTGCTACCATCAAGGTCATACCTTATGGTTCACATGGAAGTCATTTAGGATGTAATGGTCATAAACCATAACTCAAAATCTGATTCCTCATAATCATCTAGATAGTTGATTCATCACATGACCAACTCATCACATAGATAATCGAGGTGTATCTGTCAAGGATATAAGAACTCACAACCCTTTGTGATTCTTAATGTCCTTTATTAGTGTAGGGTATTCTTTTAAGAAGAAATTAGTTATTTGATAATCATCCTCTAACTCCTTAGAGTATGACTCCTTATTGATTTAGACATCACCATGCCTTAATCACGAGCTCACTATGATACACTATCATAATCACTCACAAGGTTCTCAAACATTTGGTCTAAGTATCTCATTCATTGATCTCATCAAGAATTAACACTTTACCAAATTCGTACTTTAACTATGATACTCTTGAACACTTTAAGATATTCATATTGGTATTTCTATAAACATTGTTTGAAGTACTAGCATTTGCTCCAATAGGTATGTAAATACATCATATGTATTATACTTAATAGGATAATCATTCTCCCACTACCATTAGTGAAGATTGATTAATCATGTCTAAGATATCCATGTCTCTTACTGGTTCGCTAACCAAAAGAGTCTAGATTTATCCATCATATGGAAACTAGAAATGAATTTCTCAAGATTTATGCTAGTTTGATTGTTTGAGTTATCAATAACTTTTAGGTATCATTTTATCTTATGCATACCAAATACCACAAGATAAACAAAGCATTGACATAAGGAAACATCAACTTTATTAATTTCCATTATTTTCATACAGTATGCAAAAATAATGTGTTTCTATCTATTGGCAAATATGAAATAGTAGTTCATAACTCTATTACATGCCTTTAAGGCTGAAAATAAACTAAATTACTCCTTTCTATGGCAGCAACATTTGCCCCATCTATTGAGTGCTTTGCATTTTATATCTTGGTATCATATACCTAAAAAATGTTACAAGTTTATTTCATGACACCTTCAGATGGAGACGTCTGTCACCTCCTTCTTCTTTAGTCCTTCCAGATAGAGTGGGCAATTCCTTTTCCAATGTCCTGGCTTTTGACAATGGTGGAAATTGCCTCTCTTGGTCACACCTCCCTTGGCCTTGAGAGCTGAAGATGCCTTGGGCTACTGGCTAGCATCAGAACTCTTCTTAGATTTGCCTTTGCCCTTACACTTGGACTTGCCTTTCTTTCTACTGATCATCATCACAAACTTAGGCTTGTCCTTCATTTGTGTCTCGGTTGTCCTCAACATGCCCAACAACTCTATCACTGGCTTGTCAAAGTTTTTCATGTTGTAGTTTATCACAAACTGACTGTAGGATTCTGGCAACAATTGCAGTATCACATCAGTAGCCAACTCTTGGCTTAGGGGAAATCCCAGTCTTGTCAGGTTCTCCACATACCCAATCATCTTGAGCGTGTGAGGACCAACTAGATCTCCTTCTGTCATGACACACTTGAACAGCGCCCTAGAGACATCATATCTCTCTTGTCGTGCTTGATCTTCATACATCTTCTTGAGATGTTGAATCATCTCAATGACACACATGTTCTCATGTTGTCTCTGCAACTCGTGGTTCATGGAGCACAACATCAAGCACTTTGCATCAATGGCATCATCAGAATGCTTCTTATAAGCATCCCTTTCTTCCTTTGGTGTGGTAGGAGCAGGTTCCTCTGGAACTGTAGTATCTAGGACATAGAGCTTTCGCTCTTGAGTGAGAACAATTCTCAATGTCCTAAACCAGTCGTGGAAGTTAGTCCCATTCAGCTTGTCCTTTTCAAGGACCGATCGCAATGAAAAGTGATTGTTGTTTGTTGTCATTTGTACTACAAAAGGAAATATATGCAATTTAGTCCAAAACTCAATTTTGACTTATTTGATTGATTTGAAAGGTTGACGATATAATTAGGACTTTAATTAATTATCGCTCCCACTATTTTTTTTCAAATTGATAGCCCTCACCATCAATTCGGAAGATTGCAGCATACAACCTTCTAGTGGGTCAAGATCCTGAAATCCTCTAAGTCATGGACCAGCTAGGGCTTTCACCCACAACTTAGATCTTCCAGGTAGGCAACTTTTACCAATTGCATCATATGCAACTCTTAAAAGATGTCATATGAAACTCCTTGCCATGATCACCTCCATGCCTCAAGGTGCTAGATCATATCTAGGTCACCTTATTAAGTCTGACCCAAAGCCACACGATGAATAAGCACCCTGCTAGGGTAGACCCACATATTCATCCTTCATGCTTCCACGAGATAGACGGTGCACCACGCTAGGGCGTGCCCACACTTGGTCGATCAAGATTTTCACGTGTGTCGCATTTGGAAGGCATCTAAAACTTTAATATTTAATGAGGGGTTTGGTTTTTATAGGTACATATACATATCCAATCACCACAATATATAGAACGTATCATATACATGATATATCCCACAGAAAACATGTGAAATGATAAAAGCGTTGATTATGGCCATCCTAATGTGATTCCTCGAGCCAAGAGGAATCACGGTCATCTAGGTCTACATCACATGTAACATGTTCATGATGAAGTGCTATAGCCGTCTGAGTTGATCAACTCATCACATGAATGACCTGCTCGCTCTGGCCGGTCGTCTGGGTGCCACCAGCCGATCGGTTGGCTCCTCTGACCAATCGATTTGCCTGGTCGTCGTGCATCTCCTCAGGTTGCCACCCGCTCATCTCGCTCCTCGAACTGGTCGTCTGAAATGCCAACCGATCAGTTCACACCTTAAACCGATCATCTCAGTCGTCATCAGATTGTCCTCCGTTCTTTGACATAACAGGAAATAAAAGATCTATCCTATTTTACATTTTATTGAGAAACCCTGAGTTACATTCGAGGGAGCAAAGGTAGGAAAGAAATCTCGAGTTATCTCGAGTTACATCAGTAATAGAAGATTAGGAAATCGGTGCACAGACCGAGATGCAAGCAACCACATACAACCAAGAACACACATAGGGTTTATTGTCCATAACCACGCTATACATCCACCACAAAACTTGTTTAAAGGCGATGCGTATCGAGTGCATTCATATTACATATCATATATGTATATTGGGATTTGTGGATTTAGGATTGGACATGCATAAAGCCAATTTTATTCGCATCGTATGCAATAAATAAAGGTGACAAACCAAAATCGATCACATCGATAATCCTAAAGTATAGAGCAGTTGATGTGGCTTTGATACTACTGTTGGGTTTTAGGGGAGACAGAGAAGGTAGTGGAAACAAAAAAAATTCTCCTCCCAAACCTAGAATAAAGGAATCGTGCCAACGTCTATATAATAGGAAGGATAGTTTTTAGAGGCATACCTTGTCCCAAGGCTTGCTCGGTGACGTTACCTCATGGCTTGCTCGGTCTTCAGCTCCGGTCTTGGATGGTGTTTGTGCAGCTCTTGGTCTCACCAGGACTGTCGGGATTGATAGCTGTCCTCCGAGTGACAGAATTCTCCCACCTCTGAAGTAGTCCACACAGACCACCTGGAACTCCGATCTCCTTGTCCCATAAGGATCGGAAGGAGTTGCACCCTCCTATCGGTGTACTAGTCACCAACACACTCTCCTGCAACCAGTTGCCTTTCTGCAGTTGTCTTTCCCTTGTTGTGCCTCCCTTATCGGGTAGCACTTGCTCGAGCTCTCTCGGTTACCACAACCAGGGAGAACGACAACTTTACCGAGCAACTGGTATTTTGAGTTGTTGTTCCTGAGAAGCCCCCAATACCCTTATATATATAGGAGGGTCATGGGACAGGGTTCTCTACCCCAGGCAATGCGGGATTAAACAGGAGTAGAAGGGTTCGAGATTTTCCACAAAACAACCAATTGCGCCAGCTGAACCGATCGTTTCACACCCTAAAATGATCGTTTCGGGCCCTGGGCCGATCGTTTGGGACCTGAGTCGATCGTCTGGGGCTCTGAGCCGATCATTTTGTGGTCCTGATCCAACTCAAATTGACTTTCATATTTGTTTCCAATTAATCAAATATTAATCCTTGTCCAAATCGAATTTGTACAAGTGAAACAAATTGTATTTGCAAAATAGTCTTCTGACTTTCCAAACGATCTCGGTTGGTCACACAAATTGACCGGTTCAACAATTGAGTTGATCGTTTCATGACACATGAGTTGATCGTCTCACCAGTTGAGCCGATCGGTTCACCAACCTGAGGCGATCGGTTCATCACATGAGCCAATCGGTTGGGGCAGCAGACTATACAAAATTAGTCAATTGCAGTTTCAATCAATCTAATACTCTAATCAATCGGTCCAACACCTTGAACACTATGATACTGAGCTATCAATTGAGTGTTTAATTGAACTACTAAACTCCTTTAGTAATCAATCTAAACATCGTTTGTGGATAAACTCCTCTTCCAGGTTAAATCCTATGTGTGTGACCCTGCATGTCCATTTCACATGGGCAGTGAAAGTCCATAACACTTATGACTTCACAAGCAAAGAGCGGTGCCTATTCGCACATCAGTGCTACCCAAGTGAAAAGGAAAGTTGGAGAACAACTTTCAATCCTACAATCTGTGAATGGTGTTATAGTGAACTTATAATTCCTTTGTCACTGATATCCTGAATAAACTCAAGGCATGGAACAGTCATCCTTTCAACGTTCATTCACTTTCTTGATCTCAGAGTAGATTGGAGGAGATATGTATGACATCAATATCACATACTGATTCACACATGCATGCATGCCTATCTCAATCCTACTCATCAAGTGGCCATGGGTATCAAGCTCCCTCAGGAGGGACAAATCCCATATCTATCACTCACCCCTAAAAATACCATGTGTCAAAGCCACCCAATCATCACCTTTATAACAACACATGTTTCAGGACTGCATTTGATGATATCAAAGTGTACCCAATGACATGTGTTGAGTGTAGTGATATCAGTTCAAAGAATCACACTCACCACCATCACTGTGAGAACTAACTGTGACTACCATGTCATGGTTCCATGTGTCAAACTCATGGTGGGTCTGTCTGGTACGCTTGTTCTCTAACAAGTACCTATGTGTTTGGTTTGATATCTCCATATCATGACTAATGAGATTCTGTCATCAACCAACACCACAATCTAGTCTTGTGTGTCATTGTTGTCTATCTACCTTACACAATGACATCCAACTAGGGACATAATAAGAATGTGCAAACTCTTAGTATCCTTATGATCTCATCGTTCAAGTCCTTAACCTAAAAGCATATGTCATTGAGTATTGTCATTCTCTAGACATTCAATTTGTTCTATCATTATCTCATATGATTGAACCAAGAAGAATTGGAAGCTTTCCTTTGATGCTTATCAAATCAATATTGATGTATCCCACCAATCATCCCATGATTGGCTCTCAGGGCATACATACCAACACAAAGTGTGTGCAACTGAGTCTATTACTAGACTCAATAGCACAACCAATGTTTAAGTAGACCTCATGTCCTTAATAGTTTCTGATTTTCTTGTCCATGACAATGGCACCAAAAGTTGATCGCCTATGATTTGATTGTGCAAAATGGAGATGGAAAGGGGTAATCGTACTTTAAATTTATAACTTGATACCTTAGATACCCACAATGATGATATGGAGTTCTAAGTAGTAAGGATAAGGGTGACAGTCTATTTAGGACTTAATATATTAGCTTAGCTAAGTCAAATCAAGAGTAAGTTTTGAAAAACCACTAGAGGGGGGGTGAATAGGGTTTTAAAATTAATTTAACAATTATTTAACTCAAACAGCCAACTATAAGAATATTGGATAAGGGGACAAGGATTTAGAGTGGTTCCTACCTTAGCAAATACTAAGGTAGTCAGTCCACTACCCGGTTGCTTACCCAATCGGGATTTGGAAAGAATTTAATTTTATTACCTCGCAAGGACTTTACATAAAATTACAATTCTTTCCCTAAACCCTTCAAGCAGCCTTCACCTTGAAGTAATTGCACCAACCTTGAAGCATCCTTCACCTAGAAGTAATTGCACCAACCTTGAAGCAGCCTTCCTCCTGAAGTAGCTTCCCGTTGCAATAGCCTTCTTGAAGTAGCTTTCCATTGCAATAGCCTTCTTGGAGTAGCTTGAAGTCCACCTTCTCCTCCGAGAAGAACCTTCTCCAATCCACAGCCTCCAACCCTAGGAGTAGCAAGGAGAATACAAAGAATAAAAGGAACAAGAAGGAAAAAGGAAATCACAACTTATCCTTTGAAGCACAAGGCTTGATTTGCCTATATCAAGCGTGTAGATCTCCTAACCAATGTGTATGGAAGTGTGATTGTAGTGGATAGGAGATACTAGCCTATAGGACATGAAATTAGAGCAAGTAAAGGAATTTCCAATGCAAGTGTTGCTCAATTTCTCAAAACAGATTGCCAATTGTTAGTGTATGCTCAAGTGTATCACAAGTATAGCTTAGGTGAGTTTAGGTGTCCTAAGGCATGTCCTATTTATAGGAATGGCCTACAAGTGCTTAAGGACGTTCTAGACACTTTCTAGGGGGTTCTAAGTGCTTAACTAGCCGTTAGGTACAAGTTAGTTGCTTTAGCAATGACTAGTTAATTAATTCTGCAGTTGCTGTCAGAGTCCATCTCGGTCGAGGAATTGTCGACCGAGACACCTACTCGGTCGAAGTTTTGTCGACCGACAGGCTCTCTGGATCAAGTGTTAGCAACGTTCATCTCCAACTGCCAACTACTTTCTCAACTGTGTCTAACGGATACTTGGGTCATTCTCGGTCGAGAAGTTTGTCGACCGAGAGTGTCTCGGTCGAGGAGTTTGTCGACCGAGATTGACCCTGTTTCAATGTTTCACTTTAAGGCATTAAGTATGTGTATGAGTGTGCATAGGTGACACTATTGGAGGGGATGACCTATCTAAGTGTAGTGATTGGCTAGGGAAGATCTAACGCTTGATTTACATGATGTCTAAGTACTTGTACATTATATACTTGTACAAGTTTACAATTGATTACATTTCATGAAATTTACAAGCATTCAAGCATATAGATTCCCTAGTACTTTGTCATCCACCTTATTCCTGCAACACTCAAGTAGCTCGTTAGATCGACAAGAATGAAATGGTTGTCATCATCGAAACAAAGGAATTTATCATAATGTCAATTTAGCCAACAATCTCCCCCTGTTTCGAAGATGACAAACATTTCCTAAATATGAAATAAGGAAATATAAAGCATGTGAGTTTCATACCTGAGGATTACCTTTTGTAGCCATTCTTGTTTTGCAAGTGAGTGCTGGCTAAGATGTTATGAAACTCATTTACTCATTTATATTTTTGATTTTATATTCTTTCTCCCCCTTTGTCATTTCAAAAAGATATCCAAGTTGAATATTTTATATTTCTTCTCCCCCTTAATTTTATACTATGCTCCCCCTTAGATAGATATTCTATTAGGAACATGGATTTAATATCATTTTTGTCTAATTTAGCCACAATTTGTTTCTCAATCATTTGCAAAGGATGTTAAGCCTTGAAATGATATGAGATCCTGTTAGGTTCATGGAATATGTATTGATTTCTCACCCATTTTACAAGGGATGTTAAACCCTAAAAATGAAATGAGAATCCTTTAATCTTACAGTACATAAAGATGTCTCTAACCAAATGCACGGGATGTTAAGCCCTGCTTTGTTTAGAGAATTCCTTTAAGAACAGGATATATCATTTTTATGAAATTTGTAGATTTCTTCATAACCAAGAGTCAAAATACTAAGGTCATAACTAGCTTCAAATGATGTTTACAATGTTTTTGTAAGCTTCTTAATCAAATAATCAAATTTGTTTTATGAGCTCCCCCTTAATCTTACAATTAAAGCAATTTAAAGCTTCTAAGGTCACATATGATTTTAAATTTTGATTTTGACCTTTATCAAAAGTATACTAAGATTAAGTACAATAAAATCATGTCCAAATAAGCATTTTGTCAAAGCTTATTTTAGGTCGACCTTGACTTCGACCATAGCGCCCCTTGGTCAAATTTCATTTCAACCAAGAGGAAAATGTTGCAGATTGCACATTTGAACATTCAAATATTAAGTATAATTCATGTAGGTAGCTTAAAGAGATATCAATTCTTTGAGTGAAACTTATTATGTATGATGATAGAACATTTGAATCATGAAATTCAATACAAGGTTTCTATGTAGATATGTCAAGGAATACTTAGAATAAACAATGAAAATAGTAATTTTCCTTGACTAAAACAAATATGATTCATAACATAGATGAAAATATTCTCATATAAGTGTTCAAGATTTTTATAATTTTTCATACCTAACCAGCTTTTTCAACAAACAGTCTTCTTATAGCACAATTTTCATAAATATCTATCTTAACTCATGATGGAAAACTTTAATATATTATGTTCCAAGAATGATTTCCAGAATTACAGTCATTAACAGCAAATAGATAGCCACTTGATCAATCAAAAAAATTATTCAGCAATTTTACTACAGTCTGAAATCAGTGACCTGCTCGGTCGAAGATTTCTCGACCGACTGACTGCTCGGTCGAAGATTTCTCGACCGATCAGGTTTCTGTATTGTTTTCAGAACTATTTATTGATTCCAAGTAAAATAAGATTATACAAGTTAGAGCTCGATTGTGTTGAGATATGACATTTGTATATCAAGAATCAGTTTAGGTCAAATCTCAACTAGTTAAATTTAAGCTTCTAAGTTTTAGGAATCCAAGCTAAATCATCATTCTTTTTCTTATATGGGCATGAAAATGAATAATGTCCAAGACGCATGCAATAATGACAACTAATAGAGTCAACTTCATTTCTCTTTCTAGGAATTGTGTTCCTAGGTACAAACATAATCTTAGTCTTGGATGTTCTTTTGGGTTTATTTCTCTTTGGATCATATCCTAATCCTCTTCTTCCATTATAACTAGAGGAAATTTTCAAAAAAATTTCAAGCATGTCATTTCCTCTTAACTCATTTATATTTCTTTGTAACTTAGCAATATCATCCATCTTCTTGTTTATATCTTTCTTTGCTTGATCTAAATCAGATACTAGAGAGTTTCTTACTTTTACAACCTCATCGTAATCTAAGTGTGAACATAGAATAGGTTGTTTTTGAAGATCATTCACTTGAGTTTGCAAGTTTAACTTTTCTAAGGAAAGAATATTGCAATCAGCTTCTACAGATTTTAACTTAAGATCATAATCTTTATTTGCCTTTTTGAGATCTTCATTTTCAGATACAAGAGCAAGAAGTTTAACATTTAAACCATCATTTACTTTGTTTGATTTCTTAAGTTTCTTCTTGCACTCAATATATTTCTCATGAGTATCTTGAAGACTAGCAATTAGATCTTCTTTTAGTAGATCAAAAAGACTTACCTCTTCTTCTTCTTCATTTGTTGTAGCAATGAGGCATTCTACTTCTTCTTTTCCAGCATCACTATCATCACTTGAATCATCCCATGCAGCTTTATATGCTTCTTCTTTCTTTTTGTGAGACGATTTCTTCCCTTTCTTGAGTTTTGGACAATCACCTTTCATGTGTCCCTTCTTGCCACATTCAAAGCACCTGGAAGAAGAAACACTAGGTGTTTTATTAGTTTTAAAACTTTTATATTTCTTACCATTTACAATGAGAGTTTCTTCTTCACTATCATCTTCACTTGTATCATGATTGTCCTTGGTTTATGCTTTGAATGCAATGTTCTTCTTTTTCCCTTTTTGAAGTTCATGTTCTCTTCTTTCTTTCTCTTCTAACGTTGCCTCATGAGCTTCTAGGTTGCCTATGAGTTGTTCCATCTTTAGTCGGGTAAGGTCATTTGCTTCTTCAATGGCCGTCGCCTTGGGCTTGTATTTAGGAGGAAGTGATCTAAGAATCTTTGATACCTGATCTTCCTCAAGAACAACTTTACCTAAGGCATTTAAACCATTTACAATAGAATAGAATTTTGCATACATTTTACTAATAGATTCATTTGGATCCATACGGAAATGTTCAAACTTTTGTTTAAGCATACTAACTTTGGAATTCTTAACTTGAACTGTCCCTTCATAAGTTATAGAAAGTCTATGCCATATTTCATAGGTTGTTTCACAGTTTGATATTCTATTAAATTCTCCTACTGAAATTGAACAATAAAGAATACTTACAGCCTTTGCATTCATTTGAGCCGATTTTACCGTATTTGCATCCCACTCTGCATATTGCATTTGAGGAAGCTCGTATGGGGTTGACACCATTCTCCATAGATCCCAACTAATGCCTTGGAAGTATAATTGCATCCTTCTCTTCCAGTATGCGTAGTTTGTTCCATCAAACGCTGGAGGCCTAGCAACAAGTGTTCCTTCAAGATTGAGGTTGTTGAGCAACCCATCACCCATTCTTCAAGACCTGGTTAGGGTTCCTTGAAGCCTGCTCTGATACCAATTGAAAAACCACTAGAGGGGGGTGAATAGGGTTTTAAAATTAATTTAACAATTATTTAACTCAAACAACCAACTATAAGAATATTGGACAAGGGGACAAGGATTTAGAGTGGTTCCTACCTTAGCAAATACTAAGGTAGTCAGTCCACTACCCGGTTGCTTACCCAACCGGGATTTGGAAAGAATTTAATTTTATTACCTCGCAAGGACTTTACATAAAATTACAATTCTTTCCCTAAACCCTTCAAGCAGCCTTCACCTTGAAGTAATTGCACCAACCTTGAAGCATCCTTCACCTAGAAGTAATTGCACCAACCTTGAAGCAGCCTTCCTCCTGAAGTAGCTTCCCGTTGCAATAGCCTTCTTGAAGTAGCTTTCCGTTGCAATAGCCTTCTTGGAGTAGCTTGAAGTCCACCTTCTCCTCCGAGAAGAACCTTCTCCAATCCACAGCCTCCAACCCTAGGAGTAGCAAGGAGAATACAAAGAATAAAAGGAACAAGAAGGAAAAAGGAAATTACAACTTATCCTTTGAAGCACAAGGCTTGATTTGCCTATATCAAGCGTGTAGATATCCTAACCAATGTGTATGGAAGTGTGATTGCAGTGGATAGGAGATACTAGCCTATATGACATGAAATTAGAGAAAGTAGAGGAATTGCCAATGCAAGTGTTGCTCAATTTCTCAAAACAGATTGCCAATTGTTAGTGTATGCTCAAGTGTATCACAAGTATAGCTTAGGTGAGTTTAGGTGTCCTAAGGCATGTCCTATTTATAGGAATGGCCTACAAGTGCTTAAGGACGTTCTAGACACTTTCTAGGGGGTTCTAAGTGCTTAAATAGCCGTTAGGTACAAGTTTGTTGCTTTAGCAACGGCTAGTTAATTAATTCTGCAGTTGCTGTCAGAGTCCATCTCGGTCGAGGAATTGTCGACCGAGACACCTACTCGGTCGAAGTTTTGTCGACCGACAGGCTCTCTGGATCAAGTGTTAGCAACGTTCATCTCCAACTTCCAACTACTTTCTTAGCTGTGTCTAACGGCTACTTGGGTCATTCTCGGTCGAGAAGTTTGTCGACCGAGAGTGTCTCGGTCGAGGAGTTTGTCAACCGAGATTGACCCTATTTCAATGTTTCACTTTAAGGCATTAAGTATGTGTATGAGTGTGCATAGGTGACACTATTGGAGGGGATGACCTATCTAAGTGTAGTGATTGGCTAGGGAAGATCTAACGCTTGATTTACATGATGTCTAAGTACTTGTACATTATATACTTGTACAAGTTTACAATTGATTACATTTCATGAAATTTACAAGCATTCAAGCATATAGATTCCCTAGTACTTTGTCATCCACCTTATTCCTTCAACACTCAAGTAGCTCGTTAGATCGACAAGAATGAAATGTTTGTCATCATCGAAACAAAGGAATTTATCATAATGTCAATTTAGCCAACAAGTTTAATGTTCCTTAAAAAATATGGTAATGAACAAGAACAACAAGAACAATTAAAGGATGACTAAGTCAGCAAAACAAAACAAGAGTTAGATCTTTTTGGTAGATTTGATATTTTGGATAGAACTTGGATGGGGTTTCATCAACTAAGTGCACTCACCAACGTCAGAAAACTCACAAACATTCTATACCCTTAGCTTCATTTACAAGCAATCCCCATTAGTGTTTATTCCCTCCTCTCACGAGACTAGGTTAGATCTAGATTATAAGCATATCTCTCTCTTTAAATGACAAATAAACAATCAAACTTAAGAAAATATGATCATTATCTCTAGTCATCCAACATTTTCACACTTTCACACCACTCCTTTACTCCAAATTTGATATAATAGTATGCTTTTTATGCATTAGAAATCATACATCTCAAGATGGTAGCTAATCATGCAAGTAATTCATTCACAGATAGGAGAAAGGAGATAAAAATTGCAAGAGTATATACATTTAAAAGAGTGTGAGTATTTAAATGTTGGGAGAGCACTAGTGGCTTTTACCAACTCAAATTAAAGAGTCTAGAAGCTCATTCAAAAGTAACTAAACCGATTTACAAGGAACAAAGGCCATAGACAAACAAGAGAGAATGAAGGATATGGGTAGAGTGAGGAAGAAAAAAACAAAATAGTATCCACAGAGGCACTAAATCATGATGAAGACCTCCTCTTCAATGATGATGATGATGATGATGATGATGATGATGATGATGATGATGATGATGATGATGATGATGATGATGATGATGATGATGATGATGATGATGATGATGATGATGATGATGATGATGATGATGATGATGATGATGATGATGATGATGATGATGATGATGATGATGATGATGATGATGATGATGATGATGATGATGATGATGATGATGATGATGATGATGATGATGATGATGATGATGATGATGATGATGATGATGATGATGATGATGACGACGACGACGACGATGACGATGACGATGACGATGACGATGACGATGACGATGACGATGACGATGACGATGACGATGACGATGACGATGATGATGACGATGACGATGACGATGACGATGACGATGACGATGACGATGACGATGACGATGACGATGACGATGACGATGACGATGACGATGACGATGACGATGACGATGACGATGACGATGACGATGACGATGACGATGACGATGACGATGACGATGACGATGACGATGACGATGACGATGACGATGACGATGACGATGACGATGACGATGACGATGACGATGACGATGACGATGACGATGACGATGACGATGACGATGACGATGACGATGACGATGACGATGACGATGACGATGACGATGACGATGACGATGACGATGATGATGATGATGATGATGATGATGATGATGATGATGATGATGATGATGATGATGATGATGATGATGATGATGATGATGATGATGATGATGATGATGATGATGATGATGATGATGATGATGATGATGATGATGATGATGATGATGATGATGCTGGTGGTGGTGGTGGTGGTGGTGGTGGTGGTGGTGGTGGTGGTGGTGGTGGTGGTAGTGAAGGTCTTTTCAATCTTCCTTCTCTCAAAGATGGAGTGTAGACTTCTCAGGGAGTGGACATTGATGGCCATGGACTCTCATCCTTGCTCAATTATGAGGATTAATGGTGGAAATAAAATTGGACAACACTTCATGGTGAATAATATGTCTCTCCTTTAGGGCTTGGGGTCCCTATATATAGGTATGGTGTCAGACTCGAAGTGCCTAAATGGTGGGGACTTTACTAGCACCTCAAGTTCTAGAGCAAGTGCCTCAAGCCATGTGCTTAACTAACTTTGGTTGTTGTTGTAGGAAGTTCGTCAAAAGATGGTTGACCCTATTGTGCCATATGTGGATAGATATCTTGTAGTATTATAGATAGATGGTTGTAGGACTTCCATTTATTGACATGGCTAGCATTCTCATAAATTTATCACGAGGTAGTGAACTCATTCGTATTTGGAGTCTGGAGTTCCATCGATAGGCGGCATCAAATGATTCATCGACAAATGGCTACTGATGAAGTTCTAGATCTTTAGGATGATAGATTCCTTGGCCTTCAGTTAACATGCCCAAACATCCCTGTCGGATGATCAATGTGCCCAACAACAACTATGTGCTCGAAAGATTGATGTTTTTCCTATAAAAGACTCAAAGTTATTACTATAAGGCGGAGATAATGGTTAATGTAAGTAAATACAAGATTTATCATGTCAAGCCTAAACAAATAGGGAAAATGAAGGGTAAAATAGGAATATAACATCCACAAAATTGGATGTTATCAATGATCCATATGCGCCTTTTGTGTTTGTAGTTTCTGGATTTGTTATGTTATTCTCTATCAATACAATTCATAAACAAATAGAAAATATTCATAATAAAAATGTAATAGGAATTTTGACAAAACGTATCACAAAGAGCTAGGTGTACCTCCCACTTCTTCTCCTATTGTGTAGTATTCACTATGAGGTATTGGTAATGATGTGTCTCCTATTATATCATAGACAAGTATGATACATACATAGAGAACATTATTAGACATTGGTGTGCAATGTAATGTGCCATCAAGGTGGTGACCCTTTGCCACATACTTAAGTTCAGGATATACAATCGCATGCCAGCATTTTTTACCCATATGCCATTTGAAAAGTATTATACCAGTAACACAACATATATATTGAATTGGCATATTATTATTCCACTAACAAACTTCCATTTGGATAGTTTGGCGGGTTGTTGGGATTACTTTCACAAATGACAGTGCCTCAATTATGATCGTGTACCTAGAAGTCAAAGTGAAGTACTATGTGTTAATTTGAGGAGGTTTAAATGAATAGGTATTCATTGATTCACATACTTTCAATTGTATTAAACCTCTATTTGTTTTTGTGATAGACTAACTCCTTCACTAGATCTGCATTATTGTTGGGAGAATATGATATAAAATGTCAGTCCCACACTAGCTCCTACTCCTCAAACAAGTCTGGGATTCTTTTGATACAAAGATCAACTATAAGTTCATCCCTTTGGTCTTAAGGGACGAATTTCCCTTCTCTTTTTTTTCATTGTGATCCCACCAATCTCAATCAATGTAGTTATTTAGTAAAAGGTAACAATTAGAAAGAAAGTAAACATGACATTGTGAGGATTTAACGTCACCATTTTTAGTGCCAGAATCTTTATCATGAGATTGGGAATTTCTCTAGAGTGTGTTGTTCAAGAAATAATCCACTCCTCGTGCCAGGATGAACACATAGTTAGATTTGTGCTTGATTCATCCTCGTATGAGGGTAGTTTCTCCTAGTGTTGGAAGTGCAAGACATAATGGCCCCAGCCCATGGTCATGTGCATTCTTTGCACTTTTTTAGGCTTAAGGATATCATAATTAGTTCAAAAGAGATATAATATTAAGCATGGTTATGTGTAATAATAAAAAGCATTTAGTATATTGAAATACACAATATCTTGAACACAACTTTTTTATGATATGCAAGAAACTCATTCCATGTCTTATGGTCAACAAAGGTGTATTGCTCAGATACAAACTTCTTCTTCATTTCATTAACTTTGCAATATCTGGTGAGAGTTGACTTAAAACCCCTCCACATCTTGCTACATTGATTTAGTACCTTTTCCAATGAACTTTTTCATCTAAGTCAAAAAGGTTCTACAAAGCACTTATACTATTATTAAAATTCGAAAACAAAAGTAGAATTTGGAATTTACAAACCTAGTATGATTTCATATAACTCACAAATATGTCATTACACAAGAGGTATTTCATGGTTGAATCAAATTTATTTCAAGATTATATATTTATTGGCAACTTCATGTGTACAATTATCCTCAGGTAATGTATTAAATAACTAGCATTCTCCACTAGAATTCTCCTTATAGGTGTTAGGGTGTCATCAAATTAAATGACTAGCTTATCCCCTTTGGATCTAATCTTCTATAACACGTGCATGAGTGTGGGCCCTCTAATATGTGAAGCATCAACACTAATAAAACCACCACCATCCTCTAGGTGATCTTTCTCAGAGTTTGTAACTCCCTCCCTAAGTACACACATGCACATGACAGAAGAAACATAGAGTTATCCAAACTCGTTCACTCAAAGGGGCATTACATAAAATTGGAATTCTTAACAACAATATAATCAATCACACAAACTGAAGTATGAAAACATTCTCATGATTGTTCTTACTACAGTAACATAAATGTTATTACATGAGAAAACTCATTTAATTTGTTTAGTTTCTACTTTAAAGTTCTAAACATTTAAAACATATTGTTGAGTCTATAAACATGAGGATCATCTTATAGTTGGCACCCCACCACATTGAGTCATGTTCTATCCTTGTGCTTGATTCCCTAGAATCTACTCTGCTCCTGCTCTCACATGCGCACATCTCGTCCCCAGCCATGCATTGGAAAAATGATTGTTAGTGTAAGTGGCATGAGCATTCTAACATATACATTACTTGATGAAATAAGATACTGCAAAATATTCTTAAACATTATATATTGAGAACTAACATTAAAAATCTAAAAAAATCTGAAACATAAATATATATTCTTACTTTAACTTAGTTCTAATCCTTTTTACTTATCTTTCTCTGGAGACTTGTACTCTGGTACCTAGGTCTCATGACCTGCACTAAGGTGCCTGGGTCACATAACCTGCACTTTGGGCCTGAGATATGTCTCTGAATTAGCCTGCACTCTGGTGCCTGGGCCACATGACTTGCACAAAGGGACTAAGTCATGTCTCTCTTATCCTAATCTCTTTCATTATGCTTATAAATGAGATTATGTACATTCTTTGAACTAATCCATCTTTTATTTACTAGTTTTATCTTATCGTGGCCACCATTATATAATGTCCTCGTCTACTTATACCAAGTATCCTCTATGGTGCAACACACCCTCTATTTGCACAACATGCCCTCTGTTAACACTGAAGTGTCCTCTATGGTGTAATACACCTCTATTGGCACAATGTGCCCTCTGAAATGGAGTAAACACTCCTCTAAATTGGAAACATATGCCTCTAAATCATCTCAGGACTCTCTGAATGAGGACTTATCATATAATGTATTATGTGAAGGTTCTGAATTAATTATCTTAAGTCTAAGCTTACTAAATTCTGAATCTAGACTTATCTAAAATTGAATATTGTATACTGAACATGTACTAAACTCTGAATATGAATAATCTCAATTAGAAAAGTGAGATTGGGTCTAAAACCCACATGTTGAGTAATCTAAATCTGAATAAAATTTTGATATTCTTATTATCTAGATAAATCCTAATTTGAAACTCTTATTTGATTGAATGACCTTACTTAAATTCTCTTATCAGATTTATGACATGTAAGTCTAAAGGCTTAGGAAAATAATTTGAACTGAATCTAGGAATAATAAGTACATAAAAGTAACTTAAGCAGTAAATATCCAAAATATGATTTCTGACATGATAGCTCAACATCTTGAAAGTCATATGAAGTCTTATTTTAACATGAATCTTAATGCATTAAAGTGAGTTTAACTCTTAAATCATAAAACATAAATCTTATAAATCTTATCTTGCAAACTTAATCATAACTTAATGCATTCCACTCTTATAATCATATCATGAACTTAATTCTCACATGTTAATCATTCTAAGAAATAAATAATTCTTAGATATTAATATATCTAAGAAATCTTACTATCTTATCTCCACTTGAAATCTTAATACATTCTTATCCCACATTATCATGTATGACTGTCTTAGTTGCATATTTTATCATGGGGTCTTATTCATCAATACGAATCATTAATAATAGTTCTTATAGAAACATGATCCTTTAGTTTTCTCATGAATGTGGTTCATCAGTCTCTATCATTCTTATAAATCTTAATGACATATCTCTTCTCAAGATATTAGGCACATGTAAGGACATACCCATGAATGTATGAAAATCTTACTTGCATATCTTAACATAAAATCTTAGAACACTGGATCACATAAAGTATGAAGTCTTATGAAAATATGTTGAGTTTGATAAATATGAATACTCATGGGCATGAACCACTAACATGTGTCAGAGAGAGTAAAATCTTCATCTTGGATTCCTCTAGTCGGTTCTAAATCTTGAAAAGACATTCCCTATCATTAAAACCCATCTGAATCAATTTATCATTACTCATACTTCCCAAAACTACAATCTAGTTAACTATGTAGTTAACTTCTAGGGTTTTTCTTAATGTATTCTTATATACTCACATACTCTTCTAATGTCATTTTTATCCATTGGTCACACCCTACATAATACTATGGCATGTAAGAAAATATACCCAAAATGTCATATAATAACAATCTAATCTCCAAATGATTAGTTCTCATTGCATCGTAACTTTAAAACTTGTGGTGCAAACACTTCCTTTTGCTCGATGGTGAGGTTCACACCTATATCATAGATTTAACAAAATATCAACATATATGCACATAATTCTCTTATCTAACTTTCCCTTAAATCAAATTACATTATCTATATCCATTCATATTTTGGTACCTCCTCCAATATGTTGTTTGTTTCTCAACCTCTCCAAGGAGCCCTTATATGCTCTATTCTGAAGACCAGAACATTTTATGTTAAATTTTGAAGCATATAACATATTAGCATCATGTAACCTTATTTACTTACCCTCTTCTTTTCTTTTAAGGCACATTGGGCCTCGTTTGTGGTAGCCTATTGGCAGCCTAGTGGACAGGAGCCGAGACCCCGTCCTTCTCGCACAGGTGCGTGATACAGGCAGCATGTTCCCCTGTTTCTCTGTCAAAACAGAGCGCCGCAAAGAGCTCTTTGACCGCCAATACTTCATCATCAAAGATGGAATGCATGCCACAAATTCTAGATCTACCCAGGTGCCTTTTCCTCTTCTCATCTATTCATTTCTTGGTCGCAGGTCCATCCCAGGAACCCCTCTCTTCTCCGTCCAGTAACTTGCCCTGTTTCTCCCTTGTGTAAGCTTCCACCGCCTGGGAAGTTCTTGACGCCTAAGATCTTGGCGTGGTGGGCAAATTCTTTCCTGATATTGGCTCCTCGACATCTGGTGTTTGCTCCTCTTCCTTTCTACAGAGGGTTTAGGTCTGGAGAAGGTTGGGGCGCTAGTCACCGCCACGCTTCTTCCTCCCTTTCATCTTTACGGTTGTTCATTATACCAGTCCCTCGCAGCCGCTCCAAACCCTACGGAACTTCCTCCTTCATAGTGCCAACGCCTAAGGGTTTTATAGGCCCTTCCTTCTCGGTTTCTTAGTGAAATCGGACTCAACCTGAACTCTGATGATTTCCCTATTTCTGAATGATCGCGGGACCTTCCCCCTATACCAGTGCTCTTCACAAAATTGGCCCGACTCAAATGAATCAAAGGGTTGGTCATGAACCAACGGTCCAACTTTCCATTATCTTGGTTCACTACTTCAAAGCAATTAAAATGTTGGATTTTTTATATAATTTCTATAGGCTACTGATCAATCTGGATTGTTCCCAAAATTTGAGCAACACCTCATATAACTATCATCTTTTATACAAAATTGTAAAGAGGAGAGGTCACCTCCGTACTAAAATTTAAAGTAAATATAAAACATCCACTTTTTCCAAGAAAAATAGACATTGTGGAATGCATGTATAATAATCCAAGTAAATAAGCATGTTTCAGATACATCTAAAATGTCAATAGTTGCGGAAAGAAACTAAGTTCGTTGCTTTTTGAACTCTTGTTCACTACATGAGTTTCTTTGAAAAGGAAAATCTAAAAAGAAACTTAGGATCTAGCAATAAGCAACCTAGTGATCCTTGATTGCAAAACTTGAATCTGCTACTCCTTTACTTGGTCACCTTGGCCTTGTTCAACACCTTGATTTAACCATGGGTGGTTGGCAAAGCACCCAGCAAAGGAGAAAGAAAATAAGGTATGTGTCATAGAAAATGAACAAGGACAAAGATAAAGAAAACTCTATGGAAATAAAGGCTAATATTTCATCATAAGATGAAGATAGTCAAAAGTATGAGGCACAAGTAAATAGATAATTGCCATAATAAAAATAGTAAAAAGGTTGCATGCATGATTAATATTGACTACCTAAATTATGTAGGGTTGAGGCACCTACCTAACCTCAACCAATAGGTGAGGGAGAGTAACACATTTCAATCACCTATAAATATTCTATATTGGGGAGAGTAACACATTCCCCGGGGTGAATTTACACATGCCCTATCTATGGGTGGTTGTACAAAAGCACCACTACACTAGTTCAATAGTCTAATAAAATCAACATGCTAAGAACTATGATAAGTATAAGCATCAAGTAAACATAGACATGGCAGTGGGGTACAAGACCCAAGAAATAAATATTAAAATTGATTTTGAGGCAAATATAGCTAAGGAACTGTCAAAAGAGAAATTAGGATTTTATAGAAGCCTCATTAGGGAAACTAGGTTAGGGTTTGCAATTATTCCCAACTTAGGTGTAAAGAAATAACATATCTTTCGTAATATATCCAATTACTTCTTCTTCACTACTTTAATCAATTTGAAAGCCCACTTTCCTATTTCCAATGTATAACCATGATTTAGGGTTTACTCATGTATAAAGACAAGGAAACCCTGACTTTTGGATTTTTCGAACAAAACCTTCATTTTGACTCTGAAATTATCACCATTGGTCCTATTAGATTCTCTTGATTAAGAAAACATGCATTTTTGTCTATTTTGGGGTTATGAGGTTAAAAGTGCATTTTTTGTGATTTTTCTTTATTAAATTCATTTTTAGAAAACAACTTTCGATAAAACTCAAAACCAAGTCTCAAAAATATTTTTATTAGAAAGCTTACATTTTCTTATTCCAAAACATATTTTCTTTTAATTTTTGGACAAAGGAATAAAAAGTTACGATTTTTTAATATTGACCAATCGGAGAATGCCACGTCATCAAAGCGATCGCAAAGAAGAAAAGGGAGTGTGAAGAACGGGTTGGCCTTGTTGACTTGGCCCAATCAGAGTCGGCCAAGTCAGGGGCCAAAGGTGTGGCTTTGACTTGCCCAAAGCAAAGTAAACCAGGCAAAAAGACGATATTGCCCTTACATGGAAAACAAAGAAAAAACTAGACGAGAAGGGAAGAAGAGAAAATGCACATAAGGGATTCATCCCCTTTTTCATGCCACACCATGGCCAATGAGAAGCACCTTGCAATTTGGGCAAACTCCTGTGAGTTGATCAAACTCAAAAACAAGTACACCAAAAGAACAAGTAGATGATCACGAACCTGCCGAGGTAGACAATTTGACCTGAGGTCGAGTAGAGAACGAGCAAGGTCCACTGTAACCTCACATCCTATCCAAGTTTCATGATGTTCACACACATAAGAAATAGGAAATCAAGAAAGGAGGAGAGTTGGGTAAAAGGAGACGGAGGTATAGGGGGTACTATTAATAGATGGGGTTTGCTCTATGGTTATATGCACAACGACGGTGAGAGAACTTGGCGACCGACTTTGGGCATTTCTTAAAATGTTGACAAAACACCAAAATATAGGATAAATTGGTGCAGAATCAAAATTTGAAAGTATAGGAGAAGAAATCGCACAATTTCATTGAGAAACGATCGAGAAACCCGAATTGAAATTACAATCCAAACTGTCTCACTTTCCTTGTCAGTCGCGAGCTAGGAGATGAGTTCCCAGATGTCTAATCGACCGGGTGAGTGATTTAGTCCATTCCTAGATGTGAGAAAGTGGAAGAAAAAAAAGTGTGTGACACATAAATCAAATTCCCAATCATATTAGTATATAGTGTATTTGTGCATTAATTTCATTTTTCTCTCTCCTCATTTGAAGGGGAAAACATGTTTCAAATTATATGAAAATTGACACCAAGTCTATTTTTTATATGAGGAATCTGAATATGCAATTAGTTTTTCTTTTGGGAACTTTTAGTGTGTTAAATAAATCAAAACTTATTTTCTCTTTCCTCCTTCATTAATGGTTACAAGATTCTCCAAGTTTGATGAAACTTCACCCACAAGTCACATTAAGTGCCTTGGCTACGAATTTGCTCTAAATTTTACATGTTGGAGTTATTTGTTCATGTATTTAATATTTTGAACGTTCTACACACTTTCTCTCTCCTGATTTCATCTTCTACTCAAATATATTTCAATTGAGTGAAAATTCACCCAAAGGCATATTTTAATGTTTAAAACATGAATATGTCATACACTGTTACTTATGAAGTCTTTAAAGATTTTATTTTGTATTTTTAAATTATCTCATATTTTCCCATTTCAATTAATACAATTATAATTACCAAATTTCCAAAAGTAGTGAAACTTATCACCCAAGCAAACTTGTACACAAAGGAAATAAATTTAGATTTACAATTATCTTTTAAGTTCCACTTTTATGATTTTTAGGCAATTTACTTGTATATTCACTTGATGGGAAAATAAATTTATTTATTGTCACATTATCTTCACTTTAGGATTTTCTTTCTTTTTTCCACACAAAGCCATAGAAACTTCAAGATCGATTTTTATTTTACACTTACCCCTCTTAAGTGGACATTTTGCAAATTAAATCCATTAGTAAACTTTCATTGAGGTATTTGTGCTTAACTCCTTATAAAGTAAAATATTGGGAACAAATGTACACCAAACCTTTATAATTTCCACTAATTCAACATCAAGGACATAAAGGAAAGAAAATCTTAGAAAAAGGCTTAAACTAATATTATACATGGATTTCAGTTCGTTACAGCACTCCACTCGTTAAAAAGGATTTCATCCTCAAAATCTCATACTAAAAGGGAAGGGTGTGTACGTAACATCTCATCTCTAAGCTTCCAAGTGGTTTCTTCCAAACCATGATATTGCCATAAAATGTTTACCAACTCAATCTCCTTGTTCTTCAACTTCTTAATTTGGGAGTCAAGAATATTTGTAGGTAACTCTTCATAAGTTAGATTCTCTTGAATCTCTGAAGGCTCGATTGAGAGTACATGAGAAGGGTCTTTCACATACTTTCTCAACACAGAGACATGGAATACATTATGGATCTTGTCGTAGGAAGGAGGGAGAGCTAAACGGTATGCACAGTCTCCAACCTTATCCAAGATCTCAAATGGTCCAACATAGCAGGGACTAAGCTTGCCTTTAATTTTAGATCTTGCAATAGAATGTATAGGCTTGATCTTTAGGAAGCCATAGTCACCTACTAAGAAACTCACGTCAGACCTTTTCTTGTCAGCATACATCTTCTGTCAATCTTGAGTAGCTTTCATCCACTTCTTGATCAACTAAATCTTCTCTATCATCATTTTCATATCATTAGACTTCACTAGAGCACGTTCCCCCACATCATCTCAGTGTAATGGAGAACGACAAGGTCTTCCATACAAAGCTTCATAAGGGTGCATACCAATACTAGCTTGGTAGCTATTATTATAAGAAAACTCTGCCAATGGAAGAAACTTATCCTTTACACCTCCCCAATCCTTAACACATGCATGAAGCAGATCTTCCAAAATTTGCATCATCCTTTTGGATTGACCATCGGTTTGAGGATGATAGGATGTATTGAAATGCAAGTTAGTACCCATCTCTACTTGAATCTAACTCTACAACCGAGAGGTGAGCTTTGGGTCACGATCAGATACTATCACTTTAGGAACTCCACGCAGACAAATGATCCAATATACATGCAACTGAGCCATCTCATCAACCTTGTAAGTGGACTTCAAAGGCAAAAAGTGGGCGAATTTCATAAGCCGATCAATCACAACCCATACAGCATTAAAGACCTTCATGGTCTTAGGGAAACCAGTGAAAAAGTCCATAGTAATCTTCTCCCGCTTCCATTCCAGAATCTCAAGAGGGTGTAGAAGACCACTAGGTTGTTGATGCTCGATCTTCACTTGTTAACAAGTCAAACACTTTGCAACGAATAGAGCAATATCCTTCTTCATGTTCTTCCACCAAAAACTTCGTTGTAGGTCTTTATACATCTTGGTAGTACCAGGGTGTATGGTGTACTTAGACCCATGGGCTTTTCTCAAAACCTTCTGTCATAGGTTCCCAACCTCAGGTATCCACAACCTTTGTCAGAAACAAATAGCACCATCAACTCTAACTAAAAAGTCAGACTATGGCTTCTCAGTTAAGGCTTTCATCTCTTTGAGCTTAGAACTTTCAAGTTGTGCAGCAACAACTTCTGAGATCTAAGAAGGTGTAATGGACAAACTATCCATGTGAACACACAACTTCTCAACATCTTCTTTATCATTAGGTTGTAATTTCCAATAGGAAACATATTTTAGGTTCATGGTAGCACATATTGCATTCTTCTTCTGACTCAAAGCATCAACAACTACATTCTCTTTACTGGGATGATAGGTGATGGTAAAGTTGTAGTCCTTGAGATACTCCATCCATCTTTGCTTCCTCAGATTTAGATCCTTCTGTGTCAACAAATACCTCAAACTTTTATGATCTGAGAAAACTTCAAACTTCACTCCATACAGATATTGTCACCAGATCTTTAAAGCATGCATGATAGCTGCTAGCACTAAATCATGGGTAGGCCAGTTCTCTTCATTAGGTTTCAACTGGCGCAAAGCATAGGCGATCGCTCTATCTTCTTGCATCAAGACACACCCTAATCCTTGGTTAGAAGCATCAGTGAAGATGATGTAGGGTTTTCCTTCAACAGGTAAAGAAAGAATAGGAGCAAAAGTCAAACAACTCTTTAGCTACTGGAAATTTTCCTCACATTCAGGTGTCCATACAAACTTGACTTCTTTTCTTGTCAACTTTGTCAATAGAAGATCCAACTTGGAAAAACTCTTGATAAACCTCTGATAGTAACCTTCAAAACCAAGGAAACTACGGATCTCATATGGGGTCTTCAAAGATTTCCACTTGGTCACAGCTTCTACCTTTGTAGGATCAACAACAATATGTCCGATAGAAATCACATGATCTAAGAACATCACTTCCTTGATCCAGAACTCACACTTTCAGAATTTAGCATATAGTTGATTTTCTCTCAGTGTGTTTAGATCAATCCACAGATGGTCATGGTGTTTTTCTTCAAATTCAGAGTAGACCAACAC
The DNA here is from genome assembly GCA_963693085.1 of Alisma plantago-aquatica. NCBI lineage: Eukaryota > Viridiplantae > Streptophyta > Magnoliopsida > Alismatales > Alismataceae > Alisma > Alisma plantago-aquatica. The sequence goes on along the minus strand of OY856413.1, from coordinate 66,699,250 downwards.
ATCGTCGATGAACACTACCACGAACTGATTAAGGTATGGACAAAACACTCGATTTATTGGGTCCATGAAAGCAGCAGGAGCATTAGTCAAGCTGAAAGGCATGACTAGAAACTCATAATGCCCATAACATCTTCTGAAAGTTGTCTTTGGGACATCCTCATCCCTCACACGCATCTGGAAGTAGCCACTTCACATATCCATCTTTGAGAACACAGTGGCTGACTTCAGTTGGTCAAACAAATCATCGATGTGAGGCAAAGGATAGTAGTTCTTTATCGTCACTTGATTAAGCATATGATAATCCATGCACATACACAATGAATCATCCTTCTTCTTCACAAACAAGACAGAGGTTCCCCATGGTGAAATACTAGGGCGTATAAAGCCCATGTCGAGAAGCTCATGAAGCTGCTTCTTAAGCTCGACGAGTTCTGCAGGGGCCAAGCGATAAGGAGGCTTCAAGATAGGAAAGGTTCTTGGTGCGAGCTCGATGGAAAACTCCACCTTGTGAGTTGGGGGCAAGCCAGAAAACTCTTTAGGAAAAACATCAGAGAAGTCCTTCACAACATCAATGTGATCAAGAGCGGGAGGTGTGACATCAAGGACAATAGAGGCTAAGAATGCTTACACCCTTATGAGACAAGCTTTTCAGATTTGATGACAGAGATGGCAAACTATCGATCCTCTCGCTTCCTACCCTTGACACACATCCTTCCCTCAACATGATGTAATAGACTGACATTCGATACTTCACAAAACAAAATAGCTTTGTACCTCTTCAACCAATCCATCCCCCGGATGACATCAAATGTGGTCATGTTGAGCGAGATGAAATATGAGGGAAACATTATACCAGAGATACAGAGGTCTAAGGTCGAGAGTTTGAGATAAGAAGAGCAGATCCTACCAGTAGGGGTGTTAACATCTAAAACATGATCCATATATTCTGATTCTATCTCTAACATGGTAGCAAACTCAGATGATATGAATGTATTTGATGAACCAGAATCAAAGAGTGATTTAACTGGATGCATGTTAAGATGTAAGGTACCTTCGATGACTTCATTATCTCCTTCAGCTTCCTCAATATTAAGGGAAAACACCCTTCCGTTCCGCCTTTCCATAGGTGGTTGTCGACCTTGTTGGTGTTGATTGTTATTTCTTAGAGGTGGATTTTGTCACTATTGTGGCTGCTCAACAGGCTGTTGAGCTAGAGCTAGTATACGCCCAAGCTTAGGGTAGTTGGGTTGAATGTGTCCATCCTGACCGCACTCATGGTAGATAGGTGCAGGTCGATCATCTCTACGGGGTTGACTATTTCCAGCAGGGCATCTTCCTGGTGGGTGAGAATGTGAGCACCGATTGCACTTGTCGCACCCTTGGTTTCCACCAATGTTCTTTCTCTTGTTGTTGTTGTTGTGCCCAGAGGGTTGGAACTCAGGGTATGAATCGATCACCAAAACCGTGTCCATCATTTTCTGAAAAGTCAATGGCAACTGGGGAACAAGGTTGTGTTCTACGTTGTAGCTTAAACACTCGAGAAATAGGGTTGATCTCCTTTCAGCTCCTAGGTCCACCGCATATCACTCCAGAAGAAGAAAAAATTTCACATACTCAGAGATGCTCAAGCTTCCTTGACGTAGACTGTAAAACTCTACATCCTTCCTCTTCATATATTCAGGGTAGATATACTTCTCACGGAAGAGATTGAGGAACTCTTCCCATGTCATGCTTGAAGTATCACGGGTATGAGATGTACCCGTCCACTAGACCCATGCTGGCCCATCTAGCACATAACTTGCAAAGTGAACCTTCTGATGAGGAGGACATGCCATGCCCTCGAAGGTATGCTCCATATCCAAAACCCAGTCATCGTCTTTATCCATCATATTTGGCTCACTCTCGCCCTTGAAGTACAGTGGTTGCATCTTGATGACGTTTGTAAGGGTGAACTCCTCCGACTTGGCTGTAGTAGTTGCAACATTGGAAAGTTGTCCCACCAAGGTAGTTGAGAGCAGCTGACGCAACATGGTCAGCTCTTGCTTAGGGATCAGAAGAGGGGTACCAATAGGGGCAGTAGGGACTGTCCTAGTGTTGGAGGGAGTCACTGGAGTATCTCGGTTGTTGGTGTTGCTAGAGGTGGATCCTAAAGAGGAGTTGTTCATGTTTCCAAACAAATATCCCTTCCTATAAAGATAAGGGTACAACATAAGATAATAGGAGTAGACAACAAGGATAGATAAGGCTACTATTGCCTCTGAGCATACTATTTCAAGAAGTCGGTATCAGCGTAGGCTAGGTTGGTATCATATGGATCTGAGAGTCCTTGTAAACCAAACTAGTGGTGCAAAGGAATATATTGCCAGCCCCCAGACCCTGATCCATTCTAGACACCCTTGCTTTCAACTTATGCCCTAGTAGTCGCCCAACGAGCTCTTATACTATGTTGTAAAGAGACAGATCACCTCCTAACTAAAATTTAAAGGAAATACAAAACATCCAATTTTTCCAAGAAAAATATACATTATGGAATGCATATATAATAATCCAAGTAAATAAGCATGTTTTTGATACATCTAAAATGTCAATAGTAGCATAACGTAACTAAGTTATTACATTGATTTTTGAACTCTTGTTCACTACATGAGTTTCTTTGAAAAGGAAAAACTAAAAAGAAACTATAGGATCTAGCAATAAGCAACCTAGTCATCCTTGATTGCAAAACTTGAATCTACTACTCCTGAACTTGGTCACCTTGTCCTTGTTCAACACGTTGATCTAACCCTGAGTGGTTGGGAAAGCACCCAGCAAAAGGGAAAGAAAACAAGGTATGTGTCAGAGAACATGAACAAGGACAAAAGATAAAGAAAACTACATGGAAATAAAGGCTAAGATTTCATCATAAGATGAAGATGGAAAAAAGTATGAGGCACAAATAAATAGATGCTTGTCATAATAAAAATAATAAAAAGGTTGCATGCATTATTAATATTGACTAACTAAACTATGTAGGGTTGAGGCACCTACCTAACCTCAACCAATAGGTGAGGGAGAGTAACACATTTTGATCACCTACAAATATTCTATATTAGGGAGAGTAATACATTCCCCAGGGAGAATTTACACATGCCCTATCTATGGGTGGTTGTATAAAAGTACCACTACACTAGTTCAATAGTCTAATAAAATCAACATGCTAAGAACTATGGCAAGTATAATCATTAAGCAAATATAGAGTCTAATAAAATCAACATGCTAAGAACTATGGCAATCATAATCATCAAGTAAATATAGACATGGAAGTGGGGTGTAAGACCCAAGAAATAAATATTAAAACTAATTTTGAGGCAAATATAGATAAGGAATTGTCAAAAGAGAAATTAGGGTTTTATAGAAGCCTCATTAGGGAAACTAGGTTAGGGTTTGCAATTATTCCCAACTTAGGTGTAAGGAAAGCACATACCTTTCTTAAGAGATCCAATTACTTCTTCTTCACTAGTTTAATCCATTCCAAATCCCACTCTCCTATTTCCAATGTATAACCATGAATAAGGGTTTACTCATGTATAATAGCAATGAAACCCTAACTTTTAGAATTTTCAACCAAAACCTCAATTTTGACTCTAAAATTATCTCCATTTATCTTATTAGGTTTTCCTGATTAAGAAAACATATATTTTTGTCTATTTTGGGGTTATGAGATTAAAAGTGCATTTTTGGTGATTTTTATCTATGAAATTCATTTTTAGAAAACACCTTTCAATAGAACTCAAAACCAAGTCTCAAAAACATTTTATTTAGAAAGCTTACATTTTTCTGATTCCAAAACATATTTTCTTTCAAATTTTGGGCAAAGGAATAAAAAGTTATTTTTTGTTAATACTCACCAATCAGAGAATGCCATGTCATCAAAGCGATCGCAAAGAAGCAAAGGGAGAGCGAAGAACGGGCCCACCTCACTGATTTGGCCCAATCAGAGCTAACCAATTTAGGCTTCAAAGGTGTGGCTTTGATTCGCCCAAAGCAAAGCAAACCAAGAAAAAAGACGATAATGCCCTTACAAGGAAAACAAAGAAAAAAATTAAGAGAAGGGCAGAAGAGAAAATGCACACATGGGATTCATCCCCTTCATCATGCCACACCATGTCTGAAGAGCAGCAGCTTGCGATTTGGGCAAAATCATTGAGTTGATCAAACTCAAAAAAAAGTGCATGGAAAGAACAAGTAGATGATCACAAACTTGTCGAGGTAGAAAAATTGACCCGAGGTCAAGTAGAGAACGAGCAAGGTCCACCGTAACCTCAAATCCAATGCAAGATCCCTGATGTCCACACACACAAGCAATGGGAAATCAAGGGAAGAGGAGAGTTGGGTAAAAGGAGACTGAGGTATAGGGGGGTACTATTTATAGGTGGGTTTGCTCTAGGGTTACAGGCACAACGACGGTGAGAGAACTCGGCGGACAACTTTGGGCATTTCCCAAAACATTGACAAAACACCAAAATATTAGGATCAATTGATGTGGAATCAAATTTGTAAACTATAGGAGAAGGAATCATACAATTTCATTGAGAAATGACCGAGAAATCCCAAATTGAAATTACAATCCAAACTGTCCCACTTCCCTTGTCGGTCGCAAGCTAGGAGATGAGTTCCTAGCCGTCTGATCGATCGGGCGACCGATCTGGTATGTTCATCGATGTGAGAAATTGAAAAATAAAAATAAAAGTGTGTGACACATAAATCAAATTCCCAATCATATTAGTATATAGTGTATTTGTGCATTAATTTCCTTTTTCTCTATCCTCATTTGAAGGGGTAAACATGTTCCAAATTAAACAAAAATTGATACCAAGACTATTTTTATATGAGAAATCTGAATATGTAATTAGTTTTTCCTTTTGGGAACTTTTAATGTGTTAAATAAATCAAATTTATTTTCTCTTTCCTCCTTCATTAATGGCTACAAGATTCACCAAATTTGATGAAACTTCACCCACAAGTCACATTAAGTGCCTTGGATACAAATTTTCCATTCATTTTACATGTTGGAGTTATGTGTTCGTTTATTTAATATTTTGAACGTTCTACACACTTTCTCTCTCCTAATTTCATCTTCTACTCAAATGTCTTTCAAATTGAGTGAAAATTCACCGAACGACATATTTTAATGTGTAGAACATGAATTTGGCATCCATTGTTAGTTTTAAACTCATTAAAGATTTTATTTTGTATTTTTAAGTTATCTTCTATTTTCCCCTTTCAATTAATACAATTATATTGATCAATTTTCCAAAAGTTGCAGAACTTATCACCCAAGCAAACTTGTACACAGAGGAAATGAATTTAGATTTACAATTATCTTTTAAGTTCCACTTTTATGATTTTAATGCAATTTACTCTTATATTACTTAATGGGTAAATAAATTTATTTATTGTCACATTATTTTCACTTTAGGATTTTCTTTCTTTTTCCCACACAAAAGCCATAGAAACTCCTAGATCAATTTTTATTTTATCCTTACCCCTCTTAAGTGGACATTTTGCAAATTAAACCCATTAGTAAACTTTCACTGAGGTATTTGTGCTTAACTCCTTATAAAGTAAAATACTGGGAACAAATGTACACCTAACCTTTATAATTTCCACCAATTCAACATCAAGGACATAAAGGAAAGAAAAACTTAGAAAAAGGCTTAATCTAATATTATACATGGATTTCAGTTCGTTACAAAAATTATCACGACATAATTCACTATCTAGACTACACCAGTATATAGTGTGTGATTTCACTAGGCCCATGACCTAGATCAAGAGATTGAATCACCAAAACAAATTTAAACTTCACTAAAATGGTACCACCTCATATATATGTCATTAAAAACACAATATTGGTCCTAAAATTCATCAGTACAAGAATCTGGGAACCTCATCCAACAAATCTGCAATATACTCTCAGGTATGGTACCTTATGCTCTGATAATCCGATCGTCATTGAATTGTATAAGAATCCTAGTCTCTCCATATAAATCAAGCCTAGTTTTCCTTGTTCCCGACATAGCATCACATGGTGGTAAGTTTAATAAAGTCCCCTCAGGCTCTATCTATGCCTAACTGGACTCCAATATGGGTTGAAACATGTGAAACTTGACACATGTCTTAATCTTGCATAACTAGGGTTTTCTTAGTAGTACTTATATTTATGTGGGCACTTAAAAAAAAATGTGGTGTGACAGAGTTCTCCTCCTATGAGGCCATACTATAAAGTTTTGTAAACATGTGATAATCATGCAAAGTTTGGATTCAAAAATGTAAGACCCCTGACCTTGCTTTTGGTTGAACATTCTTTCTGATCATAAATATATGCTTAAAACCTTAATTAAACCCTAAGATGTGATTTGATATCATGTGACAAGCTTAAGTTACAAGTTTGGTCCAGTTTGGACATTGTTTGAGCAAGTTATGCAAATATGAGCTTGTTTGGACTTTTATGAAATTTACCCAAATATAAGGTTTTTCTTGCAATTTTTCACATGTTTGTTATGACTTGTATCATGTTTTATATAGTGGTTTTTTGGGGCTCCTTGATACACCTTGGTTTGAGCAGTGACATATAGCATTGTCTCTCATGGATGCCCTAACTCCTTGGTTGACCTTGAGTCTGGGGCCACCCAGTGTTGGCAGTTGCCAAGTTTTGAAGTGGTCACTAGTGTTGGTGTTTGATGATACTTCTAACTCATCTTGGTCATCGACATTTATAGGGTTGGTGGTTTATTGGTCTTTTGACTCATCTTGGTCGCCAATATTCTTAAGGTTGGTGGTCGATTGGTATTTTGATACCTCTTGGTCGCCAACATTCCTAGTGTTGATGGTCGATGAGTTTTTTTATGTGGTCGTTTGGTTTTTTGAACCACATGGTTGACCCAGTTGCATGGACAAGATATGTTTGACCTTGGACACATGGCATGCATGGCTTGACACCTCTCCTTCCTCTCTTTCACCCTAAGCCTTATATATACCTCCCTCCTCACATGCAAACAAGTTCTTTACACACCTAGACCTCTCTCTCTTCTTCCTTTCTGCTTAGAGTGTATCCTCCTTTCTTGGTGAAGAAGGAAGATCCAAGGTAGGAGAATATTGGTCGATCTTGCTTGCATGTGCACCTAGGGTTTGGATCCACCCTTGTTGAGGTCATTTGGTGCTTCCTTGCTTTGCTTGTTGGTCTTAGTAAGTGAGATATCCCTCCCTTCCTTTGTTTTCATTGTTGTTCTACCTTTTTCTCTCTTCTTCTTGGACATATCCATCGTGGGCTTGTTCTAGAGCTTGAATAACACCTCTTTCTTGCTTCCTTGACCTATGGTTTGCTTCCTTTTTTGAGAAGCAGCTAGCTTGGCCAAGTGGAGTGCTCAAGCTAGGGTTTCTACCTTGTTTCCTCAAGCCTACCTTGTTGTTTGTAGTTCTTCATCATCTCTAAGGTGATTTATATAACTTTCTCCGCAATTATTGCTTACTCTTATCTTGCATGTACATGATCTTTCCCTAAAATGATGTTCCAAGTAGAAAGATGTTATCTTTGTCTAGGGTTGAGCTTAGATGGTAGATCTTGAGTAAATAATCCTTCTTCATGTACCTCTAAACTTGGTGCATGCTTTTTCCTTGAAGATGGTAAACCATAGACCTTGCATATGTGTGTGATCCTATGTGATTGCCAAGAGTTGTATTTCATGTTGGTCGCTAAGGTTTGATTCCATGATGATCGATGAGATTTGATTCTATGTGGTCGCCAAGTTTTGATTTCCATGTTGGTCGCCAAGTTCTTATTTCCATGTTGGTTGCCAAGTTTTGATTTCCATGTTGGTCGCCAAGGTTTGATTCCATGATGGTTGATGAGATGTGGTTCTATGTGGTTTCCAGGTTTTGATTTCCATGATGGTCTCTAAGAGTTGTATTTCCATGTTGGTTGCCAAGGTTCTGATTCCTTATGGTCGATGAGATTTTGAACCCTAGTAGTCGCCAAGTTCCTAACCCTAGCGGTAGCCAGATTTCTAACCCTAGCGGTGGCCATATTTCTAGCCCTAGTGGTCTCTAAGATTTCTACCCCTATTGGTCACCAAGATTTCTAACCCTAGTGGTCTTTAAGTTCCTAACCCTAGCAATTGCCAAGATTTCTGACCCTAGTGGTCGACAAGATTTCTGACCGTATAGTTGATGAGATTTCTGACTCTATGGTCGCTATGTTTTCTTGACTCTACGTTTGATGGGTTTATTGATCCTATGAGTATGTGTTAAGAGTTTTAGTTGTACATAATCAGATGGTTATGTTTGACCTTATGCATTCATGATCTAATGGAAATGCTAAGAGTTATGGTCTATCCTTGAGTGTTGTTTTGTAACATTAATTCAACTTATCTTACTGAACTTAACCCTAATACAAATAGGTGATCATTGTTAATCATACTCAGCTTCTTGTATGATTAGGTGTGATAAAGCAATACTCTCTCAATGTTTTTGTAACCCTAATATGTTTCCATATGAACATCATAAGCCCTTAAATGCAATGTTATGTTGAACTTATATGTCACGTGTATGGTGATGGTCTTGTTAGCCTCTGGTAAGGCATGGAAAGATAATGATGTTCTTACAGGGAATGACGTAATGGTCTTAATGACCTTTGGGCATGGTTGATCCCTTATGGAGGTGTGATCCTCTTCATGATGTGACAAGGATTGGTATTCAGTGATGATGTGATAAGAAATATATATCATATGTTTTATATCTTATAGAGTTATGACATGCCCATGTTTTTGTAGAACTATTTTAGGGTTTACTTGTAACTTCATTGATGCAGCCTTAACTCACCCAATGGGCATTAACTAATCAAGTGAAACCCTAATCATGTATTGCATTGTGTCGTAGATCAATTCCAGTGTCAGAACTTATTGTTTGGTGAAACATGTATCCCTCTAATGGAAACTCAGAGTTGTATACTATTGAGTATATGCGTGTTTTTTAGGATGGTTGTGGTCATACCTTGGTAGGGGAATGGTCGAGGTCGTATCTCATATAATCATGATTCAGTATATGTGATGTTATTGAGGATAGGTGTGGTTGTACCTTAGGTGATAGGATTTTTTACATCCTAGTTACTAGTGTCATGACCTATATACCAAGGGTGGACTAGGCTGCTTTGCAGCTTGACCATATATGTCATTGTGGCTGACTCGTACTAAGCAAGGGTGGATGAGATCTTAGGATTCCATCTCTCCTATATCTTATACAGAACTAATTTCGACTTAGAAGTGGTCAGTTGGAGTCTGAGGGGTATACCTAAAACTCCCCAGGGCTTAATAAAATACATAATCTAACTGTGTAGCTTGCTTATTTAGGGATAAATATGATTTACATTGTTTGTCAACCCTTTTACCTTGTTTCTTATACTACTGGTTGTTATATTATGTATTAAGAGTAAACAATAGTTAGTAAATGATAATTTTATTTTTTCCTACAAATCTTGTTAATTATGCATGTTGATATGCCTATTTGTTTAACTTGCTTAATTTTTTAATCCGCTTAACTTGTGTAATAAATAACCTGATGTAATCGATAACTATTTTTGAGAGTTATATCTGTCGTTGGGACGTTGGTCTCACCTTGTGGGTCACCACATCTTTTTAGGTGATTGTCAGTGACGTCGTCAGGATCGTGGTGGTGAGGAAGAGCAGCCTTAAGAGTAGTAGGAGCAGAAGGTTGGCTAGTAGTTAGTAGTGTCCTAGAGTCATCCTTGTACTCTCAAGTCTAGGCAGTGGATGTTTTCTTATAGATGATACGTACATCAACTCGAGGTTTTAGAAGTACGTAGATGTTTTTATATGGCATTTATATGTGGAACATATCTCTTGTATACAGGTTGTGGCATCAGCCACTGTACATACATGCAAATACCTGACATGGTATATGTTGATATGCAAGTTGTTGGACCTTTATGTAAATATTTTCTGAACTTGATTGTAATGTTAGATTGGTTTTAATTTACCCTCTTTTCCAGTTATGTGGTTAACTAACAGTTGAACGTGTGTTTTGTTTTGAGTAATCTAGTTTATCGTGACGTAGGCATCACAGTTTGGTTGGTATTAGAGCTTTAGGTTCACTGAGTCTATAGGGACATAGGACTTAGGTTTGTGTTTGTTCTTACATAATCCAACATATCTAATCATATCTTATGCTTATGCAGATTTGTCTGGATAACATGAAGAACATGTGAAAAGTAGCTATGTCACGCCAAGAGGTGGACGTAAGAGGTAGGCACATGATGGAAGAGTTCCAGTGACGGGGCCGGAACAGACCGTAATGCCTCATTTTGACCCTACAGCTATGTAAAATCTTTCCTTTCAGTCCATAATTGGAAGCTGATAGAGACGATTATGCACTTTGTAGACAGGGCGCCCGTATCCAAAGCTAGGGCAGACGTCCCTAATGTAGAATCTCAGGGTTTTGGGAAGATGTTTGAGAGGTTGCAGTGTGTTGGAGCTATCAAGTATGTGGGTATAGTAGACCCCAATGACGCAGATATGTAGTTTACAGAGCTTGAGAAGGCGTTTAAGATCTTGATCATCCCAGAAGAGGACAAGGAGAAACACGTTGTTTATCTATTGAAGGTAGTATAGCCATTGGTGGTACATAGAAGAGGAGAAAAGACCAGGAGTTGTTGTGAGTTGGGAAGAGTTTTAGCGAGAGTTCGTGAGTCATTATTTCCCTAAGACGTATCTGGATGAGAAGACAATGCAGTTTGAGAAGTTGCATCAAGGTTCGATGTCCATCAACAAATATGAGACTAAGTTTATGGATCTTTTGAGGTTCTTTCCTCATAGGAAAGTGACAGAGAGAGAGAGAGAATTTGGAGGTTTGAGAAGGGTTTGAACACAAAATTGTCTATGACAATGTCTTCTTTGAAGAATAGAGAGAGGTTCTCTACCTTTCTGGAGTTTGTGAGGAGGATTGATAGGCCTTCTATCAAGAAGCGTGAAGCCAAAACTAAGAAGAGGCCAAGTCAATTCCAAGGATAGTCATCCGGTGGCTTTAAGAATCCAAGGTTTTCTTCACAGCAGTCACAATAGAGATTCGCTTTTTTAGCTGAGATTAGGAGTGACGTCATAGTGGTCTCCAGGCAAGGACATAGGTCGCAGTAGCTTTCCAGTAGTAGGAGCATGCAGTGCAGCATATGTGTTAGTGAGGACGTCTAGGAAACAATATGATTCGATGACTTGTCACAAGTGTGGACAATTAGGGAATTTGAGGTGGATGTGCCTTATGAAGGACAAAGAAGTGACACAATAGTTGAGGCAGAGTTAGTGAGGTTCCTGGAAGAAACAATATAACAATGGTGGTGGTAGATGATGTAGTTAGGCATTACAGGTGGGGTCATCTGGACCCGTTAGCAAAGGATTTGGATGAAAAAATATGAAAGATTGATTCTATGCTATGAGTCATTTGGAGGGAGTGGTCAACCCACAGGTTATGTCATGTCAGATGGAACATTTTCATTCTAACTTATCTGCTTCTTCTTTTACATTTGTTTTGGTTACCCCAAGTGCAACACATTCCTTTATCACTAGAGAGGTGATAAATAGATGTTGATAATGCTACTTACTAATCTGGAGTATATCAAGATATTATCGATAATATCCACCATGAACTAATCTAGATACGACTTGAATACCCTATTCATCAAATCCATAAAACCTGCCAGTGCATTGGTTAGCCCAAATGACATAACCACAAACTCATAATGACCATACATAGTCCTAAAAGGAATCTTAGGTATGTCATCTACTTTTATCCTCAACTGGTGATATCTTAATCTTATATCTATCTGTGAGAATACTATAGCACCTCTCAACTGATCAAACAAATCATCGATCCTCTACAATGGGTACTTTTTCTTCATTGTAACCTTGTTCAAGCTTCGGTAATCTATACAAAGCCTCATGAAACCATCCTTCTTCACAAAAAAACACAGGAGCATCCCAAGAAGAAGTGCTCGATCTGATGAAACCCTTCTCCAACAACTCTTGCAATTGTTTCTTCAACTCATGCATCTCTGCTAGTGCCATCATGTAAGGTGATTGTGTTATGGGTTGTGTTTCAGGAACAAGATTGATCTCAAAATCGATCTCTCTAGGAGGGGGAACACCAGGAAACTCTTTCTGAAAGACATCCACAAACTCTCACACTACTAGTACCTCTTGGATATTAGGACCTCTCCTCTTGGTATCCACAGCATGTGCCAAAAAGGACTCACACCTTTGTCACATCAACCTCTCTGTTGTCATAGCCTACACCAAACATGTAGGAAGAATCTTCCTATTGCCTTGGAAGACCCATGAAACATCTCTATCATAGAACTTTGCCACCTTGGAACTACATTATGAAACAATCTTATACTCCTCCAAGGTATCCATCCCTAGGATCACATCAAATCAATGCATGTCAAGTGTCATAAGATCCACTTGAATGTTGCGTCACAGGAAAGAAAGAACACAAAGTGGGCACACCTCCCACAACTCAGTGGATCCAACTAAAGGGGTTTCTAGCCGAAGACTATCAAATTTTCTATAAACATGCAGATAACAAACTTAATCACCTCTCTAATGATAAAGGAGTGTGTTGCACCTGAGGCAATCAAAACAAATATAAAAGAAGAAGAAAATAAGTCAGAATAAAAACATTCCATCTGAACTATCATGATCTGTGGATTGACCACTCCCTCTAGTTGACTCAGAGCATAGAATCTAGCTGTCATATTTTATCGTCCATGTCCTCTGCTAGTTGGTCTAGATGACCCCACCTATGATGCCTGACTGCGTCCTCTACCACCACCATTGCTATATTGTTACTACCGAGAACCTCGCTGACTTTGCCTCAACTATTGTGTCACTTCTTTATCCTTCATAGAACACATCCACTTCAAATTCCCTACTTGTCCCTAGGATCACATCAAATCAATGTATGGCCAAGGAAAGACACCTCAATCAACTCGAATCACACTTACCATACTTATTTTGGTTGATTGAGGTATTTTTTCTTGGACACATCATATTGGCTAAGGGTGTTTGTGTAGATCTTAAGAAGATAGAGTCTATGATGGAATAGGAACATCCCAAGATGTCGACCAAAGTATGAAGTTTTGTAGGCTTGGCTGGTTATTATAGGAGACTCAATAAGAATTTCAATGTTGTAGCATTACCCCTAACCAAGCTAACCAGGAAAGGCGTTCCTTTTTCCTAGGATGACAAGTGTCAATGTTCTTTCTAGGTGTTGAAGAGAAGTTGACCAGTGCTCCAGTCTTAGCCCTACCAGAACCAGGGAAAGGTTACATCGGCCTTTGTGATGCTTAAAGAAATGGTTTGGGATGTATGTTGATGCAAGATAAGAATATGATATCTTTTGCTTCACAACAGCTTAAGAAACACAAGGAGAACTACCCAACACATGACCTGGAGATGGAAGTTGTGATTCATGACCTGAAGATTTGGAGGCACTATTTGTATGGAGAGAAGTGTCAGATCTTCACCGACCACAAGAACCTTCAATATATCTTCTCAAAGCAAGAGTTGAACATTCGGAAGAGAAGATGGATGGAGATGATCAAGGACTATGACTACATGATAGACTACCATCTAGGGAAGGCAAATTTATTAGCTCATGCAATGAGTAGGAATTCATCTTCATCATCATTTGAGGATAAGGAACAATTATAGTCTATGATGTGTCGCAAATGGGACATTTTAGTGTTGCTTCATCAGATGAACATACAACTAGAGGTTTCTCCATTGACAGGATTGTTGGAACAGTTGCATTGATTTGATGTGATCCTAGGGACAAGTAGAACTTAAGTGGTCGATTGATCTTCTAACTCATCTTGATCGCCAACATTCTTAGGGTTGGCGGTTGATTGGTTTTCTGATACCTCTTGGTCATCAACATTGCTAATGTTGATGTTCAATGAGTCATCTTATGTGGTCTTTTGGTTTTTTGAACCACATGGATGACCTATTTGCATGGACGAGATGTTTTTTACCTTGGACACATGGAATGAATGGATTTGACATTGTTCCCTTCCTCTCTCTCACCCTAATCCTTATATATATCTCCCCTCACATGCAAACAAGTTGTTTACACACTAGCTCTCTCTCTTTCTTCCTCCTTGCTTCTTGGAGCTCGTCCCCCTTGGTTGGTGAAGAAGGAGGAGCCAAGGTAGGAGAGCTTGGTTGATACTTCTTACATGTGCACCTAGGGTTTTGAATCCACACTTGTTGAGGTCGTTTGGTGCTTCCTTGCTTTGCTTCTTGGTCTTGGTAAGTGAGATCTCCCTCCCTTCCTTTATTTTCCTTGTTGTTCTACCTTTTTCTCTCTTCTTCTTGGATGGATCCATGGTGGGCTTGTGCTAGAGCTTGAAGAACACCTCTTTCTTGCTTCCTTGACCTATGGTTTGCTTCCTTTTTGGAGAAGGAGATAGCTTGGCTGAGTGGAGTGCTCAAGCTATGGTTTCTACCTTCTTTCCTTGAGCCTACCTTGCTGTTTGGATTTCTTCAGCATCTCCAAGGCGAGTTATATAACTTTTTCCATGATTATTGCTTACTTTTATCTTTCATGTACATGATCTTGCCCTAAAACTTTGTTCCAAGTATAGAGATGTTATCTTTGTCTAGGGTTGAGCTTAGATGGTAGATCTTGAGTAGATAATCCTTTTTTATGTACAATAAACTTGGTGCATGCTTCTTCCTTAAAGATAGTAAACCCTAGACCTTGCATATGTATGTGATCCTATGTGGTCGCCAAAAGTTGTATTTCCATGTTGGTCACCAAGTATTGATTCCATGATGGTCGATGAGATTTTCTTCTATGTGGTTGCCAAGTTTTGATTTCCATGTTGGTCTCCAAGAGTTGTATTTCCATGTTGGTCACCAAGGTTCTGATTCCTTTTGGTCCATGAGATCTTGAACCCTAGTGGTCGTCAAGTTCCAAACCCTAGTGGTCTCCAGATTTCTAACCTTAGCGGTCACCAAGATTTCTAAGCCTAGTGGTCGCCAAGATTTCTAACCCTAGTGGTCGCTAAGTTCCTAACCTTAATGGTCGCCAAGATTTCTGACCCTAGTGTCTCCAAGATTTATGACCATATGGTCGATGAGGTTCTTGACTCTATGGTCGCTATGTTTTCCTGACTCTATGGTCGATGGGTTTTTTATCATATGAGTATGATTCAAGAGTTTTAGTTGTACTTAATCAGATGGTTATGTTTGACCTTATGCATTCATGATCCAATGGAAATTCTAAGAGCTAAGGTCTATCATTGAGTGTTGTTTTGTAACATTGATTCAACTTATCTTGTTGAACTTATCCCTAATACAAATAAGTGATCATGGTTAACCATACTTAGCTTCCTTGTATGATTAGGTGTGATGAAACAATACTCTCTCAATGTTTTTGTAACCCTAATATGTTTCTATATGAACATCATAAGCCCTTAAATGCAATGTTATGTTGAACTTATATGTCACATGTATGGTGATGGTTTGTTAAGCCTCTAGCAAGGCGTGGAAAGATAATGATATTCTTATAGGGAATGATGTGATGGTCTTAATGACCTTTGGGCATGGTTGAGCCCTTATGGAGGTGTGATCCTCTTCATGATGTGACAAGGATCGATATCATGTAATGATGTGATAAGAAATATATTTCATACATTTTATATCATGTGGAGTTGTGACATACCCATGTTTTTTAGAACTCTTTTAGAGTTTGTATGTAACTTGAATGATGCATCCTCAACTCACATAAT
This sequence comes from Alisma plantago-aquatica, assembly GCA_963693085.1. NCBI lineage: Eukaryota > Viridiplantae > Streptophyta > Magnoliopsida > Alismatales > Alismataceae > Alisma > Alisma plantago-aquatica. The sequence goes on along the minus strand of OY856413.1, from coordinate 66,683,412 downwards.
TGGCATTAACTAATCAAGTGAAACCCTAATCATGTAGTTACTTATGCCATAGATCTATTCCAATATTTTTTTCACTGCCTTAGGTAGAGCCTGCATCCTTTTTCCAGCCATAGCCTGGATAACTGGCAGGTGATAAATCCAACGCTCCACAGCGTGGCTTGAACCCAGCTCCCCCCGGAGGGGGACACCGTGCCTTACCAGCTGAGCTAACGTTGTCCGGGTCCAATGTTAGAACTGTTGGATGGTGAAATGAATATTCCTCTAATGGAAATTCAAAGTCATATATTGTTGAATATATGCATGTTTTGAGGATGGTTGCGGTCATACCTCAGCAGGAGAGCGGTCGAGGTTGTTTCTCTTCTAATTATGATTCAATTTACATGATGTGATTGAGGATAGGTGTGTTTGTACCTTGGGTGATAGGGTTTTCTACATTGTATTTACTAGTGCCATGACCTATATACCAAGGGCGGACTAGGTTGTTATCCAGCTTGACTATATATGTCGTTGCGGCTGACTCATACTAATCGAGGGAGGATGAGATCTTTGGATTATGGCTCTCCTAGATCTTGTAAGGAACTGATTTTGACTTAGCAATGGTCAGTTGGAGTTTGAGTGGTATACCTTAAATTCCATAGTGCTTAATAAAAGACGTTATACACTTGTGTAGCATATATGTTTAGGGTTAAACATGATTCACATTGTTTTTCAACCCCCTTACCTTGTTTCTTATACTGCTAGTTGTTATATTATGTAGTAAGAGTAATCAAGTGTTTAGTAAATTATAGTTTTATTTATTCCTATACATCTTGTTAATCATGTCTGTTGATATGCCTATATGTTTAACTTGCTTAATCTGGTTAATCTGCTTAACTAGTATAATAATATAACTTGTTGTAATCAATAACCATTGTTGAGATTCATATCTCTAGCTAGGATGTTGGTCTCACCTCATGGGTCACCATATCTTTTTAGGTGATTATCAGAGACATCGTCCGGATCATGGTGGTGAGGAATAGCATCCTAAAGAGTAGTAGGAGCAGAAGGTTGGCTAGTAGTTATTAGTATCCTAGAGTTGTCCCTATACTCTCAGGTCCGAGTAGGGGTTTTTTTTGTAGATGATATGTACATCGACTCGAGCTTTTGGCGGTAAGTTGATGTTTGCATATGGAATGTATATGTCAAACATATCTTTTGTATATAGATTGTGGCATCAACTGTTATACATACATGTAAATGTATGATATGGTATTTGTTGATATGCAAATTGTTGGACATTTATGTAAATATTTTCTGAGCTTGATGATAATGTTTATATTGATTTTAATTTACCCTCTTTTTTTGGTTATGTGGCTAAATAGCAGTTTTTCGTGTGTTTTGTTTTGAGTAATCTCATTTACTTTGATGAGCATCACAAGAAACATGTTTGATTGACAATATAGACATAATTGAAAGAAACATGCAAATTTAGTATTGCAAAGTGTAGATTCGTAAATATATTTGACTAATAATGTAAACATAAGTCAAAGAAGAACATACATCAATTACTACAAATGTAGATTCATAAACATGCTTGACTAAAATAAACATATGCCTTTGGTATTGGTTGGATTTCTCATCAACCAAATTCCCTTTGCATAACCTTGATGCATATAGTATTCATCAATGGTAACATCAACATTTACACTTGGAAAAACAATAGAGAATGAACTAGAGTCATCATACATGACATGGTACTCTTCTTCATTTATAGGATATGTGATGAAGAGCTTTTCCCTTAAACAATGATAAACCTATTTTTAGTTAAGGGGTCATCGATATAGAATATTTATTTTTTCTGAGATTCCATGATGAGTGGCTCATCCATATTACCAATCTTTTCCAAATTTACTAGCACAAAACCCAACTCATCGATTACAAATATTTTGTTGTTATTAACTCAATTACACTTAAAGATCCAAAATCTAAACTTCATGTAGTTAAATTCCCATATGTCTCAATGAAACTGTAATATGACATCTTAACTTGTTATGGTGTCTTATAATTCACACTAGCAAAATACAACAAGAACGCTTGCACAATGACCACACTATTTGGAATACATTATGGTCATCTTAACACTTTGTGTAGTACAAGAATTTTTCATGACATGTGTACTTATGATATGACATCCACTTGTGGTTTAAAGGTGAGCCATTTAGTCTTCTCAAAAACATCAGTTGGTTTTAGTCATAGTTGACTAAAGACTTTCTCTACAAACCACCTAACAACATTTCATTCTGCTCCCTTACAGTCACATTAGAGAGCATCTAGGATATTGTCTATTGATAATATCTATGTACTCAATGGTATAGATGCCCACTCCATCGATGTTGTGTAAATGTACAAGTGTTCTTGTTCCCACAACTCACAACTAATTCCTTGTTCTCGTGTTCTTAGATAATCCTTGCCACAATATGTTTTATTGTGTTAGGAATTCGGCTTTCCATGAAATTCATTGCAGTTTAGGAAATCATTGCAAAAATCCATTGCCTCTCTAGCCACAAAATCCTCAATAATACGCTCTTCAGGAATAAAGATTTTGAATATCACCATTTAAAAAACTCATGTACCGTTCCAAAGGATACATCTAGTGTAAGAAAACTAGACCCAACATCATCACCTCTCTAGTCAAATGGACAAAAAATGAACCATGATGTCAAAGAATGGAGGAAAATATAGCTCAAGCTGTCATAAGATAACAATCAATTCTTTTTAGGACTTATCAAGATTGTAATGATTAATCAATTTGATGCATATTTCATTGAATAAGAAACAAAGCATTATAGATGAATAGCCATAGAAAAAAAATTGCTTCATTAGAGTGTACCAAACGTGAGATTTAAGACTTTTCATCTTCATATCCCTCATTGACACCAACTTAGGGATATCAAAAGAGTGTCCTTGTTGTACCTTAACATAATACAAGCACTTACTCATTTTATATAAAGTGTAACAAGAAAGAGGTAAATGTTCAGTGACTCCTCATCTCTATAGATAATTATTTTCTTATGCCCATTTCATGTAAATCCATTCTAATTTTGATTCTATATCTAATATTGCTAGGTATATTTAGTGGTGTACCAATGACATTGCACAAACATTTTTCTCAACATGCATGACATCAGTAGAATTCTTAATTGTCAAAGAACTCCAATAAGAAAGTACCCAGAACATTGACCTCTTCTTATATTAATATGTATGTCATGTAGGAGTACTACGTGGTCTCTTACCAAAGAGATTGATAATTTTATTCTCATTATTGCACATCCTTCCGTAGTATAGGTTTAGGGGCATTTTATTCCTTAGTTGATGTGTTAAATTCTTTTTGTTGCCTTCAATAAGGATGCAATGGTGGAAGAAATCTCTGGTGACCATGATATATTTTCTTTCCTCGATATTTTAATTGACATGAATTTATCATTTCCTCACAGATAGGAAATGCTTTTGATCCTTTAATATTGTATCCTAAAAAATTCCCATAATCTGGGAAATCATTAATGGTGCAAAATAACATAACACCCAAATTAAATATCTATCCACATGAAGGATCGTAAATCATAATGCCTTATTCTCATAGTTATGTCAAATCATTAATAAGAGTTTGAAGGAAAATGTCAATGTTATTTACAGTTTTCTTGGGCTCTAAAATCAACACTAACAGTGTTACGTTCTTCTCTTCATACACAACCAAGAAGGAAGATTGTATATAAAATTTATAACATGCCAAGTGTTATGTTACTATTTAATATATCATACAGATTCATCTCATCAGTGCATAGTTCAAGTCTTAAGTTCTCACTTCTTCACCAAATTGAGGGCATAATAAATTAATTTTCTTCCATTGTGGGGAATCAAACACTTGTCATAGGACACCATCATCGTCTAGCTTTATCTCTACTTGCCAAGATAGATTTTGTGCATATTCTAGATCAGCACAGAATCATCAAAATGTGGTATTATATGTAGATACCATATCACCTTAGCATGAGAAACTTTCTTGGTCTTACATGAAGTCATATTTTGATCTTTATTCCTCATATCTAAACAATTTATCAAATTAAGAAAAATCCTTTTGAAATAGCACACAATCATTAGGGCATGCATGTATTCTTAGCCTTCATTCCATTGGGCACATCATTTTCTTTTCTTAGTATGTCTTATTAGAAACGTGTTGCCTTCATGAATCACTTCTTTGAGTAGATACAAGAAATACGCGAAACTTGTGTCATTCCACCTAATATTAACTTTTAGTCTATAGAATAGCAACACAATGCTCAACCTCATGAACCTAGTAAAACCCAAATATAATGGTTATTCATGTACAATGTTTGTAAATGAGGAATGTGGATGGTAGTATTATACTCACAACTATCAAGCATCGCATCAAACACATCATTCAGAATTGGTTCATCCTCATAGCCATCGTCCTCTTTTTTTCTTCTGCACAATAACCAATATTAATGTTTGTTGGTCTCACAATAAGATTCCTTCCATCCCAATACCATTTGGGATAGCCCTATATAATATCATTGCACATGGCATGACTTTTAAGTTCCACAATAGTATAAAATTTCAAATTGTTACCACAATCCCAGCATAGGAAATGGAAAGTATCTTCAGATCATCTATTATATTCCTCAAAGAATCTCGTAAACTCATCAAAACCTCTTGTAAACTTCAGAATGTAGTGATTTTTAATGGTCATCCAACTTTTTCCATTCTATGATCATATGGCAAATTAAGGCTATTGAGCAGTGAATTTGGATGTTAGGACAATTTTAGGTTAAAATATTTTTAATTGATATCACACTTACATTTTTAATATATAGTATTTAGCATGCATGTTGACGAATAGCACCACCTATTCCATTCTTTAACATTGAATCTCACTATCAAGTGTATAATGTGTGTCATGATTTAAAGAAAATTTTGGAAGCATTTCTCCTTTGTTATCCAAATACACTAATTTATAGGCGAATATCCACTACACATGTGTTGATCTAGAAGGGTGGTCCTTACATCTTTTGCAAAGTGTTTTTGAAGACAAGAATCGTCAAAAAGACCCACCACCACCGCCGCCGCCGCCGCCACCACCACCACCACTACTATACTACTACTACCACTGTACCACCTACTATACTACTACTACCACCGCTACCACCACTGTTTTCTCAAGGCAGCAAACATACAACCCAGCAAATATACAACACCTAATAGTAGGCAGCGGTCGTGTATCATTATTAGTAAAATACAACATACAATATTATATGTTTTTTTGGGTACTTCATTTCCATAATAGACGCAAGATTTATATTACGATTGTTTCAAATAGTTTTCCAATAATAACACCACCAAGAGTGGCCACATCCAACCAAGACGTTTTGGGAATTTGGGTAAAGAACAAGATTTTACATCGAACTAACTAAAAAGACAAGAGTCAAGCAGATTTTGAATTAACTAAAAAAACAGATCTACTAACTAATAGAACCGCTCAGCAATTTAAACTCCCTTTAATCTGAGATTGAACAAATTAACATAAAGACCAGGATACAGTCAGCTCATGTGAGAGTCGGGCGGTAAAAATGAAGTCCACGTTTTGAGGTCCAATTAAGGGCCCATCTTTTTCGACATACAATTAAATACTTGATGTCTCTTTTCAGGTTTCAAGATTTCGAAAAGTCAATTTCCCATACAATTATAGATTGTTTCCTAATTAGCCATGTATTTTACGTAATGCAGTCCTGGAAAAACTGGAATTCACCATATTTCAGATTCTAGCCTCAACTAAAGGGGCCATAAAAACAAACCAAAACTTTGCACCCGACTGAGAGACTCATATATAAAACTCTGCATTCAATTGAGAGATCCATATCCATGTAACGTATACGGTGTTTAGCTTCTATGCACGACTAAAATTGCTAAATGTACAGCTACAATGGACAACCCAATTCCATCTAACCTAGTTGGGCTCTGGTTATGGCTAACATCTATATTAGTTCTCGGTTAAGGACTAGTCAGACTGGCGTCTTGGTTGCCTGAAGAAAAGGCCCTAGTTCTCGGTCAAGGACTGGTAAAACTGGCGTCTTTATTGGCTGAAGAAAAGGCCCTCGATGCAGCAGCTGAAGGAGTCGATGCTACAATATAAGCTCCAGGAAAGGAAGGGGAAAGCAGACCCGACAAATGTCCTTCTTGTCCGGGAATTAATCCAGAGCTTTTTGTCGTCATACTTTCACTAAAACTGGATATGGTTGGTGCATTTCCTGAAGCTGCATGTGTGACTCGTGGAGACACCTGTAAAATTCATCTTGATTAGTCAGGACATGAAACTTGAGAGCACAAAACCACCAAGAAACAGAATAAATGCACGTAAAACACCTCCACTGTAGTCCGAGTCCATAGTTAATCTCCAGGTCATAAATAATTTACATGCTACATGTTAAGAACTCACAAGTATAATCTCCAGCTAATGAAAAAATTTACATGCAAGCATAATTGCTGGCCAACATATAGACTATAGACTGATAGAAAGAAAAACTGATAATACGTGAGAGGTTATAAAGAAGTTAACGCAGAATGCAGTGAGAGGCCATAAAAAGATCCTTAGGTTACGTTTAACATTTTTTTTTTTATGACGAGGGAACCACTCCCGCACGAGCGCCACTTTTTGTGACCCCCGCAGGCAGCGTAAACCCCCGGGTGGACCCCCCCCCCCATAAGAGCCCACCAAACAGTCGCATCGTTGGCCGGCCGACGCACGGGCTAATTCACTTCAGAGGATAGCTGGGAGTCGAACCCGTGCCTCCTCGCAAGGGGCTTGCGAGCCGCACTACCCGAGCTAGTCCTCCCCGACTACGTTTAACATATTAACTACTAAATCTGTATCGGTTAAGAATTTGTAACAACCGTTCGGTGACAGAGGTAACAGAAATCGTGGTCTTCTCTAATCACCCCAAAATCAAGGGGAGTGCCAACTGCCACTCCGGTCTGCCGTTCCTTCTTTTTTCCGTAGCAGCTGGAAATGGCTAACAGTAGAGTGTGCTCCACTACCGCGTGAGCTGTATATAAACAGCAAGATCTCAGTTGCAGAACGATACATTATATGCTTCTGACTACCGGGATTTGGAAGGAAGCGGCCAAACTAGTCCTTATGGTGAGAGGCAATAAAGAGGTCAACACAGAATGCAGTCAGATGCCAGACCAGTGAGCAGCTTGGATTCCAATAAAAGATAGCTAGAATTGGAAAACAAACTAAAATTGGAGAACAGCAGAAGATACATTAGATATTTAATCACCAAAGATGTGCTCTATTACCCGCTAGTAACATTCTAATGCAGCCAAGCTTTACCCTCTCGAATAGCATGTGTAGCGGACACATTGTCATCATATATACATAGCACAAATGTGTATTTGTGTATGAATGCTGCTCAATTCCTCCAACAATCTCTTCCGCATGTTTCTAATAACAACTTCGGTCCAACCACGGTTTAAGTGATTCCCAAGGTCAGGGCAATATCAGCTTTTCCTGAATCGAAATAATGTAGCCTAGATATGGGATATGATTGCAGGATTTGTGGCAGACCCTCTAACGCTGTTGGCCCAAGAGCATGTATAAACCTATTTCGATGAGTAGAATATTTTCTCATATGTTATTCTAACTTCGCTATTAATGAAGTGTTTCAAATATATTTGAATCAGAAGCATGATTGAAATGGGCATACACAAATGTCAAGACTTTTATATGCAATGTAAATTATGTAATTGTCCATTTATTTAATTCTTTTAAAATGAGTAATCATTAATCAGCAAACAATCTAGAAATCTTTAGTTATTACCATAGAAATCCAGTATGTTGTTGCTTTTTATTGCAAAAATAATAGATTTGAAACCTAGCCAATAGACACATTTTTGGCCAAACTCAAAGTTTGACCAAGATCGTGGTCAGAAATTTTGTTAGTTCAGCCAAGAATGATTTAGTGAATAGCAGAGGCTCTAGTACATTCATTTGGCCAAGCATCTAGGAAGCACGGGCACTGACATAAGGAAAAGGCGATTTCCAAAAATATAGGGCACAGACACGACAGTGGCCACAATATATATATATATATATATATATATATATATATATATATATAGAGAGAGAGAGAGAGAGAGAGAGAGAGAGGAGAGAGAAGAATGATCCAGTGAGATCCCTAAGATGGTGAGAGCATGAGAGCCCTTTGAATAACTCCCAATGATGATCCATTTTTACTAATCCAAACTTATGGATTGAAAATATATCACTGTATTTACCTACCCAAAAAGTTTCATATACATCGGACTTACAGATTGCCCATGGTAATAGAAACGTTTTTAACGTTCCATATTGAATTCTGGGATGACCGTTAGATGCAATATATGTAAATTGCATATATGGCTGAGCAAACAATGTTCGGTCATGATAAATTTTTGTGTGAAGCTAATGGCAATGTTGCTTTTCACATCCATACGGTTGGATTTAAAAAAAAACTTCTAAATGTGTAGTTATTAAAAAGGCTCTCATGCTCTCACGGTAGGAGGGCTCTCATAGGATCGGCCATATATATATATATATATATATATATATATATATATAGAGAGAGAGAGAGAGAGTCAGGCTAGAATACACTCGAGTGTATCCGGAGCGGAATACACTCGAAGTAGTTTTTCATGATGCAATTTTTTTTTTTTTGAAAATCTAATCCGTTGATCTTCTTAAACATCCCGTGAACAACTCATACGCAAAATTTGAGCACATTTGGATATGTATAGCTCATGTTATGAAGACTGCAAAAATTATGCATTTCAAATTAGTTTCGCGCGTCGATTTTGTTGCCCTTGGATGAGTGACTTACACTCATCCAAATGGGCTCAAAATTTGTATGTAACCTAGTTATAGTATGACTGTGAACATCAACGGTTTACATTCTGCGAAAAATAGTCTTGATATGCAAACACACTTGAGTGTATTCGTGCGATCTGTACACTCGAGTGTATTCTAGCCTGACTCTCTCTCTCTCTCTCTCTCTCTCTCTCTCTCTCTATATATATATATATATATATATATATATATATATACACATATATAGAGAGAGTCAGGCTAGAATACACTCGAGTGTACAGATCGTACGGATGCACTCAAGTGTGTTTGCATATAAAAACTATTTTTTGCAACATGTAAACCATTGATCTTCATTGTCATACTATAATTAGGCTACATACAAATTTTGAGCCCATTTGGATGAGTGTAGGTCACTCATCCGAGGGCAACAAAATCGACGCACGAAATAAATTTGAAATGTATAATTTTTGTGGTCTTTATAACATGACCTATAAATGTCCAAATGTGCTCAAATTTTTTATATGAGTTATTCACAAGATGATTAAGAAGATCAACGGATTAGATTTAAAAAAAAAATATTGCACCATGAAAAACTACTTGAGTGTATTCTGCTCCGAATACACTCGAGTGTATTCTAGCCTCTCTCTCTCTCTCTCTCTCTCTCTCTCTCTATATATATATATATATATATATATATATATGTGTGTGTGTGTGTGTGTGTGTGTGTGTGTGTGTGTGTGTGTGTGTACACACACACCCATATATATATATTTATATACACACACACACGCGCAGATATATATATTTATACACACACACACACACACACACACATATATATATATTTGAAGAATATATTATGACAACTATAATATATGTATAAACACACAAAAAAGTCTAAATAGATCATCCACAGGGTAATCACCATCAAATCCAGCAAGCAGTCAGTATGTGCTCAACTCACAATATAGATTAAATCAAACAACATATAAAGATGATTCATTATAAAATTGTTGCAGTAAAAACATATGAAGTTGTAAACATTAAGAGCATTAGAATTTTTGGGACAATAGTTTTCTTATTGCTGGTGGAAGATATGGAGAACAACATGTATTATCAAGTGGAAGAAGGGGAGGGGCGAGGGAGTATGTTGTTGTTGGTGATGGAGGAGGAGATGGAGAATGAAGGTGTCTTTGAGGTTGAGAGGGAAGAAAAGAAAGAGGAATACATTGGAGAGCTATTTAAGATGGGGCAAGAGAAAAGGAGAGATCGAGATGTAGACAAGCAAGAAAAAGAATAGGTGTAGGGAGAACAATACTTTGCTACTTTTGCTTGGAGGAGCAAGAAGAGTATGTTGTTGTTGGTGATGGAGGAGGAGATGGAGAATGAAGGTGTCTTTGAGGTTGAGAGGGAAGAAAAGAAAGAGGAATACATTGGAGAGCTATTTAAGATGGGGCAAGAGAAAAGGAGAGATCGAGATGTAGACAAGCAAGAAAAAGAGTAGGTGTAGGGAGAACAATACTTTGCTACTTTTGCTTGGAGGAGCAAGAAGAGTAGGGGGAAGAATGCCAAGAGAAGGTAGGAAACGTGGAAGACCAACATGGAATAAGAGGGGAATGAGAGCAGCATTGTGGCTGTTGCCACATTCAAATAGGAAAAAGAAGGGAGGCAGGAATGAGAAGAAGGATTAGTGGGGGGAGAAGAAAAGTAGATGAGGGAGAAGCAGACAGGAAAAAGAGGAGGTGAAGGAACATTTTTGCAGTTACCGCAGCTTCAGAGTAGGAAAAAGAGGAGGGGGGACAAGAAGCAGCAGGAAGAGGAGGAAGAGGGAGCGAAGCAAAGGAAGAAGAGTTACATGGAATGATAGAATTGGAAGAGAAGGTCATGAATCCAAATGCTTTCCTCCTTGTGATTAATATGGCAGCCCCTGAATGCAGCAGTAATTGGCAGAGATGATATCGCTGATGATGGTTGTCAAGGTTGCTAAAGAAGGGCATTTATGGCTTGACTGTAGCTGTTGGAGCTTAACCACCTAATGTTAGTAGAGCAAGGAGTATTAGAGGATAGGAGGCGGGGATTTGGAGAAGGCTAGGGGTTTTCTTTATATACGTGGGTTGGACTGGCATGTCTCGGAGTCCACAGCTTATCCAAGCCGTTTCCGTCACTGCAATAATTTCTTTTCAAAGTGGACAAGTAGAAGGTGTATCTGTCGTGTGTTCCAGGCGTGTCCAAGGTGTGTCCATGTCAGTCACAGACACGGCGACCTCCGGGAAGTGGCATGATTCCTAGCCAAGCACCATCTCAGCCAAATACAGGTTGTTGACTTCGTTTCAACTTCGATACATGTGGAAGTGGAAGTGAGTGGAAACTTGGGAGGAAGTTGCCAAGTAAGACCTTGATACAGAGTAAGCTTAAAAGTAATTCAACCATATAACATCAAACTTTACTAAGAAATTATATTACAAGTATGTTCATAAATACAAAATGCTTAAAGCAAAAATTTATAGTATAATCTTTCTAGAAAAAAATATCATGCTCTGACAACAGTGGCTATATATATTCATGCCAGATGGAGAAGCAACTGTAAAGGCATAGAGAATACCTGTCCTACTGGTGCATTGGGATCAGCAAAATCAGTTTCTCCTCCTACATCACCACAATTTACATCGATAGCCAACTTTGATGTAGCATGTTTAGCAATTGATGAAGTATCAACCGTGCCTGGAGATGCAGAAGCATGAACAGATGAGGGTTGTATGCTTATTCTTCTCTTCATTTCCTCCTCAGCATTTAAGACCTGTTTAACATAATGCATTATGATCCAACAGATTATTAGTAAAGTAGAATTTTGTAGATTAAATAATTTAGAATTGTGGCTGCGTCACATTATAGATAAAGATACCAGGCGCCTTATCTTCAAAGCTTCTGCCTAGAAAAGCAAAACATGAGATCTCATTCTCAAGCAAATGTATTCAATTAGACAATTCCAATCAGCTTGCTTAAGAGAAAAGTAATTTTTATTGAGAATCCCTACTTTACATGCAATTAGTTATAACTTATAAGGTGCATGCCTGTTACAAACAAATGTAATGATCTAATTGGAAATGTCCTATTATAAGATCAAACAAAAACAGTAGACACATTATGCCATCCAACAGATGTTATGTCATCCAATTCTTCTTCTTTCATTTGTTTTCATGGTGTTACAGGCTACAGCACATTTCCAGGAATCTTGAATTCTCTCCTATGGTTGGCATGCAACGTCCTCAACTCATCCAGAGACTTTCTGAAGTTTGAACCGTGAGTCTCTGGAACTATTCATGGAGGATAATTGATCTTGAATGCTTACCTCTTCGACATGCAAGCCACATAGGCCGAGGCATCCTCCAGAGCAACTAATCTCAGTGACACCAACAACTAGTCATGTCCAAGAGAGTTTACTCTCAACCAACCACAGATATGATGTAACTCATAGACATCGAGCTTTTCCATCAACACCTCCAAGGACCACAGTGAAGTGGTGTTACGCCACTGGTCTCCTGCTTTATTCTGCTTTGGACTTTTCTGCCCCAAGCAAGGGGTTTAGGTCGGACAAGAAGCTGCAATTGACCTCAGCTATGCTTTTTTAGATCCATCTAGGACAAAAATAAGAGGGAGCCATCTCTCCCTTCTCCATTACTAAGGCATTGATTTCTACACAGTTAATCGGCTGCTGCTGTACAAGAGATGAGAAGTGGAAGAGAGGCAGCACCCGTCCTCTTGGGGCCTCAACGAATGGGCATCCTGGATTATTCTAAAGCAGCCTCACAGTCGCATCAACACAGCTCGATCTGGATTAACACTGATATTAAATAGCAAGCTGACACTGCTGATTTGGTCCTATCTCCTCAAAAAGGAAGAAAACATGACAATTATGTTCAAGGGGAACAAAATGATTGCTTTGGTACTAGAGGCCATGTACTTTGTATAAGGTATCTAAGGTGAGACTTGAAAATTTATAGCAACTGAAGCTAGGAGGGTAGTACAGTTCACACAGTCGTGGATGGTTGGTTGGAGTCTAAGAAGCACGGATACGGGTACGGGTACGCGGATACGGCAATTTTCGAAAATATAGGATACGGGTACGTCATGGATACGGCAATTTTTTTAACATTTATTTTAATATTTTTAAAATAACCAATATATTTATTTTAAAAATAGATGAAGACAATCAAATTTCATTCAAAAATAACAATATTTCTAAAGAAAATGGAAACCAATACTATAATATCAAACAATGATTTAAAAAGGGGTCTTTCATTCATATTAATGTGAGACATGTTACAAAAAGACATGATAATATCATATTCTAAACCTTTCACATTTCATGTATCATGTAATGTTGTGTTGTAAAGTGAGTTGCGTCATCTGTGATACCAAACTATCTTCTCTCATGTATAGCTAGCTACTATGAAGCACGGATATAGATACAAAAATGGATACAGGTACGGGTGTGGTACGGGGATACGACAATTTTCGAAAATATAAGATACGGGTACAACATGGATACAACAGTTTTTTTAATGTTTATTTTGAAATTTTAACAGAAAATACAAATTTCATTCTCAAATCACAATACAATAGGGGGAGTCTAGAGTTGGAAGTCACATGGTTTTGGGATTTTGAGGGATCACACGAGTGGGGTGCTCTCTTGGCTGCTAAATGGGTTGGTTGTATCCTGGCTGCATTGAGGTCATTTCCTGCTAATAAAAAAAGGAATACGACTTGAGAAGTATTTGGTATGTATTAGAGAGTATCTAGGGAGAATTAGTATCAAATATGTATTCAATACTAGTAGGGCACCTATTTTGGAGTATCGGTGCTTCATAGGGGGAGACATAAGGATGGGGATGCAATAATTATTTTCAAAGGAGATGAAATAGATATTGTCTAGATAGAAATCCAGAATAAATCACAATGGATTTAGTCACCAAAACAAGAGGCATGTTAACCCAACGATACTAAATCGAAGCCTTTCATAGAATATGGAGGACATCAACGTGCATAAAACTTGCACCTTAGCAGGGAAAGCATCCGGAAGTACCATGTAAAGGTGAATGAATTGGTTTGCAATAAAGAACAAACAAAAATCCAGATTACATATTGAAGTTCTTTAAAAAGTGAAATCCCAAAAAACATAGGATGTAGAAACTATAAAGAGAAGGAAGATTGGCATTTAGCAAGAGGAATGGTGACTAACCTTGAACTCCTTCAAGGAAGCAACTATGACAGCCTAGTTGCAAGCTACTACTTATCAGAGAGGGTTGAGACATGAGCTAGTGTCAAATGCTAATCAAGCAATGTCATGTCCAAATTTTTTTTCTAGTTTTTACTAGACTGGATACGGCAGGATACGGATTAGGAGTATCCGATACGTATCCAGGAGTATCCACGGAGTATTGGTATCCAATACGTATCAGATACGGGTACGGCACCTGTTTTGGAGTATTTGTGCTTCATAGGTTGGAGTTCAGCCCCATTGCCTTAACACTGCCAATTCTTGAACCAGTCAGCTCAAAATCCAAAATTTATGCAGCGATGAGTCTCGCACGATCCTGACACCACTCATTGTTTGTCATAGAACTTGCCTGCCATGTGTCATCTCTAGCACAAACCAGTCAATTGCCACAAATGCAAACCTGTCCCAGTAAACTACCCGGCTACTAGCAAGAGGCAAGAAAATGTATAACAATCACTGCACTAGGGAGCCTCTGAAAATAGACGTGGGCAGATTACAAATTTGCCATTGGTGGTTACTTATCGTGAGCCAGATGCACATAAATGTGTCTTGACCTCCTAAATGATGTAACTTATGTAAGAGGAGTATCACATAGCAGGAGGGTATCAATCCAGGTGGCTGGCCTTGCGGAAAAGAAAGAGCTTCTAAGACGGTAAGTAGCACCTTTAATAGACAGTAATCACCTGTTGAAGGTGGTTAATCATCTTTTTTGTGATATAGGAAAAAACTATATTTGTGCCATCACTCTTAGATAACACCTTATATGACTTCAAGCATGTATCCAAAAAATGTAAAAAATCTTTCAGAGTCCTACCTGATTTTTTGATATTATAGTTAACCTTTCCTTTTTGACCTTCTGTTTACTTATCCTTTGTTACTTGTCTAACTATTTTTCCGCAGTTCCAACTTTCAACAACAAAGATGGCTTAAACATAGTGAGAAACAGGGTGTAATATATAGAATAGGTCCTGCAGAGAGTCGTGCAAACAGGTCATCAGGAATTTGCCTTCTATGATGAAACCTCAAGGAAGAAAACTACACATCATCTTCTTCTAGCTTAGAATATGCATAGAATACATTCTTACATACCACATCATGCGGTTCAGATCTCCTCAATCTTAGTTTGACTTTAATTTCAGTGAAGCAGTTTGACAGAATTTTAAACAAAATGCATTCATTTGTCAAGATAATGAAGATTTTGATTATTATTGTGTGTGTGACTAAAAATTCCATCCAGGAGATTTGTGAAATTTTCAGCGTTCAAACAGATATTTGTAACCAAGTTCTTACAGGTCTTGCTCTAATGAAATATATCTAAGTAGATTTTCGATGTTTCCAAAGATATATAGATACCCTTATAGAGAACAGATTATCAGTTATACATTGAAAAGGAAAACTATTCTTGCACACTCCTCATTATACCAGACCTGCCCTAACAAGGTGGGGCCCACTCCCCCCACCCCAAACCCCCCACACACATTGCAAAAGCATTCACACTCACATGCCAATTCATACAATACTTTGCATGTGATATGGAGTGTACAGTGAGATATAATAATAACTCTTCACAGAAAAGAAAAAGAATAAGGAGGTGAGCCAGCTACTACTTTGGATAGTGTGTTTGTTCATCTTTGCGAAGGTATAATAGCAATGAGCTGCCTGCAATGTGATAGCAGTGAGTTGTCTGCAACTCCTGAGCATCTCAGCATAAAAAAATGAAACGACATCTATGCAGGAATAGTGTACATAGTTCTAGCATGATGATGATGATTCAAGCACGACAATTCACCAATATTGTCGATGTCGACAATTGGGTGCAAACCTTGGGGAACAAGCCACCAATTGAGAGCTAGATCACTAAGGTATGAACAGGGCTAGACCATGGACAGATGGCATAGTGATATCAAGATACCCCCTTTGCCTTTACAATCAAACAAAATATTTCCTAGTCTAAAGCTAAAGACCGTGCTATTAATCCTATAAATCATCAATGATGAGGGGCAAAATCACTAGGAAGAAGATAGACTTTGGCAGAGATACCAAAGGTATAGGAGCCAGACTGCCAGCCTAATAGCATTGGACACGCACTGCGCACCATTTTGAATAGAGTGTTGCAGTCAACTCACCTCATTATAGTGAGCCCCATGAGAGTGGAGCTTTCTTAGGTTTATGCAGGGATGGTCATAAAAACAATATCTTTCATCAGTCGGGCCATATCAGACCAAATCACACAAACTAGAAGAGTGACGATCTCATTGAAGAAGATGTAATGTCCACAAGGTTTTCACTGTAATATCTTTTGTCAGACGATAAGATGTCAGCCCTAGTCGTACCCAAACTGTTCCCAGGTAAACTAAATTCATGACCAATCTAAGGGCCAGGTTCTGACTTGGTTAGAATTTAATAATGCTAATTCAAGTTCCGCTCGCAATAAGGCAAAAATAATAATAATAATAATATGTGAAACAATACAAAGGATCTGATTTAGAATCACACAAATCCTTCCTATAATAATTGGCAGGAAACGGACGGTGGTGGCTCTTAGCTCGGCTTAAATATCAGACACACCAATAAGGTGGTACCTTGAGTAGTATTTTCGCATGAAATCAATCATCATATGAGAAAATTGGTCATTATTGGTCTATACTGTAATCACTGTTGACCCATTAGTAATATCAGCAATCTCCTGGAAATCATGGTGGACCTTCATTTTTTTTATGTTGAAGCAGTGTGCAGTCAGTTGTTGCCTCCTGCCTAGCATAAACGCTCAGAATAGTTTTATGTATATGTTAATAATCACATGCATGTATTTCATATTAAAATATATATTTATGTTCATGGAATTAAAAAGCGGCTGGAACGGCCGCTAAAGCGTTTAGCACACTTGGGCGCTTTTTTTCCAGCTGAGTGGCACATTAAGCGTTTTGTATTGAAGCGGTCGTCTTTCCCCACTTATACCCGCTTCCGCTTCAGTGTAGATTTTAATTACCCAGCGTAATCATTAACTGAAATATACAGAAAGCAACATAATATGATTCCCAAGATCCCAATATCAGATGAAACATGTCATCAGCAATAATGCCATTCCCAATCGGCTTCTGTTGCCTCTATGAATTCTACTTCGGAGCAACAATTAGTTCCTACTGGAAGTTTTATTGGTGTATAATGTAGGTCTTTGTCAACCAGGTTATTTTATCTTTTGAAAACCTCTTTACATATTACTGTATAATACATAGCATTCCTAAATACACAATTACGTATCTGCAATTATTACTTGTCATGTACTATTTATTACCTGCTATTTGCAAATATAATGTCGTCTGTCTAAATCTACTATACTTTTCTTACTTACAACAATCTCAGTATTACTGTGATAGTACTATATTAGACTCGGGTGTTGTTTTTGTAACTAAAGCATATGCATGTATCATATGCAAAGCGTGTATGTGTAATGTTGTATACCTATGACATGTATGCCCATTGTATGGATCTTGGAAAATTTTCAATATGTGATATTTATTAAGTTATTTCTTATCATGAAACATGGGTGATGCCTATTACAAAGATTCCAAACATGATTATATTTATAAACATGACTTACCTATGTTAAATATGTTACAACGAGTTATTATTTTATCCATATGACGCTTTGTTAAAGTCTGCAATTGGTATTTAGTCAAAGTTAAGCAATTGATTATTTGTATAAAATAAACCAAACTATTAGTAATGCAGAATTCACTATCTTTTTAATTATGCGGATATCACGGCCAGTTAATGTTTATGTACCTATATGCAAATGCAAGTATTTAATAATTGCTAAAAATAAGTCACTGTTTCTATTACCTACCCTCAATTTTGAATATGATCTTTAAACTATATAGATTATAGAATAATCAAAATCATTGATGACTATCACTCATTTTTGTTGGTTATTGAGTGGTTTTTCACAATTTTGATTTGATAAAATATGAATATCTAGACTGTTTCACTAAACAGACCGCTATTTCAAAAAGCGTCCGCTTCAGTCTGCTTCAAAACCCGCTTCACGGTTAAGCGTTCAAGGAGATCAATCCGCACGCTTTCTGCTAAACGCTTTCCAAAACCTAGTTTATGCTTATACAGTCGGACCTTTCTTATATTATTGACTAACGTCACATATGTAAGAAACTGATATATAGTTGTTCTTCCTAGAAATGAAATGCTGAGTTCATGTCTCCTTTGCTGCATGCTACCAAACAAGAGGTTCTTGACTGTGGTTTAGTTTGCTAACTATTTGTCTTCTCTGTTTCAGTATTTCATATCAGCTTCTAACTTTGGGTTGTTCGGGTCAGGTTGGATATACACGCTTCACGCCGGATTGGTTTGCGTCGGATGATCGATGTTGAATATAGAACCATAGCAGTTTTGGTTGGTTCCGGCAGTATGATTTCAGGTTTGGGTTGATAAAACTCAAACCATTGCCATGCCTAGAAACATTGGAAGAAGACTAATGTTTTGGAGAAAGAAGATGAAGAGGAAGACTTTAATAAAAGAACAAGGGAGAGAGGAACAACAATAAGATTGCTTGCTCTGATTTCAACTGAGGAAGGACGGGATAGGAGGAAGAGGGTAACATTATTTCAGTAGTGAGTTTTAAAAAACCCTCGTCAATTAATTAATTCATCAAATATGATTGGACATAGCCTCGTCACTTAGATATTTTTACAAGACTTGGGTAAAATTCTTAACAACATGATAACCTAAAATAAATCTAGCTTTTCATACTTGCAAAACAGTCTAACTAATTATCCTACGAATTAAAAAATTATCATCGCCAAACTCAAATACAATCCAATCTGCTTGGGCAAACCAGCATAGATTTTATGGAAGAAACAGATATATCAACTAAGATGTATAAAAATGGTTTGAGATGTTGTATGGAAGAAACTAAAGTTCGCTGGAAAAATAAATAGAAAAATATAAGGATGACAAAAATCTTACTAGTTTCAACATTTGTACAAGATGATGTTTTTTCTCACTCAGCATGTCTAACTTTTTCTCTAATTCTTTTTTCCCGTCATCTTCGGTAGAATTATGTTCCTGAGAATTTTATAAAAGAAACTATATAACAAAATCTAATTTAAAAAGTACTCAATATAGAATAAACATACAGCAACAAAACCATTATGCCAATCTACTGATTCACATTGAATATCAAGCAAACATCAAAAAGAAGAAAGTGGGAATAATATTGAGGGTTCCTTCATTAAAAAGGGATTTATCATTAAGGACATTGAAAGAATATTTTAAACTTCCGTCTATATACATTTAAATGCATCCGCGTACTCACATATGGATAAAAGGAAAACAAAAAAATGAAAATATAGGGATGTATGTCTACCAAGAACCTACGGGTGTTTACATGTATGGATACATGATTTACAAACAAAGAGTTGCATAATTTTGAAAAATACATTACATAAAAATTTAGGATGCTACAATCAAACATCAAACTATATGATCAACATTGTCCTTATCTAAACATATTATGTATTTGTTGCCTTCATTTTTCTTTCATGATATATTTCAGAATTATTTCCAACAAGAGAATCACCCTAATTTCATAACATAGAACAAGTAATATCTCTATAAAACTTTCATATTTGACATGAATGTCACTGTTAGAATAATAAGTATTTATTGTTTGTTATAATTTATTCTATTTCTCTGTATATATGGGATTAGTCCCATACTGTATAACTGGGTTATTCGTCGCCACCCAAGTACATATATATAGGTGTGCCCTGTTAATACAAAGTCAAGTTGCTCTGCTTCATAATCCCTCTATTAACATGGTATCAAAACCAGCGGTACACTAATTCTCCAAAGAGAAAGACAGACCGGCTGCCACCATCAACGGCGTTGACGTTATCTCCACCAAGCATCTCCATCGACGTCCTTTCTTCTTCTCCATATAAGAAGACATGACATTCTTCTTCTCCAAGGTGTAAGTCATTTCCACCATCATGTCTGTCATCTTCATAGTGGTGGAAGTCATCTCCACCACACGGATCATCCGGACCGTTATCTCCATAGTGGTGGAAGTCAACTCCACCACCCAGGTTGTCGTCTCCTGCATCTGGGTCGTCATCTCCATAGTGGTAGAAGTCATCTCCACCACCTGGATCGTCGTTTTCATCATTTGGAACATCGTCTTCGTCATCCGGATCAGTGTATTCATCATCCAGATCGTAATCTCCCTTTCTCCTCATCTGGATCCACATCTAGGAGGTTTATTTGTAGAAGAGGAGTCATTCGAAGTTAGGGTGATACTTTTGTAGCGTTTTCACTTGAACATCTGCTCCAACGGCGCAAGACACTACGTGTACCACACTTAACACATCGTGTGTCTTCATTCGGCAGCGCCAGGGTTCCATCTAGGTCAAAGGTTACACGGTGTGTCAGAAATCAACATGTGTTGACGGAAGGTTGCTTCACGCCTACACGTCGTGTCAGATTCTCACCTTGTGTCAGTAGAAGGTTGTTTCACACCTACACGTCGTGTCAGATTTTCCACACGCCATGTCGGCAATAGTCTATCTCTTGTTCTCGACATCTTACATGTCATATAGGATTTCCACACGCCATGTAAGTAATTTGTTGTCACCAATATCACTTCCTATCTATCTCATACAAGTGATTTTGGTCAAATCTAGTCCCCGTCATGTCTGTGAAGAAAGAAGAGAAGAAAGAAGTAGTGGCTCCCATGCTTGTTCGTGACCAAAACCAATCAAAATCTCAATGAAAAGAACTTCACTCAGTGGAGCCGCACAATTAAGATTTGGTTCAAGGGAAAAGGAAAATATAAACACCTCAAAGAAGATCCTCCCACAGATGACATTCTAGAACAATGGGAGCAAAGTGATGCAAATCTTCGGTCTATTATATGAAATTCCATGGAGGCACATGTTGTCGATATCACTAGCCACTTTGAGAGATGCAAGGATGTTAGGGATCATCTTAACCTCATGTATGAGTCAAATATCTCACATATGTATGAGAAGATTGTAGAGATGTATAAGTAGGATGATAAGTCTCTAACTCAATACATAGAAGAGGTAACTCACATCATCTGATGATCTTCATTCTTTACTTCCACTAACCGTGAATCTCAAAAAGCTCCAATAACATAGACATCAAATAGCAGTCATCAAATTCCTAGTCGGTCTCAGAATGAAGGAGTGTGTGGTCAAATCCTTGTTGAATCTAAACTTCCTAAACTGGTTGAAGCATATCAACGAGTCTCACGTGCCTTCATAGAGCAAAGTCCCACACACCCCTTCTGATAAATGTGTCATGGTTTTTGCCACGGATGATCACATCAATACTGGTTTCTTTACCCATAGACGAGGACGAGGAGGACAAGGAGGTCGTGAAGGCAGACCTCCTGGAGGACGAGGCCGCCTGGAATGCACTCAGTGTGGAAAGATGGGGGATTACAAAGAAACATGCTATGGGATTCACGGGTATCCTCCAAAAACCTCTATGCAAATGTTGCATCTACTGAAGACACTCTCGAAGACACCACCAGCCAAATTCAAGTGACTGACAGATGATGAGTACAACCAGTTCTGCCAATACAAAACATCTCAACAAGCATCATCATCGTTGCATCTATGGCTTCCTTCGTCCAATGTCCTAGTGATTTTATTGCATGCATATCTCAAACATCTCATGCATGTTTGTCTTCTTGGGTTCTTGACTCGGGTGCAACATATCACATTATAGGTACAACAATCTTATATCTAACCTATCCACTACCAAATCACGCCACCAGTCGCCATTGTCAATGGTTCTAAAGTGCTTGTACAAGGTACTGGAACTATGAAACCCTTACCTACAGTCACACTACCATCAACTTTATTTGTTCCCACATTTCCCTTTAATCTAATTTCCATAAGCAAGCTAACCCGTTCTCTTCAAGCCTCAATTACATTTAACCATGACGATTGTGTTATATAAGACCTACAGACAAAGAAGGTGATTGGCGGGGGGTATGAATTTGCAGGTCTCTACTATTTTCGTCTGACTTCCAAAGCGTGTGTAGGAACTACTACTCTTCATATTCATAGTCGTCTTGGACACATGTCTCTGGACAAACTCTGGGTTCATCATCCTCAGTTATCTAGTCTTGATAAATTAGGATGTGAGTCATGTATGTTAGGAAGCATCATATCCACCTTTAAGTCTAGGGATCAGATAGGTGCTTAGTCAAAGTTTGAGATTATTCATTCTGATGTTTGGGTACTATGTCAGATTCCTTCAAAACTTGTGGTCATAAGTATTTTGTTTCCTTTATTGATAACTTCTCTAGTCACCAAGTTGTATTGGATGAAAGATTGTTCTGAAATTTTAATTAATAATACAAGAATTTTGCAATCAAATTGAAACCCAATTTTCTCAGCGAATTTGTATTCTTTGAACAAATATTGCAAAAGAGTATTTTAGTCATGCTCTCACTCAATTCCCGTCTTCCAAAGGTGTTATTCAACAATCATTTTGTCCACACACACCTCAATAAAATGGGGTAGCCGAACAAAAAAATCACCATATATTTGAAACAACACGTACTCTCCTTCCGCATATGAAAGTCCCAAAAGAATTTTAGGTGATTTTGTACTTACTGCCACATTTCTCATTAACTGCATGCCATCATCCACTTAAACAATTGCATACCATTCCAACTCCTTGTTTAAATCGTCCCATTTATATTGTTTCTCCCAAAATATTTGGGTGTGTTTGTTTTGTTCAGAATGTTGGAACTAGTCGTGATAAACTCAGCCCAAAGGCTTCCAAATGTGTCTTTCTTGGTTACTCCAGGACTCAAAGGGATATACGTTGTGAAAGACTATTGTATTGAATTGAATGCAATGGGATGAATACAAGACTGGACGTCCTCTCCTTTATATAGGAGAGGGGAGACGCCCTAAGACTTAGGACGCGAGTAATCTAAACGGGTCGAGATACAAAAGCCCACTAACTAATTAACCTATTAACTAAATAGGCTAATATAGACTCTCTAACACTCCCCCTCAAGTTGGAGCATGGGTGAAACACATGTCCAAAGCTTGGAGGTTACAAGACTCGATAAAAGAAAAGATAGAAATGATAAAAGATAAATATCACTCCTCATACAAAAATTGATACTCCCCCTTAATTAATACTCCCTTTGAACCATGTGGTGACAATGTCTCTCTTCTTTGAAATTATATTCTGCAGGCTGGAGATCCTCAAGCTTTGAAGGTATTTGGAGTGCATCTGGAATGAAGAGCATCTGAAGAATGGAACCTGATACTACATCAGTAATTCACCACTTAGAGCAGACGATCCTCAACACCATCACTATGTCATCTTCATTGGATTACGTACTTAACGCGACACGAACGCGGATGTCCAATGTCGATGTCGCAGTAGCAGATTCTTCGAATTGTCTGAGAAGACGTGCATAACGTGGCACAAACACGAGCGGACGATATGTTGGTGATACGATGCAGGTACCATAACTTTGTCGTGTAAACCTTGGGGGCTTGACAGGAAAGGAGATATCATCCATCAAGGAAAGTCCCAAGAAGATTAACAACAGATGATGTCAAAATAGCAGATGCGGCTCAGAGAAGACGTGATGAAGCAGCTCGGTGAAGATAAACTGGATGAATCAACCTTGCAGAAGTAAATTGGCAGGCTTGCTGAGCTTCTGAAAATCTGAAGAAGCACCCATCTGTCTCATGTGAATGCAGCTGAAGTACACCATCAACACCTAACGTACATAACGCGGTATGAACGTGGATAGCTCGGTGTTGACGCTGAATGAAGATCATTCATTGTTGTCTGGAAGTAGAGAACGGATGTACTAAACAATGCGAAGTTCCATGAAGATAATAGCTTGGAACATATATAGCCTGAATACATATATCATCTCTTCTCATACTCTCTTACTCATACATATTCTCTCACACACTCTCTCTCTTCTCATCTCTTCCTCTCCACTCTATCCCCACCGCACACCAAATATGACGAGAGTGAGTGTTTGATGTCGAGAAGTGGATATATGACCCCCCCGCACTGTGGAAAGGGATACACACATGATATGGGTGGGTGGGAAAGGAATTGGTGGATTTGAGAAGATTTTGTGATATAGAGATGTGTATTATGTGGAGAATGAAACCGATAACCAGAGAGAATATGTTAAATGGGTCAATGTAAGATCCGGGTAGAAAATTAAATGGATCTAATCCCGACCCAAAAAGGGATTTGTTTGGCCCGATAGGGCAACAAATCCGGGGGTGTGGGGGCGGAGCCCCACAAAAAATCCGATTAGACATAAATTGGATCCGATTAGCAAAAGATACGACCGATTAAGGATCTGAATATTAATAGAGATAGAGAAGTTGGGGGCAGTAAAAATGGTTGTTTGGTGGCGGTGGAGAGTGGTGGTAGCAGGACATGGCGGTGGACAGCCATGGTTGTTAAGGCGGCTAGGTGCTCCATTTTTCTACAGTACCGCCCAACCCGCCTAGGCGCCTAGGCGCCCGCCTAGGCGTTTCTAGGCGTTTTAAACAGATGCAAAAATCTGCTGTCTTGTAGATATATTCTGCTGTCTTGTAGATATATAAATCCTAAATTGAGTAATACATTAAACTGTATTAAACTGTAAACTACACAAGAACAGAGTACAGACTGGAAAGCCCTATATCCATAAATGTATTATGCATTGCCCGTAATAAATCAGAAAATATAGATAGAACTGAAAAGATGTCCAAAATTGGTGGAGAATAGAAGTTGAACTGAAAAGGTGTTGCAAATTTAATTAAGAGATGTGTTTGACTGTTTGGCAGTGTTTGCAGTTGCACTTGTATAATTGTATTTCAGTGTTTAAGTTTTATTAACTTGCAATGTTTACGTTAAATTTTATTCAAATATTCATCTATAACTTTTTAGTAAAAACGTCTTACTACTGCATAATAAGTTAATAACCGTTATTTGTGTATATCTTACACAGGAATCACAAAGAAGAATGCATGTGAAGTTCCATTGTGAACTGTGAAAGTGAATAATGAATTGAGAGACTACCCCGTTTGTTTGCTTTTTATTGGAAAAAAAGGTTGGCAATAGTATTACTCTGAAGCTACGAACTGTTGCAAATAGCAAATTGCAAACTGAAAAATAAAAACAGGGCCAACGCCTTGGCGGCCGCCTAGCCCGCCTTGGCGCCCGCCTTGGCCGCCTAGCCCGCCTGGCCGCCTAGTTTTTAAGGAATTCCTGGGCGCCTGAATTTTTTGGACACATGGCCTGCCCAGCCCGCCTAGGCGCCCGCCTTGACAACTATGTGGACAGCAGGGATTGGCATTGGGGCAGCAGTGATTGGCGGTTGCTGGATGATGGTCGGCGGAGATGCTGCTGCTGATTGGCCTTTTGTCTGTTGTTTGCTGCTAGGTGGCGACAATAACAAGGATCAACAACCTGTTGGGATGGGCCGACAAGGGACCAGCAGCAGCATTTGCTACTCTGGTAGGCAGCGACGGCTACTGTTGCTAATGATGGTTGTGGTAGCGTTGTTTGCTGCTGGCGGGCATGGCAGCACAAGGGGCAGATGGCAGGCCAGGGTGGAGCAGCAACGGGTGGTGCCTTGGATGACGACAGAGACGGCAACGATGGTTGGGGGCCGATGACGTTGGAGGTTGCTGCTTGTGGCCGGTGGCGTTCGTAGGCGACAGATGCACTGCTGCTGGCTACGGATAGCGGAGGTGATGATGGCGCCGGGAAGGTGATGGTGCCGACGCACGGAAAGAAAACTTGATCGTTTGAGAAAGAGAAAGATATGCCATGGAGGTCGGGATTGCCTAGCGGGCAGCCGACCTAAGCCATGGCAATGGCGACGGCGGCCGTCTGCAAGCGGGCTCTCGCCCGGTTGTTCTCTCGCGAAGAGAGGCGGCGGTTACGTCTAGGGTTGTTGTGGGCACCGACTAGGAGAGGGAAGCGAGGACGGCTGTTAGGTTTTCCTCAGGAGCGAACGTGCTCTGATACCATGTGAAAGAATATTGTATTGAATTGAATGCAATGGGATGAATACAAGACTGGACGCCCTCTCCTTTATATAGGAGAGAAAGACGCCCTAAGACTTAGGACACAAGTAATCTAAACGGGCTGAGATACAAAAGCCCACTAACTAATTAACCTATTAACTAAATTGGCTAATATAGACTCTCTAACATAGATGTTATGGCCACGTTGAACACAAATTTATGGTTTCTACTGATGTCACTTTCTTTGAAGATACTCCATTCTTTGGAGATTCTCAGTCTATTGGGGAACTTGAGGAGGCTCTCCCACTTCCCATGGTCATTGAGATCTCTTCATAAGGACCTCTTGTCTAAGGAGAATCACCTCCACCCATGTCTTCCAACACGTCTCAAGTGGAAAAGCCCCCCATTACTCATGTCTACACGTCGTGTAAAGGCAAGCAATCAGGAACAAGAATCAGACAACGCAAATGACAACCTTGTTTCAATCACCACTCGGTCTGGAGATCCCGTCAGCAATGATAGTTCTCTTGCTCTGCCTATTGCACTTTAGAAAGGAAAACGGTCATGTAGTCTTCATTCCATTTGACTTTGTTTCATATGATTGTTTATCTTCCTCATACAAAGTCAGTATTTTATCCATATACGATATTACTATTTCTAGTTATGTATTTATTGCTATGAGTCACCCAGGATGGAGTCAGGCTATGGAAGATGAGATGAATGCTCTACGACAGAATCAAACATGGAGTCTTGTTCTTACTCCAGAAGACAAGGCTATTGTTGGTTGCATATGGGTTTTCTCTGTAAAAGTAGGGCCTAGTGGTGATGTTGACCGACTCAAGGCTCTACTGGTAGCCAAGGTATATACTCAAGTATATGGAGAAGACTACCTTGAGACATATTCCCCAGTGGCTAACGTGTCATCTGTTTGACTTTTTATTTTTTTGGCTGCTCATTTTTCTTGGCATCTGCATCAACTTGATATCAAGAACACTTTTCTTCATGGGGACTTGTCAGAGAAAATTTATATGGAGAAACCCCTTGGGTTTGTTTGTTGCTCAGGGGGAGTTTCATCTTGTATGTAGGCTTCACAAGTCACTCTATGGGTTCAAATAATCTCTAAGAGCATGGTTAGGCAAGTTTTGTCACATGCTCTTGGAGTTTGGTCTTCTACGATCAAATATAGATCATTCGGTATTCTATCGCCAAGGGTCCTCAGGCATTGTCCTACTTATTGTCAATATTGACGATATTGTCATCACTGGAAATAATCAACAGGGTATTCTTCTACTCAAGCAATTCCTTTAAAGTAGATTTCAAACTACAAGATTTAGGTCACCTAAAATACTTTTTGGGTATTGAAGTGGCTAGATCTCCAAAGGGTATCATCATCTCACAAAGAATATACACTCTTGATCTGTTTGAAGAAACGAGCATCCTTGGAGCGAAACCTGTGGATACTCCAGTGGATCCCAGAATCAAGTTATATAAGGAGCAAGGGGAGCCACTTGAAGATCAATGGAAGTATAGAAGATTGGTCGGGAAACTCAATTATCTTATTGTCACTCGTCCAAATATATCTTTTGCTACTAGTGTGGTTAGTCAATTCATGGACAAACCCTATACTTGTCATACGGAGGTTCTAATTTGTATTCTTTGATATCTCAAGAAGAGTCTCGACAAAGGTATAGGGTACTCCAATCATGGACAGCTCACAGTACAAGGATTCTGAGATGTGGATTAGGCAGGATGTATTAATGATCGCATGTGTATCTCAGGATATATATTTGTGGGAGGCAATCTAGTGTCATGGAAAAGGAAACGGCAAACTTGATCCAGTTCTGGATCGGAATACCGAGTCATGGCTCATGCGACCAGTGATCTCTTATGGACCAAAAACATCCTAGAAGAACTTGGGTACAATCAATCTGAGGCAATGGAGCTCCGTTGTGATAGCCAAGTTGTTGTTCACATTGCTCACAACCAAGTTTTTCATGAAAGAACTAAACATATTGAGGTGGATTGTCATTTCATTTGGGAAAAGATACAAGATCAGCAAATCATGCTTGTTACAGTCCGGTTAGAAGATCAAGTAGCAGATTTGTTTATTAAATTCCTTAATGGTTGTCGGGACAAATTCTTATGTAACAAGCTTGGTGCCTATGATATTTACACACGAGCTTGAAGGGGAGTGTTAGAAGAATAAGTATCTACTATTTGTTATTATGTATTCTATTTCTCTGTATATATCGGATTAGTCCCATAGCGTGTATTAGAGTGTCTATTTACTTGAGTATTTTAGTCTTTTATTTAAGTTGTCTTTAATCTATTTGTTATATGGGCCCAAGTGTGTCCTTGGCCCATTAAGGTTTGTCTAAGTGTCTGTATGCTTCCCCCTTCTCCTATTTATAGGAAAGGGTGGTTGCCTCCTTTCTATCAAGCAATAAGAAAACCTATTTGTAGGGGATCTTCCCCATCATATCTTGTTTTCCACATGGAATCAGAGCAGTTGTTCCTAAGCTGCCCCCATCCCTAAGAGAGAGAGAGAGAGAGCACAAAGGAGAGTTTCCTCCCCTTGCGGGCGGCCACCGCCACTAGGCGTTGTTGATGGCTGCCCGTAGGGATTTTCCTTTCCCTACCTATTTGAGGAGCATCTCCATAGAGACGTCTCCATCTTCATCATCAACAACAACAATCATCCTATGAAGTTGCTGGATCCAGATCTAAAAGGGTCGTCACACCTCCGTTGACCTTGCTTGCTAATGAAGCCGTCGCTATCCTATTCATCGCCATCCATGTTGCCGCCACCATTATTGCTCACTTGGAGGAGTTGTCGTTGCCTCCATGTATGCTTCCGCCGCCGATCTACTCCATGCGTCCACTCCTATAGAGATCTACTCCTAAATCAAGGAAATGATCTCCTATTTTTGCTAATATGGGGGGTACATCGTCCCCATATTGCTATGGTGGAGATCCGAAAGGATTTCCCTCTCTTTTTCTGATGTCTTTGGGGCCTTTTTCTGTTGTTGTTCGCCGCCGACACGGCATGCAGGCGGTATTCTGCTTCTTCGCGACTGCGTTTGCCGATTTCGGACACGGCGTGTCACTTTCAGACACGGTGTGTCATCTTTTTGACACGGTGTGTCGCCTACTTCTGCCCCTAGCTTTTGTCAACTGACACGGCGTGTCCTTTCAACGACACGGCATGTCGCCGACTTTTGTTGGCGCTAGCTGCTGCTATCATCTACCAGACACGGCGTGTCACCTGCTACTGTTGCTTCCTGTATCAACTAACACGACGTGTCGCTCAACGACATGGTGTGTCCGCTACTACTGGTTGCTACATCTTGGCGTGCTACAATGATTCTATCATATGGCGGAGGTATCTATACATGGGATGTCCCTTCTTTCTCTTACCAGCAACAATTATCTTCCCATTTCAACATTTTTATAATTTAGTTTACAGCCCCAATCTTCGGAACCTACATAACCTTTTGCCTACCTCCTCAATACTCGTTCCACCCCCTTTTTTAACCTATCCATCCTACCAAGTAACATTCCGGTAGTGTATCTTCTCTTTCTACCGAAGTTTACATTCCGGTGATCCTACTCCCCCCCATATATACTACATATTTATGCTAATCGAATCCAATTTTTTAGCCTAATCGGATTTTTGCGGGGGCTCCACCCTCGCACCCCCGGATTTGTTGCCCTACGGGCTAAACAATCCCCTTCTCGGGTCAGATAGAGATCCATTTATTTTTCTATTGGGTCATTTTGCACTTTGACTCGCATCATCCATTACCTCCTCCACATATTGCCTACATAACCCTACCTCTACCATTGTTTTTGACTCTCCACTCCAACCACTCTCTTGATTCATTTCGTGGTTGGCGTGAGGGGGAGAATAGAGGATGAAGAGTAGAGGGAGAGATGAGATGGAGGAGAGATGAAGAAAGATGAAGAAATTAGTTGTGTTGCTACATGCATCTTCATGCCACTTGTTACTACTGATATATGGAATATTCTGCTGCTCTATGGTGTTCCTTTTGCTTCTATGTGGATCCATCTATTGTTATGTGGCATGTTCATGATTGTGTTGTTGCTATATGGAGATTTTTGTTGCTATTATTGCTTATTCATCATCTACCTTGACTGTTGCTATGAAGCTACATATTGGGACGTCATTGTTGCTACTGTGCTATGATTAGCACATGTTACTTGTTGCTTTGTGCTTTTGCACTATCTGCTATCCGTGATCTGTTTTGCACGTTGACTTTCTACTATGGACCAACACTCTCTGGACTCTGTGGACCAGCACTCTCTGGACTTTGACGCCTAATATTGTGATGGATACTTTATGAAGAGGGAAGATGATGGAGACTTTTTGTTATTGACTTTACATTGACTTTTTGAAGCCTTCCCGAGGAGAGGCAGATGGCTCCGTGCTTTGGCGACGCGACTGGTGACAAGGGGGGCGACACCGGCAGACCTCCAACAAACCCTGTTGTAAAGAGCGCCGCCGGAAGGAAACCAGGCCCATCTGAAATCAGACGCCCTCAAGCTCCGATCAAGCAGCCAAGATGGAGAGAGGGCAACAACCCAGTGGCGGCGGAGGCCAAAACTTGGAAGGATCTTTTTGTTCAAAAGGAAGTGGATGGAACAATATTGCAACGTTGTGATATTGAAGTTGTTGAAGGAGTTGTCAAGTACTCCAGATCCATAGTAGAGAGGAATGTATCTCGATGGGCAAATACCATTGCGGGGTATGTGGTCGACTTGAAGCCACATTGGCCTACGCTTCACAGGCATCTTGCGCTGATCTGGAAGGCCAAAGGAGAGTTTGAGATTCTCTCACGGGGGAATGATTTCTTTATCATCAGGTTTTCAGATCCAGAAGATATGAGGGTCGCTATTGAGGATGGTCCATGGTACGTTGTTGGAAAGCCAATGATCCTAAAGAAATGGCAGAGAGGGGAGCCTCTTGAGAAACTGAAGCTGGCGGATGTTCCAGTCTGGGTACGGATCTATGATCTACCCTTAGAGCTATGGGATCCGGAAATGTTCTGCATCATAGGCAGCTACCTTGGAACTCCTCTGAATCCGGACCTTCTGACTAGGAAATACAAGAGACTTGATTTCGCAAGGATTCAAGTGTTGATGCAATCATCGTCGACGTTTCCTAAAGAAATGACGCTTGTCAGTGATGATGGAGTTAAAGACACTATCAAGCTGGAATATGAATGGATTCCTACTCTCTGTAAATCATGTCAGACTTTCGGGCATGGTCAAGGTGACTGTGTGAAAGGTGAAGAGAAAAAGGGGAAAGCAAAGCAAATCTGGGTGGAAAAAAATCCAATTGATGTGGAAACTATTGTTGACACTTTTTATGACTGTCCCCCGATTGATATTGTGAATCAGAATTTGGACGGCACTAATGATGTATCGGATTCTTCAGTTGCTACTGAGGTAGTTGGTTATGAGGGTGCTGAGAAGGATAAGACTAGTATAGATGTTGTTTCACCATTGATTATTGGAGCTCAAAAATTAGCAGTCAGTTCACAGACTCCCCCATCTTTAAATAAGGATGTATTGATAGCAACACCAGATTCAAATGATGGCTGGTCTAAACAAGGTAGGAAGAACAAGGTGCCACCCCGCAATACTCATAAAATTCCTCAACAGATAACCAGTGGTAATCCTGTGTCACTGAATAGTTTCAAAGTTCTTGAGTTTTTTGAAGAAACTGATAAATTGAATGATAATGTCACTAATGATATTGAATTGAGTGCAGCTCTTGAAAAGAACAGTGGTTCGAAGGAAGTATCCAGCCTAACTATTTCTAATGGTTAGCATCAAATTAATGTCTTGGAATGTGAGAGGTTTGAATAAACAGGGCAGACAAAAAGTTGTCTGTGATATGATCCAAAAGAATGACATTTCTATTGCTTGTATTCTTGAATCTAAAATTAGAAGAAGGAAAATCTGTAAAGCCATCTATAATATTTGGCCTAGAGCTTCCTGATTATCTAATCATCTCTCTCATCCGCTTGGAAGGGTAATTCTGATTTAGGATCCTGGACAAATCACTATCAACAAAATCTCTGAGAGTGACCAATATATTCTTTGTGATGTAATTGTTGAACGTAAATCTTTCCTTTTAACTGCAGTGTACGGTCATAATCCTGACCATAACAGGATTTCTCTGTGGCAAGACCTCTCTTCCTTTAATTTTAATCATCCTTGGGTTCTCATGGGTGATTTCAACTCTATTAGACTCTCGTCTGAGAAATTTGGTAGGGTTGAGGCTTCTTATGCTGCTATTGCTCTTTTCAATGAATTCATCAATGATAACTCTCTTGTTGATCTTGATCTTATTGGGTCTCGTTTTACATGGGACAACAGGCAAGAAGGTAATAATCTGGTTATGTCTAGAATTGACAGAGTGCTTTATAACAAGGTTTTTCTTGAATGTTATCCTAATATTTGGGGGAACCTTATTTCCTCAATTCATAGTGATCATAAGTGCCTTATCACTTATTTGAATGGCTCCACCTATAAGAAGAAAACTCCGTTTAGATTCTTTAATGCTTGGACTGATATGACTGGTTTTTATGAAGTTGTTGAGAAAGCCTGGAGTGAAGCAATTGTTGGTAATCCTATGTTTCGTTTGTGTGAGAAATTAAGGAAAACAAGAGATGCTTTATGCACCTGGAATAAGGAAAAAGTAGGCAATGTTTATGAGAACTGCAGGATTCTTGAAGCTGAGGCTATTATGGCACATGATGAGATGGAATCCAATCCTACTGATGATCTTATCTACATGTGATAAGAAAAGGAAAGAGGCGAAGGCTGCTTGTGAGGCTGAGGAGTCTTTTATTCGTCAAAAATCAAGAATCCAATGGTTGAAAGCTGGTGATAAAAATACAAAAAAAAAAATTATTCTTCCCTTAAAACAAGAAGAGTGAGGAA
Source organism: Alisma plantago-aquatica (assembly GCA_963693085.1). Classification (NCBI taxonomy): domain Eukaryota; kingdom Viridiplantae; phylum Streptophyta; class Magnoliopsida; order Alismatales; family Alismataceae; genus Alisma; species Alisma plantago-aquatica. Next base: position 66,650,201 of record OY856413.1, on the reverse strand, counting down.
CACTATCAATAGTTTGAATATTAATGGAATTAACTGCTATGATGAGATGTCCATTAAGAATCGTATTGTTGATTTTTATTCTATGTTGTTCAAAAAGGATAATGATGTTGAAGTTGTGTGGAAGGATGAATGGAACAGTCCTAAAATTAGTGATGAGCATTTCAATCTGCTGTGTAAGAAATTCACTGATGAAGAGATTGATGATGTTGTTGCTCACTCTAATGGGGACAAAGCCCCGGGACCAGATGGCTTTAACTATTGCTTCTTCAAGAGTTGTTGGATGATCATAGGTCCTGATGTAAAGAAAGCCATTCACAATTTCTTTGACAGTGGATGCCTGCTTCGAGAGGTAAATCAAACTCATATATCTCTTATCCCTAAAGTGAGGAACTCTTCTGATATTAAAGACTGGAGACCAATTGCCCTATGCAATGTAGTCTACAAAATCATTTCCAAACTGATTGCAAATAGATTAAAAGTTATCCTTCCCAATATCATCAGCCCTATGCAATGTGCTTTCTTACAAGGAAGATCTATTTCGGATGCAACTCTCTTGGTCAATGAAGTTATCAATGATATGATGAAAAGTAAGAGACCTAAAATGTGTGTTAAAGTGGACTTGATGAAGGCTTATGACTGTTGATTGGAAGTATCTCAATGTGATCATGCATCGTATGGGATTCCTTTTTTGCTTTATCCATTGGATCAATACTTTTTTCAATACAATTAGATTTCAAGTCTTAATAAATGGGGAGCCATCTAAATCTTTTTTCCCTGAAAGAGGTATTAGGCAGGGGGATCCCATAGCTCCCTACATCTTTGTTATAGCCATGGAGGGGATCACTGGTATGATTAACCATGCAGTGTCTTCTGGAAGTATTGCTCCTATCAAAGGCTCAAGGAATCTCTCTGTTTCACATATTATGTTTGCAGATGACTTAGTTATTTTCTCTGAAGTCAATGATACTACTGTACAGGGGGTAAAAGAAGTGCTCTGTAATTTCGGGGTTGTCTCTGGTATGAAGATGAGTTACTTGGAAAAGTCATGTGTTCTGCAATAGTGTTGCTGAAAATTTGGATGTTCCTGGTACTTTGAATATGCAGTTTGGCTTGCTCCCTATGAAATACCTGGGGCTTCCTTTGTTCAAAGGGAGATTGACTAAAAGTCTTTGTACTCCTATTATTGACAAGATAAGAATGAGGTTAGAGGGCTGGAAAGCTCACAATCTATCCATGGCTGGAAGGTGTGAATTGGTCATATCTACTCTGGCCTCTTTTCACTTGTACTGGGTTGCCTCGTTTCCCATCCCCTGCAGTGTTATTGAAGATATTGATCAGATTTGTCGCAAATTCATTTGGGGAGGAACTGATCTTAAGAAGAATTTTCATATTGTTAGCTGGGATTATGTTTGCAGGCCAAAAGTGGAAGGGGGTCTGGAAGTTAGAAATACTAGAGATGTTGTTAAAGCAAGTCTCATGAAAAACATTTGGAACATAGCCACTAAAAAAGATAGCTTGTGGGTAAAATGGGTGAATGAGAGGTACTTGAAAGGTGATTCTATCTGGAGGATAAAAGGCAGCTCTTCAGCTACCTGGCTATGGAAACAAATTATTAAGATTAGAAATTCGATTGTGGATAAGATTTTTTTTTAACCTGGTAATGGTAAAAGAATTCTCTTGTGGAGAGACCCTTGGGTTGCTAAGGGTAAGTTCTTGGATGAAATTTTATCGGCCAAAGATATTTCTAATTTTGGAAAAGGTAATTTTGTCGGTCTTGGCAGCTTAGTGGATGATAATCATCAGTGGTGGTATACTGAATCAAGGCACTGCAGTCGTATCCTTAAGGAAATTAAAAAGATGTTCTTGCCTACATCTTGTGAAGATGAGCTGCTTGTGGATAATATTAAACCCAAAAGAATGAAAGATTTCTGGTAAATTTGCAGAGCAAAGAATACCAAGGTTGTTTGGAACTCCTGGGACTGGAAATCTAAAGCACCTGTTCGCTGCAATATGTTTACCTGGAAGTTGGTTATGTATAAACTGCTTACCCATGATAATCTGAAAAAGATGGAGATTTCTTTCCCATCCATGTGTATTCTCT